>OU342830.1:3543910-4039068 GCA_910591585.2 Nysson spinosus
AGTTTTTTCGTTGAAAAACTTAGTTTTCGTTAGTTTTTCAAGAGTTTTTCGTCGAAAAACTGAGTTTTCATGAGATTTTCAAGAGTTTCATCGGTGAAAAACTGTGTTTTAAGCAGTTTTTTCGTTGAAAAACTTAGTTTTCATTAGTTTTTCAAGAGTTTAATCGGTGAAAAACTCAGTTTTCATGAGATTTTCAAGAGTTTCATCGGTGAAAAACTGAGTTTTCAGGAATTTTTGTCGTCGAAAAACTTAGTTTTCGTTAGTTTTTCAAGAGTTTTTCGTCGAAAAACTGAGTTTTCATGAGATTTTCAAGAGTTTAATCGGTGAAAAACTGAGTTTTCAGGAGTTTTTTCGTTGAAAAACTCAATTTTCTGAGTTTTTTCAAGGGTTTCATCGGTGAAAAACTGAGTTTTAAGCAGTTTTTTCGTTGAAAAACTTAGTTTTCGTTAGTTTTTCAAGAGTTTTTCGCCGAAAAACTGAGTTTTCATTAGTTTTTCGTTGAAAAACCGAGTTTTCGTGAGTTTTTCGTTGAAAAACCGAGTTTTCATATGATTTTCAAGAGTTTCATCGGTGAAAAACTCAGTTTTCCTAGTTTTTTCAAGAGTTTTTCGTCGAAAAACTGAGTTTTCATGAGATTTTCAAGAGTTTCATCGGTGAAAAACTGAGTTTTCAGGAGATTTTTCGTTGAAAAACTCAGTTTTCTTAGTTTTTTCAAAAGTTTCATCGGTGAAAAACTGAGTTTTAAGGAGTTTTTTCGGTGAAAAACTTAGTTTTCATTAGTCTTTCGTTGAAAAACCGAGTTTTCATGAGTTTTTCAAGAGTTTTATCGGTGAGAAACTCAGTTTTCAGGAGTTTTTTCGTTGAAACACTTAGTTTTCATTAGTTTTTCTCGAGTTTCATGGTTGAAAAACTTAGTTTTCGTTAGTTTTTCAAGAGTTTTTCATCGAAAAACTGAGTTTTCATGAGATTTTCAAGAGTTTCATCGGTGAAAACTGAGTTTTCAGGAGTTTTTTTCGTTGAAAAACTCAGTTTTCTTATTTTTTTCAAGAGTTTCATCGGTGAAAAACTTAGTTTTAAAGAGTTTTTTCGGTGAAAAACTTAGTTTTCATTAGTTTTTCGTTGAAAAACCGAGTTTTCATGAGATTTTCAAGAGTTTTATCGGTGAAAAACTGAGTTTTAAGCAGTTTTTTCGTTGAAAATCTGAGTTTTCATGAGATTTTCAAGAGTTTCATCGGTGAAAAACTGAGTTTTCAGGAGTTTTTTCGTTGAAAAACTCAGTTTTCTTAGTGTTTTCAAGTGTTTCATCGTTGAAAAACTGAGTTTTAAGGAGTTTTTTCGTTGAAAAACTTAGTTTTCATTAGTTTTTCAAGAGTTTCATCGGTGAAAAACTCAGTTTTCTTAGTTTTTTCAAGAGTTTCATCGGTGAAAAACTGAGTTTTCAGGAGTTTTTTCGTCGAAAAACTGAGTTTTCATGAGATTTTCAAGAGTTTCATCGGTGAAAAACTGAGTTTTAAGCAGTTTTTTCGTTGAAAAACTTAGTTTTCATTAGTTTCTCGTTGAAAAACTTAGTTTTCATTAGTTTTTCGTTGAAAAACTTAGTTTTCATTAGTTTTTCGTTGAAAAACCGAGTTTTCATGAGATTTTCAAGAGTTTTATCGGTGAGAAACTCAGTTTTCAGGAGTTTTTTCGTTGAAACACTTAGTTTTCATTAGTTTTTCTCGAGTTTCATCGGTGAAAAACTCAGTTTTCGTTAGTTTTTCAAGAGTTTTTCGTCGAAAAACTGAGTTTCATGAGATTTTGAAGAGTTTCATCGGTGAAAAAACTGAGTTTTCATGAGTTTTTTCGTTGAAAAACTCAGTTTTCTTATTTTTTTCAAGAGTTTCATCGGTGAAAAACTTAGTTTTAAGGAGTTTTTTCGGTGAAAAACTTAGTTTTCAATAGTTTTTCGTGGAAAAACCGAGTTTTCATGAGATTTTCAAGAGTTTTATCGGTGAAAAAACTGAGTTTTAAGCAGTTTCTTCGTTGAAAAACTTAGTTTTCATTAGTTTTTCAAGAGTTTTTCGTCGAAAAACTGAGTTTTCATGAGATTTTCAAGAGTTTCATCGGTGAAAAACTGAGTTTTCAGGAGTTTTTTCGTTGAAAAACTTAGTTTTCGTTAGTTTTTCAAGAGTTTTTCGTCGAAAAACTGAGTTTTCATGAGATTTTCAAGAGTTTAATCGGTGAAAAACTGAGTTTTCAGGAGTTTTTTCGTTGAAAAACTCAATTTTCTTAGTTTTTTCAAGAGTTTCATCGGTGAAAAACTGAGTTTTAAGCAGTTTTTTCGTTGAAAAACTTAGTTTTCGTTAGTTTTTCAAGAGTTTTTCGTCGAAAAACTGAGTTTTCATGAGATTTTCAAGAGTTTCATCGGTGAAAAACTGAGTTTTCAGGAATTTTTTTCGTCGAAAAACTGAGTTTTCATGAGATTTTCAAGAGTTTCATCGGTGAAAAACTCATTTTTCTTAGTTTTTTCAAGAGTTTTTCGTTGAAAAACTTAGTTTTCATTAGTTTTTCAAGAGTTTCATCGGTGAAAAACTGAGTATTAAGAAGTTTTTTCGTTGAAAAACTTAGTTTTCATTAGTTTTTCGTTGAAAAACCGAGTTTTCGTAAGTTTTTCGTTGAAAAACCGAGTTTTCATATGATTTTCAAGAGTTTCATCGGTGAAAAACTCAGTTTTCCTAGTTTTTTCAAGAGTTTTTCGTCGAAAAACTGAGTTTTCATAAGATTTTCAAGAGTTTCATCGGTGAAAAACTGAGTTTTCAGGAGTTTTTTCGTTGAAAAACTCAGTTTTCTTAGTGTTTTCAAGTGTTTCATCGGTGAAAAACTGAGTTTTAAGGAGTTTTTTCGTTGAAAAACTTAGTTTTCATTAGTTTTTCGTTGAAAAACCGAGTTTTCGTGAGATTTTCAAGAGTTTTATCGGTCAAAAACTTAGTTTTCGTTAGTTTTTCAAGAGTTTTTCGTCGAAAAACTGAGTTTTCATGAGATTTTCAAGAGTTTCATCGGTGAAAAACTGAGTTTTCAGGAGTTTTTTCGTTGAAAAACTCAGTTTTCTTAGTGTTTTCAAGTGTTTCATCGGTGAAAAACTGAGTTTTAAGGAGTTTTTTCGTTGAAAAACTTAGTTTTCATTAGTTTTTCGTTGAAAAACCGAGTTTTCGTGAGATTTTCAAGAGTTTTATCGGTCAAAAACTTAGTTTTCGTTAGTTTTTCAAGAGTTTTTCGTCGAAAAACTGAGTTTTCATGAGATTTTCAAGAGTTTCATCGGTGAAAAACTGAGTTTTCAGGAGTTTTTTCGTTGAAAAACTCAGTTTTCTTAGTTTTTTCAAAAGTTTCATCGGTGAAAAACTGAGTTTTAAGGAGTTTTTTCGGTGAAAAACTTAGTTTTCATTAGTCTTTCGTTGAAAAACCGAGTTTTCATGAGTTTTTCAAGAGTTTTATCGGTGAGAAACTCAGTTTTCAGGAGTTTTTTCGTTGAAACACTTAGTTTTCATTAGTTTTTCTCGAGTTTCATGGTTGAAAAACTTAGTTTTCGTTAGTTTTTCAAGAGTTTTTCATCGAAAAACTGAGTTTTCATGAGATTTTCAAGAGTTTCATCGGTGAAAACTGAGTTTTCAGGAGTTTTTTCGTTGAAAAACTCAGTTTTCTTATTTTTTTCAAGAGTTTCATCGGTGAAAAACTTAGTTTTAAAGAGTTTTTTCGGTGAAAAACTTAGTTTTCATTAGTTTTTCGTTGAAAAACCGAGTTTTCATGAGATTTTCAAGAGTTTTATCGGTGAAAAACTGAGTTTTAAGCAGTTTTTTCGTTGAAAATCTGAGTTTTCATGAGATTTTCAAGAGTTTCATCGGTGAAAAACTGAGTTTTCAGGAGTTTTTTCGTTGAAAAACTCAGTTTTCTTAGTGTTTTCAAGAGTTTCATCGTTGAAAAACTGAGTTTTAAGGAGTTTTTTCGTTGAAAAACTTAGTTTTCATTAGTTTTTCAAGAGTTTCATCGGTGAAAAACTCAGTTTTCTTAGTTTTTTCAAGAGTTTCATCGGTGAAAAACTGAGTTTTCAGGAGTTTTTTCGTCGAAAAACTGAGTTTTCATGAGATTTTCAAGAGTTTCATCGGTGAAAAACTGAGTTTTCAGGAGTTTTTTCGTTGAAAAACTCAGTTTTCTTAGTGTTTTCAAGAGTTAAATCGGTGAAAAACTGAGTTTTAAGGAGTTTTTTCGTTGAAAAACTTAGTTTTCATTAGTTTTTCGTTGAAAAACCGAGTTTTCGTGAGATTTTCAAGAGTTTTATCGGTCAAAAACTTAGTTTTCGTTAGTTTTTCAAGAGTTTTTCGTCGAAAAACTGAGTTTTCATGAGATTTTGAAGAGTTTCATCGGTGAAAAACTGAGTTTTCATGAGTTTTTTCGTTGAAAAACTCAGTTTTCTTATTTTTTTCAAGAGTTTCATCGGTGAAAAACTTAGTTTTAAGGAGTTTTTTCGGTGAAAAACTTAGTTTTCAATAGTTTTTCGTGGAAAAACCGAGTTTTCATGAGATTTTCAAGAGTTTTATCGGTGAAAAACTGAGTTTTAAGCAGTTTCTTCGTTGAAAAACTTAGTTTTCATTAGTTTTTCAAGAGTTTTTAGTCGAAAAACTGAGTTTTCATGAGATTTTCAAGAGTTTCATCGGTGAAAAACTGAGTTTTCAGGAGTTTTTTCGTTGAAAAACTTAGTTTTCGTTAGTTTTTCAAGAGTTTTTCGTCGAAAAACTGAGTTTTCATGAGATTTTCAAGAGTTTAATCGGTGAAAAACTGAGTTTTCAGGAGTTTTTTTCGTTGAAAAACTCAATTTTCTGAGTTTTTTCAAGGGTTTCATCGGTGAAAAACTGAGTTTTAAGCAGTTTTTTCGTTGAAAAACTTAGTTTTCGTTAGTTTTTCAAGAGTTTTTCGTCGAAAAACTGAGTTTTCATGAGATTTTCAAGAGTTTCATCGGTGAAAAACTGAGTTTTCAGGAATTTTTTTCGTCGAAAAACTGAGTTTTCATGAGATTTTCAAGAGTTTCATCGGTGAAAAACTCATTTTTCTTAGTTTTTTCAAGAGTTTTTCGTTGAAAAACTTAGTTTTCATTAGTTTTTCAAGAGTTTCATCGGTGAAAAACTGAGTATTAAGAAGTTTTTTCGTTGAAAAACTTAGTTTTCATTAGTTTTTCGTTGAAAAACCGAGTTTTCGTGAGTTTTTCGTTGAAAAACCGAGTTTTCATATGATTTTCAAGAGTTTCATCGGTGAAAAACTCAGTTTTCCTAGTTTTTTCAAGAGTTTTTCGTCGAAAAACTGAGTTTTCATAAGATTTTCAAGAGTTTCATCGGTGAAAAACTGAGTTTTCAGGAGTTTTTTCGTTGAAAAACTCAGTTTTCTTAGTGTTTTCAAGTGTTTCATCGGTGAAAAACTGAGTTTTAAGGAGTTTTTTTCGTTGAAAAACTTAGTTTTCATTAGTTTTTCGTTGAAAAACCGAGTTTTCGTGAGATTTTCAAGAGTTTTATCGGTCAAAAACTTAGTTTTCGTTAGTTTTTCAAGAGTTTTTCGTCGAAAAACTGAGTTTTCATGAGATTTTCAAGAGTTTCATCGGTGAAAAACTGAGTTTTCAGGAGTTTTTTCGTTGAAAAACTCAGTTTTCTTAGTGTTTTCAAGTGTTTCATCGGTGAAAAACTGAGTTTTAAGGAGTTTTTTCGTTGAAAAACTTAGTTTTCATTAGTTTTTCGTTGAAAAACCGAGTTTTCATGAGATTTTCAAGAGTTTTATCGGTCAAAAACTTAGTTTTCGTTAGTTTTTCAAGAGTTTTTCGTCGAAAAACTGAGTTTTCATGAGATTTTCAAGAGTTTCATCGGTGAAAAACTGAGTTTTCAGGAGTTTTTTCGTTGAAAAACTCAGTTTTCTTAGTTTTTTCAAAAGTTTCATCGGTGAAAAAACTGAGTTTTAAGGAGTTTTTTCGGTGAAAAACTTAGTTTTCATTAGTCTTTCGTTGAAAAACCGAGTTTTCATGAGTTTTTCAAGAGTTTTATCGGTGAGAAACTCAGTTTTCAGGAGTTTTTTCGTTGAAACACTTAGTTTTCATTAGTTTTTCTCGAGTTTCATGGTTGAAAAACTTAGTTTTCGTTAGTTTTTCAAGAGTTTTTCATCGAAAAACTGAGTTTTCATGAGATTTTCAAGATTTTCATCGGTGAAAACTGAGTTTTCAGGAGTTTTTTCGTTGAAAAACTCAGTTTTCTTATTTTTTTCAAGAGTTTCATCGGTGAAAAACTTAGTTTTAAAGAGTTTTTTCGGTGAAAAACTTAGTTTTCATTAGTTTTTCGTTGAAAAACCGAGTTTTCATGAGATTTTCAAGAGTTTTATCGGTGAAAAACTGAGTTTTAAGCAGTTTTTTCGTTGAAAATCTGAGTTTTCATGAGATTTTCAAGAGTTTCATCGTTGAAAAACTCAGTTTTCTTAGTTTTTTCAAGAGTTTTTCGTCGAAAATCTGAGTTTTCATGAGATTTTCAAGAGTTTCATCGGTGAAAAACTCAGTTTTCTTAGTTTTTTCAAGAGTTTTTCGTTGAAAAACTGAGTTTTCATGAGATTTTCAAGAGTTTCATCGTTGAAAAACTTAGTTTTCGTTAATTTTTCAAGAGTTTTTCGTCGAAAAACTGAGTTTTCATGAGATTTTCAAGAGTTTCATCGGTGAAAAACTGAGTTTTCAGGAGTTTTTTCGTTGAAAAACTCAGTTTTCTTAGTGTTTTCAAGTGTTTCATCGTTGAAAAACTGAGTTTTAAGGAGTTTTTTCGTTGAAAAACTTAGTTTTCATTAGTTTTTCAAGAGTTTCATCGGTGAAAAACTCAGTTTTCTTAGTTTTTTCAAGAGTTTCATCGGTGAAAAACTGAGTTTTCAGGAGTTTTTTCGTCGAAAAACTGAGTTTTCATGAGATTTTCAAGAGTTTCATCGGTGAAAAACTGAGTTTTAAGCAGTTTTTTCGTTGAAAAACTCAGTTTTCTTATTTTTTTCAAGAGTTTCATCGGTGAAAAACTTAGTTTTAAGGAGTTTTTTCGGTGAAAAACTTAGTTTTCAATAGTTTTTCGTGGAAAAACCGAGTTTTCATGAGATTTTCAAGAGTTTTATCGGTGAAAAACTGAGTTTTCAGGAGTTTTTTCGCTGAAAAACTTAGTTTTCGTTAGTTTTTCAAGAGTTTTTCGTCGAAAAACTGAGTTTTCATGAGATTTTCAAGAGTTTAATCGGTGAAAAACTGAGTTTTCAGGAGTTTTTTCGTTGAAAAACTCAATTTTCTTAGTTTTTTCAAGAGTTTCATCGGTGAAAAACTGAGTTTTAAGCAGTTTTTTCGTTGAAAAACTTAGTTTTCGTTAGTTTTTCAAGAGTTTTTCGTCGAAAAACTGAGTTTTCATGAGATTTTCAAGAGTTTAATCGGTGAAAAACTGAGTTTTCAGGAATTTTTTTCGTCGAAAAACTGAGTTTTCATGAGATTTTCAAGAGTTTCATCGGTGAAAAACTCATTTTTCTTAGTTTTTTCAAGAGTTTTTCGTTGAAAAACTTAGTTTTCATTAGTTTTTCAAGAGTTTCATCGGTGAAAAACTGAGTATTAAGAAGTTTTTTCGTTGAAAAACTTAGTTTTCATTAGTTTTTCGTTGAAAAACCGAGTTTTCGTGAGTTTTTCGTTGAAAAACCGAGTTTTCATATGATTTTCAAGAGTTTCATCGGTGAAAAACTCAGTTTTCCTAGTTTTTTCAAGAGTTTTTCGTCGAAAAACTGAGTTTTCATAAGATTTTCAAGAGTTTTATCGGTGAAAAACTGAGTTTTAAGCAGTTTCTTCGTTGAAAAACTTAGTTTTCATTAGTTTTTCAAGAGTTTTTCGTCGAAAAACTGAGTTCTCATGAGATTTTCAAGAGTTTCATCGGTGAAAAACTGAGTTTTCAGGAGTTTTTTCGCTGAAAAACTTAGTTTTCGTTAGTTTTTCAAGAGTTTTTCGTCGAAAAACTGAGTTTTCATGAGATTTTCAAGAGTTTAATCGGTGAAAAACTCAGTTTTCGTTAGTTTTTCAAGAGTTTCATCGGTGAAAAACTCAGTTTTCTTAGTTTTTTCAAGAGTTTCATCGGTGAAAAACTGAGTTTTCAGGAGTTTTTTCGTCGAAAAACTGAGTTTTCATGAGATTTTCAAGAGTTTCATCGGTGAAAAACTGAGTTTTAAGCAGTTTTTTCGTTGAAAAACTTAGTTTTCATTAGTTTTTCGTTGAAAAACCGAGTTTTCATGAGATTTTCAAGAGTTTCATCGGTGAAAAACTCAGTTTTAAGGAGTTTTTTCGGTGAAAAACTTAGTTTTCATTAGTTTTTCGTTGAAAAACCGAGTTTTCATTAGTTTTTCTCGAGTTTCATCGGTGAAAACTCAGTTTTCGTTAGTTTTTCAAGAGTTTTTCGTGGAAAAACCGAGTTTTCATGAGATTTTCAAGAGTTTCATCGGTGAAAAACTGAGTTTTCATGAGTTTTTTCGTTGAAAAACTCAGTTTTCTTATTTTTTTTCAAGAGTTTCATCGGTGAAAAACTTAGTTTTCTTAGTTTTTCAAGAGTTTCATCGGTCCAAAACTCAGTTTTCTTAGTTTTTCAAGAGTTTCATCGGCGAAAAACTGAGTTTTCACGGGTTTTTGAAGAGTGTTATCGGCGAAAAACTGAGTTTTCAAGAGATTTTCAAGAGTTTTTCGGCGATAAACTGAGTTTTCACGAGTTTTTCAAGAGTTTCATCGGCGAAAAACTGAGTTTTCAAGAGATTTTCAAGAGTTTCATCGGTGAAAAACTGAGTTTTCTTAGTTTTTCAAGAGTTTCATCGGTTCAAAACTCAGTTTTCTTAGTTTTTCAAGAGTTTCATCGGTTCAAAACTCAGTTTTCTTAGTTTTTCAAGAGTTTCATCGGCGAAAAACTGAGTTTTCACGGGTTTTTGAAGAGTTTTATCGGCGAAAAACTGAGTTTTCATGAGATTTTCAAGAGTTTTTCGACGATAAACTGAGTTTTCACGAGTTTCATCGGTTCAAAACTCAGTTTTCTTAGTTTTTCAAGAGTTTCATCGCCGAAAAACTGAGTTCTCATTAGTTTTTATAGAGTTTCATCTGTGAAAAATTCGGTTTTCTTAGTTTTACAAGAGTTTCATCGGCGAAAAACTGAGTTTTCTTAGTTTTTCACGAGTTTTGTTCTCGAAAAATATGGTTTTCTTAGCTTTTAATATTTTGCCTTGAACAATGCCTCAACACATTAAAACTGCTGTCCGAACACCATGAGCCACTGGACAGGTAGAGCGGTTCAACCTTACGATTATGAGCTATCTAAAGACCAGTACCGAGAGCGCTAAAAATTTTTACGACAAAATACGGGAGATGCAATGGGTGTTAACCACAGAAGAACGAGACTACCGGATTTACGTCGAACGAGCTCATTTTGTATTGTCAACTTCATGAATTGATCCCCAATCTGCTGGTGGAGCCACTACATGAAAAAACTTCCACGAACACGACATGACAACTGCCGAAAAACGAAAGGCAGCAGAAGCGAGAATCCTTGAACAACGTCAAAAATGGAAAATACGATTTTATGAACATCATTGCCGACCGCCTGTTTACCGAGAGGATGATCTCGTTGTACGTGCTCTTCCGGGGCCCTTACATTATCAGAAAATCCCTGGGCCGGGATCGATATCTTGTCGAGGATGTCGAAGGTATGAAACGCACTCAAAAACTTTTTAGTTCTGTTTTTTAGGAGAAAATCCATGAGACACCATTTAGCCCGTGTATTTCGGCGCCGTTCGTTTATTTAGACGGCCCAAGTCCTCTTGACGCTTATAGGCGCCGCCGCGACTGTTAGACGGCTGACTTTTGAGCCCTGTGAGAAACAAAGCCTCTTTGTTCAGAGGGGCGTAAGCCACCCCTCGTCATTTTGGAAACGCTCTGTTCCTTTAAGTCTTCTCATAGATCGAAAGTTAGTTCGTGGCAAGATTTGAAGGAGAACAGATACCGTAGATCCGGTTTCAAAATAGCACATCTATAAAATTAGTTCCCTACACTGCTCACGAGGAGAGGTTGTCAGTCAGGGATGAGATTTTTCAACGAGACTTTGGGGAAACGTAGTACAATCAGAACTGATTCCATTGCGCCCAAGAATTTGCCCTAACTACCCACGGTTTTTTCAGGAAAAGGGTGTAAAATTAAACGTGCCTTACATATGTTTATGCACCTTTCCTTATACAGAGTGACCCTAGCGGAACGGATAGCGCGCCTGCCTCACGCCGCGCAGATCCGAGTTCAAATCCTCGATGGGGCGAAAGACGACGTTAAACTTTTTTTTCTGCGAAAATAATTCAGAACGGTAAAAAACAAGTTTCTATCATCGGAAAATAATACGTTAAAAGATAATACCGAATAATAAATACGTGGGAAGAATTTTTATACATTATATTCTAGATTAACTTATGTACACACAGGAACAAGCCATACACACACACACATATGTAAGCATATAATACACAAAAATACAATTAACGGTAAAAATAAAGTTATGATTATTATATATAAAAAGTAAAAGTAATAAATAAAACATCGGTAGAAACATTTAATTGTAATACACATATGTACATCTGACACGCATAAAAATGGTAATCAGAAGTAAGAATTAGTGGACGGTTTAGATCATTGTAAAAAGTTGTTGTACGTGCAAGGATTTATTAGTGGACAACCAAGTGAAGAAAAAGGTGAAAAATCAATTTTACTCGGTGCAGAGCTGTACAGAAGATTGAATGATCAGATTTAAAGAACAGAGTTTAACCTGTATAAATTCAATTATAAAGACACTCTTTGCTGGCCCACTGTATAAGGAAAGGTGCATAAACATATGTAGGGCACGTTTAATTTTAAACCCTTTTCCTGAAAAAACCGTGGGTAGTTAGGGCAAATTCTTGGGCGCAATGGAATCAGTTCTGATTGTACTACGTTTCCCCAAAGTCTCGTTGAAAAATCTCATCCCTGACTGACAACCTCTCCTCGTCAGTCTCTCCTACAGCTTATTCCACAGATAAGCTGAAGCCTTTGTACGATGTAATTCCGAAAGTTCCCGAGAACGATGCGGAATCCGACGAAGAGGATTTATTAGAGTCGAGGACGATTCAAAGTCAGGAGAGACCGAATGTAACGCACCGAACGAGCGCCGCCGCCCTGAACCGAAGAGCGCGACATTCGTCGCGATCGTCAGATGTTCGGAAAAGAATCGGGTGGCGCACAGCCGCCAGCCAGGCAGTGACAGAGAGTAGCGTATGAGAAAGGAGTCGACCGGTTTTTTGTTTCACAATATTATGTATAATCGACGTATTTAACCCTTTGAGTGCTATGGATGCATATATGCGTCCGGCGAAGGCTATCGGTGTGGACTATGACGGCATCTACGAGTTTAGTAAAAGTTACCAGCATAGACTAACGGCGCATATATGCATTTGTCAATTCGTTCGATCTCCCGCGTAGTAATATAATATAAAATACAAGTTTAAAGCTTTTCCTGTTCTTTATTATATTTATTGAGTTCAGTTTTTTTTTTATTATTTTCAAGTTCAAGTATATTGTAAATTTTATTGTTTCTAATAGATTTAATGCTCGAAAATAACGTTCTTTCATTATTTAATATGGTGCAAAAGAATTACAGCCATAACTAATTGTTAGTTGCGCCTTGAATAGTTAATCAGCGGAGTTCACGCTAGCGAGAAAGTATTCCGTCCACAGCGATCGCCATGGCTAGGCGTGCGCCGTCAGTACGGAGCGCATCGGCAGAGAGTATTCAGCACTCAAAGGATTAAATAAACAATAAACATATGATCTTGTGCGTTAGAGATGCGATAGATCTTCTGTCCTTAATTAAAGGCCTCTTATGGGTGGTGGTGTTTCAATTACAGTCCATAACTCGTTGTTTAGCCGTCCGTTAGTTTTGACCTCGATACTTGTGGAACAAGTGTTTGCTGAAATTCACTTTCAAATGAAAACGGTTATCCGCGGGGCCGTCTACCTGCCGCCTGCGACTGACACGAATCTTTTTTCTTATCACTGTCACTCTGTCGAGCAGTTGTGTTTTGATTGTGAATGATTTTAATTTACCTAATGTGTTTTGGCATACCGCCTCTTATGGTAACTTGCTCTTTGCCACTGTCTGACCCTGTTTCATGTACAAACAAGCTAGTATTTTGCTTGGTTCTTCTAATCTTCTACATCTATTCCAATCTATTAGGTGCCCAACTAAGTTCGTGCGCTTTTCGTTGTCCAAAAACGAGACGAAATTTGGTACCGAATGAGTAACTTTTAATCTGGTAAATAATCTCCTCCATATTCTATGACCCTTTCCCAACGTGACACAAGTTTCAAAATCCCATTTTTATAAAAATCTACGCTTTTATTATTAAAAAACTCAGACACTGTCCTCTTTACTTCCTCTCCGTTTATGAAGCTCCTATTTGTTATATAATGTTGTAATGCTAAAACAAGGTGGTAATCTGTTGGGGAAAGGTCCAATGAATATGGAGGATGAATTAAAGTTTCCCATCCGAGGTTGCAAATTGTTTCTCGGGTCTTAGTTGCAACGTGTGGTCTGGCGTTGCCCTGCAGCAAGAGTACACCTCCCCGATTTACAAGTCCCGGTTGTTTTTTCTTCAATTCCTCCTGTACTTTTTGAAGCTGAGCATAGTACAGGTCCGCGGTGATCATTTGGCCTTTTTGTAAAAATTCGAAATGAACAATTCCGCCTGTTGTCCACCATACACATAACAAAATCTTCTGTTGGTGAAGGGCCGGTTTTGCAGTGGATGGAGCAGGTTCCCCAGGTGTTAACCAGTAGGAAGGTCGCTTCTTATTTGTGTATGTGACCCATTTCATCCCATTTTTCATCACAAGTAAGAATAAGATTCAAAAACGGATCATTTTGGAACCGTGAGAGTAGGGAAACGCAAGCCGCTACCCTTTGGCACCTCTGGCTCTCGGTAAGTTCGTGCGGTACCCACCTTCCTACACGATACACTTTACCTAGAGTGTGTAGATGTTTCCTAATCGATTCTTCAGACATACCATGCTTGACTGCAAGCATTTTACACGACATTTTGGGATCTGTCTCAATATCCACTTGCAAAGCTTGATTATTCATAAGAATCGGCCGTCCGTCGCGTTGCTCATCTTCGAGGCTTTCATTACCACTTTTAAACTTTTGAAACCACTTTTGCGCAGTGCGATTACTCAATACACTGTCCCCAAAGGCCACACAAATTTTTCTGGCCGTTTGCGCAGCCTTGGCTCCAAGTTTGAACTCATAAAGCAAATATGCGCGAATTATGGCGTTAGACACGGTCATTTTGGAAGTAATATTATAGACGAAAATGAAGTGTACACTACGATTTTTTTCTACATACTGACTCATTTTGACTTCCTCTAACACCTCCCAAAGGTAAATCAGGTAAAGCAATAAAAACATTGGCTCTAGGAGCAATAAAGTGGTCCGCGCGGGAAAAACCGCACGAACTTAGTTGGGCACCTAATAATAGCATAACCAACTCTTACGATAAGACGCTCGACCTAGTGTTTTCAACGTTCAGTGATCTTTTACTATCTCTTCTTTTACGATCTGCTTCTGAATCCCTACTACCACCTGATCATTATTACCCACCTCTCCAATTCTCCCTTCCCTTATCCACCCCGTTGACAACCCAGTTATCTTATACCGTTAAAAAGGATTTCCTTAATACCGACTTTCTAGTCTTAACTTTATAGCATCTATCGACTGGGACCTCACACTTTCGGACATAACTGTTGACCAATCAGTTGACATCCTTTACACTTACCTCAATCATGAAATTAATCTTTTCGTTCATTTGAAACTGATTCGTAAGTCCTCTTTTCCTTCCTGGTTCTCCTCTGAGTTAATTTACTATATTAGGAATAAAAAATCTGCTCATAAGAGGTATAAACGTAGTCTCTCTGCCCCCGACTACGTTACTTTCTCCAAGCTCAGATACGTCTGTAAAACTTTATCTCAAGAGTGTTGGATTAACTACGTTAGGCGTATTGAGCATAATACACATGAAAATGCTAATGCATTCTGGAACTTCACCCGCTCTCTCTATAGTTCGAACTCCTATCCATCGACAATGTATTACGATAGTAATATTTCGACAGTCCCTCTATCGCAAAGTTTCGTTAAATTTTTTGAATCTGTCTACGTTACTGACAGTGGTTCTTTTCAACACTTTCATTTTATCACTGGTCTCGATATCACAAATCTCGATATTAATATTAGTGAAGTTTTCGAAAGTATTAATGTTCCAAATATCAATTCCAGACCTGACATTGATGGAATTCATCCTATTATTATAAAATTGTGTAACTACATCTTTT
Source organism: Nysson spinosus (assembly GCA_910591585.2). Classification (NCBI taxonomy): domain Eukaryota; kingdom Metazoa; phylum Arthropoda; class Insecta; order Hymenoptera; family Crabronidae; genus Nysson; species Nysson spinosus. The sequence goes on from OU342830.1 coordinate 3,558,345, forward strand.
CTAGAATCCATTTAATAATCTTCAACAAGTCTCTATCTCTTGGCTACTTCCCTGAGTCCTGGAAATCCTGCCTTGTCAAACCTATTTTAAAAAAAGCGATCCTTCTAATATCAATAATTATAGACCAATCAGTTTACAGAGTACTTTTCTACAATACTAAACTCTCTCTACTCTGTAAACATTTACTATTAGATGAACAATACGAATTCATTTCTGGGAGATCGACAACTAACATATCTGTATATCATCACTACATATCTAATTGCTCGGAACGAAGAATGCAAGTTGATGCTATGCACACTGACTTTAGTAAAGCTTTGGACTCTGTCACTCACTCCGTTCACCTTTCTAAGTTTAAAGGGTCCTATGTCAAATTTTAAACATGACTATACATATGTATGTATATTCTTAATTCTTTCGAACTCCTGACGCATGAGCGTCGACGTATTTTACACGATCTACTATTTGCATACAAAATCCTAAACGGTACTATATTTTGCTCTGAAATCCTAGCTTTGTTTGGATTAGTTACCTCGTCTGTTGCCTTCAGGCACTGTAAACTAAAGGGTTTTTACCCGTTTGTATTACAATATTGTAATAATCAATCAATCAATCTTTCGACGACAAAACTATTTAAGAACTAAGAAAACTCTATTTTTCGATGAAGGAACTCATTAAAAAATAAGAAAACTTAAATTTTTGAAGACAGAACTGTTTAAGAAATAAAAACATCTATCATCCTACGATAAAACTCTTTAAAAACTAAAAAAAACTATATTTTTCGATGACAAAGCTCTTGATAAACATATAAGACTCTATTTTTCTATGAAAGAAATCATTAAAGACTAAGGAAACTCTGTCGTTCGACGACAAAACTGTTTAAAAACTAAGAAAACTTTATTTTGCAGTAATTGAGCTCTTTCAAAACTAAAAAAACTCTATTTTATGAACGGAGGCCGCGTTCGCCGAAAGCTTTGGTGCGAACCTACCGGCTCAAAAGATTCGTTATTATGAATTAACGGTCTTGGCGACTCGCCGGCGCAATTCAAATGAGAAATGAATTCCTGCATTTTTGGGTTTTCCTGCAACTTTTGAAATTTTGTCGTAAAATCAAGAATTGCTATCAGGGGGACAGGATGTGTGAAGGGGTATTCGATTCGCGCGATTCGAGGAAGTTTTTAGGACATGTGGGATTCTGTATATTCGGTACGTCGAACCAATATAAAATATAATACCAAATATTCGTAATAAAGTCATTTATTGTAAATGTCAATTTCACGAGATACAACAATTTTCATATAACATTCTATACTAATAAATAATAATAACATAACAGACATAAATATACAAATATATGCAATAAATAAACACTTGTAAATAAAATATTTTGACGATGGCCGTTCGTCCCTTTTTCTGCTTTGATTGCGAATGTTCCAGCGAAAGAAGCAGTGGCCACGCTGTAATGATTAATAAAGAACTAGATCAGTTAACAAATCTAATAAATTGCCGAATGTACAAGATTATCGTTATCCGCAAGTTAAAATATTATTTGATTAAATTTAATTGTTCGAAATATTATTTCTTTAATATAGGTTCCATGAAATAATTCATATCTTAGGGTAGAGTAGCTGGAAACATGAAATACTTAAAGTATAACTAATGGATTTGTTTATTAAGGCGTACAGATAAAATTTTACAACCTGAAAAGAATCGAAATTTGTTGGGAAATGTTATTTAATAGGAATATGCAGTAGTGTGTTTAAATAATAACAAATTATTAATAATAAAGTTTCGTGCGGAACTGATGCAGCTTGGGTATTACAGTACAGTATTACAGTATTACAATTACAGCACAATATTAGAGAACAATTAATCTTTATTAAAAGTACAAGAGTAAATCCCTCTATGAATACATCCATAGATGGTGATCGACAATGTGGTACACTAAATAAAGTTTATAAAGTATAGTTCATCGCTGAAAGATAGTCAAGCGATATTCGACTCGATATTCCCAACTTATTCGCTTAGCGAGGTGTCCAATTTCTGATTAAAGTATACATATAAAGCAGCTATTAGCTCGGTTGTAATCGTAGAAGAATTCTAATTGTAAATCACTACAATTATTACCGATTACCAGGTCTCACCACGTGGGGTTCTTTGAAGAACTAACCGTTAAATATTTGTTACTTTCTTCGATCGTTATCGACAGTATTCGTATAATTATCAACTTCAACGCATTTGGAAAATATTTTTGTTCGTGCATTTTCGAATATTTTTGCAAATAACGTCATAATTGGTGTACTGGACACCAATCCACTGAAACGATTCCCCTTTAGCGGCGTACAAGTGGTCCATTAATAAAGACACTTCTTCGGATTGGCTTGAGATTTTATTAATTTGTTGCTATTTAATCAGATCGCTCGTTAATAATTAATTTATATAAACAATATTGCAATAACTAAGTCGTAATTTAACAAATTTATTAAATTATCGATGTAGAATAAAGTTCGCCACGATCTTGTACTTTTTGAAATGACCGAATATTACGATTCAGATACATTATGTTTTCATTATTTTACTGAACTGCAGCTTCCGGATGCACCAATGGTTAACGATAAATAATTTTCTTAAACAATTACTAACAATAGAGATATGATATCGTTCTAATTTCGGCAACAGTTATGGTTTGTTGTTGTAAAATGATCGACGTTTCGTGGTCATTGTATTTTGGAAACAAACACTGTCCACGTTTTAATATTACTTAAAGTTTATAGAAATCTTGTTGGGTATGTTTTCCATAAGGTTTAATTGTTAATTAACAACTGCATCAACTCCCAAATCCAATGGTTGTAAAAATGTAATAATTAAAGTATAATTAATTGATTTGTTTGACGAACGAAACGCCGATCATTGTACTGGAAATATGAAACTGATTTTGTATATCCACAGGGCAATGATCCTAAGCAAACAGCTAAACTTACAGTGAAATATTTTGAAGAAAATAAAATTCAATTGTTGTACTGGCACAGAAAGCCAGATCTGAATCCGATCGAACTTTTATGGAATCATTTAAAAAGAAATTTGTCAATAAACCACAGACGAAACAAACATATTTTTATACAAGCGTTGAGATCGGAATGACGTAATATAAGCATGGATATTATTAATAAATTAATCTCTAGCATACCAAATCGCCTTAAAGCTATCAAAGAAGCGAAAGGTTACCACGCCCGGTATTAGTTTAATTAAAATATATGATATTTAATATGATTTTCGAAGCGTTAACTTACTTTCCGATGCGAGTGTACCTAGATTCAGCGGATATGTGTACATACCTTATGTAGCACCATATAACACTATGGAAAGGTTATGGCAATCTTCACATAACGCTGTAGCCAAAGATAATTTGACACTCGGAAGTGACTATCATTCGCCACTCGGTTGATTGCGATAGCTCGATTAAGAAGAGACATTAAGATTTACTCCAGTTATTGGTAATTTAAAATTCAATAACAAGAAATAATTGGAGTAAATCTTCATGTCGCCTCTCAATCCCCACTCGAATTACGGCCAGGAACTGAGTGGCGACTGAGAGTTGCCTTTCCAACGCAAAGGGTTAATATATTTGTATAATATATTCGTACTTAAAGTGATTATTGATATTTCCTATTTCATTTATTTTGTAATTAATAACATAGACTTGTTCATTGCTACTTCCAGTAAGCGAGATATTATTTTTTGGTTCAATGAAAATATGAAATATACAAATAATCTTAAATTCTCACAATAAACAAATGTTTCGCATATAATTAATTTTTAAAATAATATCGTAGTGGAAAATGTATCTTTAAACACATCTTTCCAATGCATGGAGTAAAAAATAATAATAAAAAGAAATTAAGCGTCTGTAATTATAATTCATATTTTCCACGAAACTATCATTATTTTATTAGAAATCTTTCTAAAGGTTGCATAAATGCAACATAAAGTAATATTCTTGCAAATTAGAATATATTTTTTATTATAAGCGAATGGAGAGGAAAAGCATATTTTCATAATGATAATATAATCATCAGTGCCATCGAAATTTCAAAAATATTTTACACGAGGCGATGAATAACACACAATTTCCGCGGTGCCGGGCAAATTATTTATATTACGTAATGCGCAAGTATCAAAGGTGAAACCCTCCGTACAGAGGCAACCTAAAAAGCGTAATGTCACGTACGATGTGCGTTCCCCTGTGTTGTACTGCGTTCTCCAAGGAACCCAAAGGCAGACCCTTTCTAAAATCATGGTAGCCGACCGGAAGCATGGCGAACGCACCGATTGAGGAATAGAGATAGAGAAAGAGGTGAGCCCCAAGTGTCGGAGCAAAATGGAGGGGCACGCACTATTTCCTAATCCAAGTGAGAGAGAACTGAGAGTGCCGAGCAGCCGACCAACGAAAATGAAAGTGACGGAGAAAGTCGGAGCATTGTTACGAAGCGTAAAGCCCGTCGTGTGACGAGGCTCACCGTTGCTTCTGAAACCGTAGGATTTCAATTTGCGTGGGTATCGACATTCGGCTACCGCGAAACATGTGTAATGTGTACTGTAAGCTTTTGGAAAAAAAAGGCGCACGGTGATCTTAGACGAGGAGAGAAGTATCCTATATAGTATATATGTATCTTATGTGGGAGTCTGTATATAATACATAATATCTAATATGAAACCTATATATACATACATATATACATATATAACATATAATATATATATAAATAATCGAAGAATGAAATTTCACGTGACAATTATGTCACGAGCGCCTTCTTTCCAGAACCCAAGAGTACAAACACCAGCGTTATCTTGCTCTGACTCAATATTCCTGAAACGTGGAAAAGTTTTCTCTGATACCGAATTAAGGGCATTGTGTTCTTTCACACTAATGGTGACTCCCTAGATTTCTAAATTATCAGCTACCTCTGTTCTCCGATATCGTTGCGAAATATCTTACTCTGAAACCGGCACGAAGGGCTACCGCTTCCGAATGGAAATTTTTTCACTGGATTCCTAATCGATCGTTTCGGTTATCTAACATTCTTCTCCGTATTTATTCTCGCCTCTCTTCACGGATTATATTGAGTAATTTTATCGTACACCTTTAAGTATTATCTTGCCGCATTGTGAAATGGATTTATATTTACTTATCAATAAATGCTTAACGCGTTGACTGCCAGATCGGAATCCGTGTTATACGATACCTCGCGATGCCGTATTTGTGACACGTATATAACATTTAAAAACAAAACTACTTAAGTGCTCCATAATACATGAGATACTTTACATCGCTTTTGTAACATTAAAAATATCGTAAATTTTACAAACATTAACAATGCATTTAATTCGAGTTTCCTTAATACAAGTAACCCTCGTATAACGCGGGAGTTAGGTTCCACCAGGTCGTGTTATAAAATCGCGTAGTGTAAAACTCAGATTACATACACGCGTTATACGGAAGTTGCATTCCACAATATAAGTGTCGCGTTATATCGAAACCGCGGTGTACGAAGGTTATCTGTAGACCTATCGCGGGCACTGGTGACCCCCACGCCAGTCAGCGTGTTAACTCTCTTTCTTTAAAGTATTTTATTTATTTGTAAAGACACACGTTGTTCTGATTATATTTATACTTTTCTATATAGTATATAGTACATAGACTTTATAGAGCCTTTTTAAAATGCAATTTTTTATTGTCACGCTACACGGATGTGCAATGATGTGATTGATTAAGAATAATATTGATCTACTTATATTTAATGGACGCATCTTTCGAGGTATAGAGAGCAATTTTAAAGTGCAATTTATATCCTGATTTTTATATGTCGAGGCTATCGTTACCAAAAACGTCTTACGAATATTTGGCAGGGTGAAAGCCCCAAAAGGTGCCCCCACGCTAGTTACGCCATTCACCATGGATCATTGGTATTACGATACCACGAAACTTTCTCTTCGACTTAATAAATCGTAATAGATTACTGACTTTATTGAATACGATTATATATGACTAATAATCGTAGATCAATTCATTAATACACCGTTTTTTAGGGAACTTAATAATCTAGAACTGCGAGCATTAAAAGCATTATATAACACCTATTGACTTGAAAGAATGATATTTTTACTCTTTCTAACATGAATATGTAATTAAAATAGTATAACTTTCTTGTCGACCTAACCACTTCTTCGTAAGAGGCAATATACTAATATTTCATGATCTTTTTATTTATTATAAAAACTTGATAATTGAGAGCACTTTTATAATATAGTGAAAACAAATCCAACGAGTCAATGTTTATTTATAATCTGTGAGGGTTTATTTAATGAGAAGATTTCATTAATTACTTAATTTCCGCACTTAATCTGTAAGCCTTTTACTAATTGTAAGATGTTAGTTGCTATATTTCCATACTTAATCTTGAATCAATTCCACAGATATGTAAAAAGGACAGTTTACTTATTGAATAAAACAATCGTAAGAAACGGAAGACAAATAAATGTCGAATGTTTCAAGCGATACGGTAGAAGCATACTGACATAAGAGGCGCCGACGAAAGTGCGACGTTACATAATTCGAGCACGGGACATTCGTCCTCGCGTCCGGTTGGTAGGGAACGAATCGCTGACAGCCGTGGAAAAAATGGATGGAAATCGAGCAAAGAGTTAATTGCATTATTCTCTCAAACAAAAGAAACGTTGCTTTCAACGTAGCTAATCATTTTTCATTTAATTCCTACGATTGCCAAAAACATACATACATAATTAGTAATAATATATTACCTATATTAACTTTACATTGGATTTTATTTTTATTACAATAGCTTAAGAAAACAAATTTGCAGAAAATCTTTATTTGTAAAAGGGTGAATTGAAAATTGACATCAAACTTTTATTATTTATAAGAAATGAAACAATTCTTTGAATATGAAATTATCATAGTACATAAGAAAAGTGATTTAATATGAAGTATTCTTACATTGCCTTTTTATGATGTAAACGTAGATTCGTATGACGCATCGAAAAAATGGTGGCAATCATCGTGTAAGGCCCTCGATCAGTCTCATCATGTGGTACATAAATTTGATACTTTCGCACTCTAATTTGAATTACCAGGAAATATTTGTTTTATTTTCTTATATTTATACCACATTATACAGAACTGATAGTTACAACTTAACTGTTCTAAATAAAATATTAACAATACGGATAACCTTAAATAACCTTAAGCGCTCTACGACACATTCGTTACTTTACATCGTCACCGTAATTTTATTAATATTGCCAATTTTACGAATATTAGCGATATATTTGATTCGAGTTCTAGTAATGTCAGCATCGGTGGTCACCGGTGACTGCCATGGAGTTCAACGTGTTAACAATAGAATTTCTGATGAGATGATTCTGGTAGAAGGATGAACGTATTGATCTATATGGTGAAACGAAATCCTTTTTTCCCTCGGTACTTCATCTTAAATAACAATTATCGTAATTTCCAGTTAGACCGGGTAAAACAATCAATCCTCTCCCGGTACAGAAACCGACGTGTATGAGCCGACCGGTCTTTAATCGGACATGGAAAAACTGGTTCCACGAGAGGGGAACAGGAGATCGGAACCGCGATGGACAAACCAAGGAAAGGGATAAAACGTGCGTATCTTTTGTCGCGTTGATATCCACAAAGATAAAATCGAGATTGATGAGCGCTGTTCCTCGAAGTAGAATATAAATTTCACATATATCGGCAGCCACGATACTTCGATCAGCATCCCTCCATGGAAATCGACAAAAAGGTCTTACTCGTGAATTTCTTACTTTTGCAAATACGCGGAAATTCAAGTACGATCGTATACGATAATACGATATTAATATTAGAAGCTGGAAAAAGATCGTGCGAGTTTTTAAATAAAATTTCTAATACTCTGGACATGATTGAAAGTGTTTTTATTTGGCGAAGTAGTCACCATTTATTTCTACAACTCTTTTCCAACGTTTTACAAGCTGATATCCGCAAATCTGTTACTTTATTCGCAAAGAATGAATCATAATACATGACAACGCACGGCCTAATATTGCATCTACGATTCACCAAAAAATAAAGGATGTCGGATGGGAAGTTTTATCTCGTCCTCCTTACAATCTTGATCTGTCTCTTTCTGATGATCATCCTTTTTTGTCAATGTCAAACTTTCTTGCAAGCAGCAATTTTAAAAATGATGCCAAAATCAAATCAGCAGTTAATTCATTCTTTACGAGTAAAAGACTAGATTTTTACAAAAAAAGAAATGTATAAGCTTGTAGAATGTTGAAAAAGAGTTGTTGAAATAAATGGTGACTATTTCGTCAGATCAAATTACTTTCCAGATTGTTGATTTAAAAATCCGCACGAGCTTTTTACGGTACCTGATAATTACAAATGAAAAAAAAGTTCATATATATAAAATATTATATAATCTTAATTCACAAAACTTGTAAAAGAGAATTATGGAAGTTACAAATGTTTATAAACTAAACATAATGTATGTCTCAAATGTTCAATTCAGACTATTACAGGTTTTGCACTCTAAATCAACCCTTTTGCAGATCATATTCACCCTTTTACACTCCGAATTAGCCGTTTTGCAAACCAAATTTATCCTTTCACATATCAAATTCACACTTTCGCAAATTCAATTCACCCTTTTACAAATACGTGCAATACACTTTTTATTTCTGAATGATAACTTCACATTGTATTTTATTGTTATTACAATGGATTAAGAAAACAAATTTGAAGAAAAGCTGTATTTGCAAAAGAGTGAATTTCATCTGTGGAAAGGTGAATTTGATTTGCAAAAAGGTGAATATGATCTGCAAAAGGTTTAATTTGGAGCCTTTATCAGTCACAGTATAATTAATTAAGAAAAGTAATCATCACTTATTACAGCATACCCCCAACATTATCCTTATAATTTATAAAAAATCCTCAAACTTGAACGAGGATGTCACGTACTGTCACGTAGGATGTTACGTACTGCACAACAGTATGTCAATGTTACTGTTAGTCTTCTAATTTCAAAAATCTTATTAAAAATATCTTAACGATGTAACCTGTTTCTAATGATATGCAAATAGCAATTTTCCATGGTTAGCCCAAGAGACAGTGGAGAAAGGTGAAAGTGGTATTTTTGCGGGAAGTTATTATCGCGGTGGTTTCGTAGCAGGAAAGAGATGCAGCTGAACAAACGGAAAAGCAATCTAACTGTAAGGTCCAATTCTAAAGAGACTCGGAGCAGTAGTCGCGACCGAGCGAACGGTCGGGTTAGTGAAACACTTGGAAAGGCGGCTCAAGGCTCGCTTAGCCTTGGACGCGTTAGATTGCCTAATATTCAGGCTTCGAGCAATGCTGCGTGTCGTTGGTGGAGGGCAAAAATATGTAAGCGAAAGTGTCACCAAGCAACGAAAGCCCACCTTCGATTTTGTACTTAAGACCTTAGAAAGTAGAAAAAACCTTATCTAGGAACTTTTCGAATAAGTTATAATTGTATCGAGAGCTTAACTTTTGCACTATTTCAGAAAGTTATCTAATGGTATAATAACTATACGCAAACTCGTCTTTCATTAAGATTTTGATGATAGTCAGACATCTATGTGAAAGTTAGGTCTAATGTCAGATGTTATGATATGAATAAAACATGATAGGACATATTAGAGAAATTTGATAAAATATATGTTCGAATGATGAATATAAATATAATTTCTTTGACATACTGAATATGCATTAATGCCAAATAAATAACAACAAATGTATGTGTTACATACTGCAATTTTATTGGTTGACTATTCACGGTTGAGTTGACGAATATAAGAAGTATAATATAATTATAATAATATTTATAATCGCTGAAATAAATACAAGTTTAAATGATGAATTAAATCGTACACAGACAAATAATACATACGTTTAAGATATTCATCAGTGTACAGTGTACATACAAACAAATTCTGCTAACGAAAATTATTATATTGTACTAACTAATAGAATTTATTTTAGTATTATATTAATTATATTAAAATTATACTCATGATACAATTAATTAATTAAAAACGAATGATTTGAAATAAACAGACAATATATAGTATTCATCAAATATTATATTGATTATATAATTCATTATATATAATAATATATATGAAATAATAATAGAATAAATGCTATTAATTAAAAACGCCACAAGTACGACACTCATATTTATTAATTAGTATAATAATCTCCATTTTCAGAATTTCTTTTTATATTCAGTTCACGGATAACTTAAAGATAAGTATTATTTGTCAGAGAAAGACTTAATTCTTCTTGTGTTGTTTTCTCATGTGTAAAATGTACATGTCGATTTAATTATACATATAATAATTTACATGGGATTAATTATATTATATATTATATTATCCATTTAATCCCATGTAAAGGAGAAAGTAATGAGGACGAAACTGTCAGGATGTAAGTAGTCAGACAGCATTTCGGAGTCCAACGATTAGAATCAATTAAGATTATTATTAGCGACATATCTGGAAGGTCGTAAAACCTCGAGCATCAATCGTAATCGATAATGCTGTGTACCTCGGCGCAAAACGTCCCCAGGCGCACCTGCACGCATTACAAACTATGTACACCGAAGCGTGTCAGGCGTATACGCAATGGAGTGCAGGTGCGTGTCCCTCGCAAGAAGTACACGCACCGAACCACGCAAATACTTTTCAGGCTCGTACGCACGTGCGTAACGGACTACAGTAGCGTTCTGGAAAGAAGACGCACGGTGACTTTAGACGAGGAGATACAGTATATATAATGTAGTATATAATCCAGTATATAATCTATGGAAAAGTCCCTATATAATATTAAGTCTGCCGTAAAATTCTATCTGTTTTTTTAGTAAAGGAAAATAATGGAATTTTATGCTGTTTATTAAGCCGCTGACTGTTTTTGACTACTATAGTGGCCATTCATTTTCAGCTACTCATATGTAATCAAACTTTCTATAAACTGCTTATTTAGTGTTTTTGACTAAAGTAATATTTGCGCCGTTTATTTTGAAAGAGACCTAAGTCCATTTTTCAAGGTAAACTGCTAATTTATGCTTTTTATTAAACCAATTTATTTGAAATACAAAAGTAAAATTAAAATAAAATAAATTAATTAACATTTTCATGTCAGCGAGTTACAGAAGTTCTTTTTACAGTTAAATTGTATATAATGAATTCAAGAAATTGTTTTTTAAGACTAATAAATTCAGGCAAATCACGGCTTTTCCAATAGATGGATGACAAAAAGTTTGTTATCTTCTTTTCTATTTTTAATTAGCAATCACAGTCAATAAGACATCGATAAATATATCTTAATAATTACTTGACATAAAAATGATTAAAGTCCTTTTTATTCTGGTTGCACGCCTTTAACTTGTTAATTACTTTTAACCTACATTTTAAATGAAGTTACACCACTTTCATAATAAACGGCTCATATCGTAGTAATCAAAACGTGAAAAACAATTATCCTTGGCATTAAAAATACTGATTCATAGAGAAGCGTCAGAAAAATAAGACATTTAGCACAATTAATCAAATAAACCAAGGAATGTAAATCATCAATATTGGTCTAAAACTAAATGTGATACAAAAGAACTGAAAGTTCGGAAAGTTACGTTTCTGCCAATAAAACTATAACAAATCTATTGGTTCTTCTTATAAGTTCATTACCGGTTAATCGGAACCTTAATAATTTCTATAAACTTTCACTATCATGTTCTTGGTGTGCAGTACATTTATCAATGGTTAGTCAAGCCGTTGACATATTATTGATAAATTATCGCGTATACGAATTAAAAGACGATAAGCAATTGCTTTGTAACCAATAGACATTAGGCATACCATTCCTACCATGCTTATCAAATCCACAAAAATGAAAATCACTTTTCACGGCCCACTTAGCGGCATAACTTATTATGAATAACATTATAAATCAAAACTACGTATGGATTAACCTGATAACTGGGGATGACGATTAACTCGTTATTCGAATCTGTATTTATCTCGAAGATTACGAATTAAATTACAATTATACCCCTCGTAATTCTCAAATTTGAATGCGTACAAATTTCAGTAATGAACAATCAAGTCATATATACGTCATGATTATAAATATATCGCATGAATTTATTTTATTACAAAATTCAAAGTACTCGCGAGATGTTGTTTATTGGAAGAAGTCCCCGGTTAACTGGTTGATATCGAATTATTAAAGAATGCGATAAACGAGTTCTATGAGGAAAGGTAACAAATGTAAGCATCAGGAATTCGATTTACATGTCCGATTTAAAAAATCGGAATTTCTTCTTTCGATGGATAGATAACCTTGGAAAAAGCAGTGATTCTATAGGAAAGGATGGTGTCCTTGCTGGGACTTTCGTTGAAAGCGGTCGAGGAACGTGACAGCGGCAATCATTTGCGATTTCCAAATTCTCTACGCCAAGGAAAAAAAAGCCCCGCTTGGTTCACTTTCTAAGACTGTCGACTGTTTAACCGATTGCCCATTACGAGCCTCGACATCACAGCAGAAGGGTTTGCGAAACGTTTACTGCTACCTATACTTCTCTTTCCACAACTCGTTCTTTCCCGTACATCTCATAGAAGTCGGAAAAGGCTATATACGCGTCTATACAATAATACATTATTTACATAAATATTTCGGTGAAAGTACAACGGAGAAAATGATTTCCTAGCGGTGCAAAGTAGGACGTAACACGGGACACACGGGACAATAATCAATTGTCAAAGGGTAATACACTGCGCAGTTTTCTATCTGCTGAAAATAAATACTGCGGAGAATATTTTTACTGCTAATTGTAAACCTCTTTGATTACTTCTCGGCGATACGTGCGCAATCTTTCGTTTCTCCTCTTTTGTTCGCGTTTCACAATGCCTCGCCGAGGAAAAATATGTGTGTTGTATGGGAATAGAAGGTTGTCGGTAGGTGTTTTCCATTTGACGATGCGATATTCGAATGTGTACATTTTCTACGTCGAAATGAAAATCGATTATGAGAAGAAACGCGCGGCCGCAGGAACACGTGCGTGTTGCATTTTCTCGCGCGTCTGCAACGCGGTTATGACATAACTTTGTAATGCATGCGTTTAAAGGAGAACATCGAAGAGACGTGAGCTGTCTTACGGGGGGAAAGCACTGCTCACTTTCACCGTTTCGCAGGCTTTTACATTGTAACACGCGCGGCGAGCCTGCACGAGACTCTAAGAGACTTCCATGCCCGTTTGTTGATACAGTCGAGTTTGGTCTTGCCGTTTAATATAATACTCGATGTACTCTCTCGTTCGTGGACCTACATCAATCTTACGTAATCAACCGTCCGAGCCAACTTCATCCTCGAGATTTTTTCACGAATCCTCGTAAGCCACTCGGAGATAATATCCTCGATGTTTACCAAAGTATTTCTCTTTGCAGCTAACGCAAATCGAGTTATGTATGCCGTATATATTTATTCTTTATTTAATTCCGTGTAATCAAATATTCTGTGACGGTTCGTTCAATCATTCTGCTTCCTTTACCGTTTATTTTTTCGCTAATCAAATTCTCCTAATTCTTCTACGCCAGTAAAGAGTTTTAATAAAACTGCAGTTATATGTACATCTATGTACATTTTAATATTATAAGAATGAATGAAACACGTACAAATATTCTTATCTCGAATATAAAGAACAGCAAAGATTTATGTCATGTAATTAAACCGAAGCCATCATTTACAAATATGAAATTAATAAGGTACAATACAAAATTTGAAATCCTTAAGTGTCCTCCAATCTCAATACTCACGACTATGATAATCCGCATTTCAAATTACACATTATTTTCAAGTAAACATTGTGTTGCTTGTTATCTTTTATTAACGTCCAGCAAACATTCGCGAACAACATTAATATGAATCATGGCTATCAGTGCTATTCATTACACCCACTTCCATTAACAACTTATAATACATGTACGGTGCCTTGAAGTGACTCCAAGCCTCGTTCAAAATATGCGAGTTATTTAAAAAATGGCATGGTATTTCTTGTGTATAGAACGATATAAAGAGCGTGAGTCTAAACGTGTGCTCCTTCATAAGATACCGGGTATCCTCGGCACGATACGTAAAGTAAGGCGGGCACTTTCGAATTGCATAACAGCGGCCCGCGCCTTCTTTCGGTTATGTCAGAAGAAAGCTGCCGAGAGGCTGCCTGGGAAATGTAGGTAGGCATACAGTACATACGTGTACATTACTGTACATGCATACATCGTATACACATGGGCATTACTGTCTGTCTGGCTCTCTTTAAACTCTCGTTATAAATAAACGTACCCGCTTCTTACTCGGTGGGGTACCAGCCGGTCGACCCCGCTCGAGGAGAGACGAGGGCACCATTCACGTGCATCGCCGAAACGCGAATAATATAACCGTCTACAGAACCGCCTTCCTTCTTTTTTCTTTCGCTCTTTTCTTTCGCCGAAGAACCAGGAATTTACTTGCACCGACGAATAATCCTCCCTCGATGATTACATAATTTGTTGACGAACAACTTCAGATGCCTTCTCTGGCGGGTTCCTTTTGATGCCATGTTGGTGATACTTGTAATTATATTTCTATTCTTTTATTGGTTATTTTCATCGTTATTCTTCTATGTTCACTAATGATTTGTAATTAAATTTGGGGGACTCGTGTATATATTTACATCTTCATATTGAAAAAATAAATAAAAGAAGAATCGGGTTGCGAATTTATGGAACGCTTATAAATGATAATTATTTCATTGTAATATTTAAAATGATTCGTTGGTAATTGTAGATAATGAAGTAAGTAAGCGTTCCCTAAACCTGTTTTGCTTAGATTAAAGTTGCTGCTGTTCCTGTTAAGACGTAACTAGTTTACACATTTTTACAATATTTCTATAAAAATCAATAATAATATTAAGTACACAATATTAATAATAATTATAGTACTTAATCGAATGCTAAATATAATAATATTGCACTAATATGGAATATTAAAAAACGGCTCTATGCGATCATATAATATTTAACTATCGCAAAACATTTCAGCACCCTGTTTTCATTTAATTATATTTTTGCTTTCAAACCCCCTTTCAGGCGAAAGTGTTCTAAGAGCCTTAATCTCCCGTATTATCGGGAGGCGGAACAATCGTTTTTATTATTTCACTTATTAACTACAATAATAATATTTGTATGAAACATTGAACTGTGCATCATAACAATTTAAATAATTTTTCATGAAACACTCGAGCATGTGTCGCGCGAGTTTTGGAAACGCTGAAATTAACGGTGGGTACATGTTTGATAATGCTAATAAAAATTATAAAATATGGAGGCATTCGCATAAAAGAACTTTGTTCTTGAGATTATTCTCTTGAGACTATTAAGATAGGTATTTGCGCCTCGATTGTATTCTGGTTTATCCCGGAGGCAATTAATGTCACACGGAAATGGCAAGTGCCCTTCCGTAATATTAAACTAACCTGTTTAAATACGATGCATAGGATTATATTATCGTGCGCAATGGGCGTATAAGTAGAGAAAGTAGTGTCCCTTTATTTATTTTCAGGTGATAACACGGTCAGACAAATTTTGACATTTTTTTATATTTGTAACATCGGACGGATGATTCTTATAGATTTTGACGTGCTGGAAACGAATCCGCAAACCGTTTTTCTCTACCACCCTCAATTTTCGAAGAAACCAATTTTGAAGAAAAGGATGTGAAAAATAAACAGTTTTTATTCATTGCACAAATTTCTCTGGGATTTTTGCAGAGAATGACAAATTACAAAACGCCAAATTAATTTTGCATTATGAATTTGCAAATATTATTGAGGTTCGATCTATCTGTATAATACTGTACATAATTGGTGTAATATTATACGTAGATAAAGTATGTCAATTAATATGCAGTAACTCCAATGAGCTAAACTCGTCCTATATCGATTACGGCAAATTAAATTATAATTATCTCTCTCATAAATTTGAAATTTGTATAGGTATAAATATTAGTAACCAACAGAAACCCATATATTCATAAGAATTATGAATATATCATATAAATTTATTTTTTATTCAAATTTAAGTACCCGTGATGTGACGTGATGTGTTTTCTAAAAGAACTCTCCAGGTTAAAGAAATCTTCATGGTTTTAATGCGTAAATAGTCAACTTTTTCATATAAAATGGTTTTAATATGAAAATATCCTTGAAAATCTCGAAATAATCCGGCAGTAGTCGAAAGGAAGGAAATCACCCCGAAAGAGGGCATCAAAGTTCGAAGGTAAGACAAGCACCTGAGCCCCGATTGGATTCGGGTACCTGTTTGCTCCAAACACAATTAGCCCCCCGTGGAGGGGCGCAGGTCCTTGTTTTGTTGGGCCTTACGGGGAATTGTCGTCGGGGTACGGTCCCACGTCAGCGCCACGCGTCTGACCTGATTTACAACCGATTTGCATTTTATTTCCAACCTTTTCACCCCCTGACACGAAGGCCCCCGTCTGGGTCCTCTTTACCTCTATTTTCACCAATGCGATCCGTTACACCGGACGAAAGAAAGAGGTGGAAATACAACGAGAGAAACAGAGAAGGAGAAAGATCTCTTTCTACGTACTTTGAAAATCTTTCCAAGCAATCTTTTCCGAAAACAAGGTCAGTGATGTCAACAGCTTGTAGTTACCTATTGCGGGTGTCACAGCATGGGCATGAATCTCTGTCTACCAAGCCTCATATTGTGCCATTTTGTTGACGAGAAAAGGGCTAAAGTATTCAAATATTTCGTCAACTATTTTACATAGAAACGCCATTAGTGAATTAATATAGTAACTTAATGTTCAACAGCGTCACGGAGTATAATCATATCAGGATGTATATTTTAGGTAGGATGCATATTTTAGGGTACAATTAAAATCGATATGACTTCGAGAAAACATTTATTCAAGTTATTATATTATAACAGATTATATTATATTATATTATATTACATAGATATTTATCTTTTTGTACTTCAAATTAGCCATTTTGGAGATCATATTCATCCAAAGCTTTTCAAAGTTTTCTTGGATTTCGTAAGGCCATATTGGTTTTATTGCACATTTATATAAGAGCATTTTCTTATTCGTATTGACTTTACTCTTTCGAGACATTAATCAGTTCATAGATTTGTTAAATAATTTAATGTGTTGTCAGCAGATTTGAATGGTTTAACAAATATTATGGTAATATATAAATATATATGGTAATTTCGTATTCAAGTGTGACACGAGATACGATAAGAAAAATCGATATTATAAATCAATTTTAAAGCACAGCAGTAAGAAGTTTTTCTATGAAGAAGTATAAAACATAAGGATTCGAAAGAATTAATCGTTTATGCAAAACTAGAATTAGTTTACTTGTAAGGAAGCAATTCACTATCATTTCTACTAATTACTGAGTCATTTGCTACAACGCAACATACGCGCGTGCAAACTGATAACGATGCAAAATTAGTAAAATGTTGTCTTATCTTCCGTGCTGTACCCACGTGTATAATTGTATTTATGAGCTGCTATTTAACAAATTTTATACTTCATCGAATGTACACTTATTTTACACATGCCACGGTTATTTATTATAATTAATTATAATCTACTTCTGTCTACTCTACAGATATTATTCGACATCACTGTTGCGAATACTTCGGATAACATTCGGATACATTTTATCGGTCATTTCTTTGGTCGTAATTAGCATTTCTTTGTAAGGGGAACACGTTTTTACAAACTATGTTCCTCAAAACCCTCTTATCGGCGTCCTAATCTTTCTTCCTCTTTAACTGTATAATTTCTATGTCGTACTAAACTGTATAATTAACTGTATAGGACGAATATAATTCGTATACTTTATGATATTAATAATAAAAATAAATAACAAGATATATAAAATAAAGGTTTAACGAACATTTAAACAGGGTGAGTCTCAAGATGACCACCTTAAATAACTCGTAAGTTATAATATTTGCTGCATGAAAAATATTTCAAACAAAACTTACACGATTTCCTGGAAGCCATACAATATCGTAATCAGTTTTTTGTTACTTTGCTTTTTATTGATATATGAAGATCACCTTCTGTTTTTTAAATGGAATGTGTAATATTTCTTCTCAAATTCGGATAAACCATCAAATTTTGTGTGAAAAAGTACCATACCAAATAGGGCATAAAATTAATAACGTAAGAGTTAAACGTGAATGTATTTTTATGTACTGCAATATTATTATTATATATGCTAAGAACGGATATAAAATACCACATTTAAGTACATAACGAAAGTGTATAGTGTATATATGCTTTATCGTGTATAAATATGCATAAACCTGCAGTAGCGTGGATAGTATCAATAATATCGCGACATGTGCAAGATAAGAAAAAAGTTACATTGTCTAGCTTTCGTATAAATATTGCATACTGAAATGATAGTACGCTTAGTAATGTCAGTAAGTAAGAGCATGTCAAAAGTTTAACGATGCAGTAATTAAACTTAAATTACACCACTTTTACAAGAAGTGAGTATTAATTTACTGTAAAAACAGTGCATTCTAAATGACACATGGTCCGAGTTGTTTGCTAGCATTAACTTATATCACCAATTCATTTGTAATATTCTTTGGAAAGAATTATCTATTAATTAATTACCGGGACTCCCAAAATGTGTTAGATTAATGTCACCCTTTAATTAACTAAGTTACGAAATAATACAATGTAGCACATCGATCGAGGGCTTTAGAAATTAGGATGCCAGGAAACTATTATTAACAGTTATTCTATTATTAATTTTGGAGGTACTCTATTACGGGTTATATTTAACTTTCACCAACCTGTCGAAAAACTTTCTTTATCCGTATCTCGGAGGCTCGGAGAATTATGACATTATATTAACACTAGAACTATCAAGGGGATGAAAATGGCTTGTTTGTCATTTTTAGTTAAATTATTCGAATATAGGACAGCGAATTATTTGAGATTTTATATATAATTTATATATAAATAAAGGTATAAATATTATATAAATGACTACATGTTCGGTAGTCCTAGAGTTCATTTTATGATGAGTAATTGGAAATAAAAAGAAAATATTATTAGCTCGAAATTTTGTAATTTTAAGGTTACTAAAATCTCGAGTCGTGTTCACATAACACGTGGCTACGCGGACGTATAAATACGTGCTCACGATTGTCACGGAAAATAGGTCGCAGCTCGGTTGTGTCGGCCATTGAAGAAAAGAAAAGGGAACGTGCTGGCCACTTTCCTTCTCATTCGTCGTAGAAGGTGTCGGGAACCGTGTACTGTACAGTGTACACTGTACACTGTTCGAACAACGTTTACCTGCCCTAGGCGTAAATGCTCGTTCGAGCACCCTGACTAAAGGGAAAATACTCGACTTCCTCAATTCCTCCTTTTTAATGATATCGTGACTAGCACCTTTCACCGAGATAACGATCCAGAACCAGGACAACTAACTTCACACTCGTACACAATATGATTTTGAAACTGTTATTATAAAACGGAATCAAAATTACGATTCCAAGTATGTTAAATTTAATTACACCCATTTCTCGATTTACGCGGATTATGTGTATCATGTGGGCTTTTTTACGCGGAAGGAAACCACGTCGAGTTTGCAAGTACGAAAAAAATACTTAAGAAAAAAGCCGATATTAATTATACAAATATTTCTTTCTCATATTTTCACAATAAAATAATAATGAAAATTCAGAGACACTAAATATATGGCATTCGTTGTCGGTGTCGGTACTGTAATCCAAAACTGTTAACCTTTTCTTTTTAATTGGCAGAAAGCCCTACATCATGAAATTTAATAATTAAACAAAAAAGTTTTTGTCTGCTTAAAATTCACGTAAAAATACATAAAGTGACGCCAGGGACTGTTTATAATAACAAATTGTTTATAGTAATGGAAAGACAGAGCATTTTGTAGCCTCGAACGGCCAATTAACTGCTCCGTCGGCACTAAATTGTTGTATGACCTGCAAAGAAATGATATTTTTATATGATACCATCGAAATACCATCTTGAAATTTGCACTGAGCTTTCAGTAAACATGTCGGAATATTTGTGAAACCTGTCAGTTTTAAATAATTTCGATTTCAGGAATTGTAAAATTTAATTTTGAAGAAACCTGCAGACGAAATTATAAAGCGTCACAGCTGATGCTCGTTTTTAGAAATCTTATTGTTATTAAAAACTCGTTCTTACCAAACTGAATTCAGTTGGACAAATACACACATAAAGGAAAACTAACGTAAGAATAAAAATGTGTATGATAACCATGCAATTAAGAACCAAATCATAGAATTCTTGAGATCCTTAGAACATGTTCTGAGAAAAAACCATTAACATCGTACGAAAATTGTGTCGATAAAAATAAGAAAAATCGAGGAGTTATTAAGATTCAGTTATTCGATCGGTTATTGTATAACACGTAGCAGTATGTTCCATACTGTATTAATTTAGTAACAAAAGGAAATGCGTGGTACTCAGCAAAATTGTCTGGTCGTATGTATACGCCTTTCGTATATATTCATGACATATGAGAGCGTATATATTATACATATAGACCTTTCGCAGTCAAAGTGTTAATCTTATTATCCACGTTAAAAACTCGCTGTTACAAAACTGAATTCAGTTGGATAAATAAGACGAACATCGAGCAAATGTAAGCGTTACGAAGGAAGACAGGGGAATCGTTATTAAAGGTGTCGGAAGGAATCGACGGTTCTCGTGGATGATGCGGCATCATCGTCGAGTTCGTAAGCTCGTTAACGACGCAGCTGTTCGAAAGTACCTCGGTCTAGTGTTAGGCGCCGACCTATATTTCGCTTTGAACAATTGTTGCACAAACGTTACGCGCTCGCACGCACCGTCTCTTTCTGTATATATAGGCACGTATCTACGTACGCGTATTTATAGACTAGGAGGAAGGTCGCGAAGAAAGCGCGGCTAGACGAGCGATTCGTTTCAACATCGTTTCCGGCGCTGACCCATTTCGTCCCCGATTCTTTTCGACATCAACGATTCCAGCACTCTGACCCAGTTCCTACCAGCGCGATAGTCTCACGCACTTTTGTTTGCCGGTTGACAACGACTACTCAAACCATGGACTTTCGCGCGCGTTTCTGTCTACGAATTGTGATCCGTCGAAAAGCTCAATCTCTTCGTTCTTAGTTGGAAATAATCTTGAAATATGATTACATTATGCACGTTCTTTCCTGTAAAATACAACGGTAATTAAAAACATTAGTAATTATAGTGATTGTTACGATTTATCTTTCTCCAGTACAGGTTTCGCACTCCAAATTCACCATTTTACAGATCACGTCTACCTTTTTGCTACTCAAATTTACTTTTACCCTTTACATTGGATTTTATTTTAATCATAATAGCTTAAGAAAACAAATTTGTAGAAAAGCTTGATTTACAAAGGGGTGAATTTGATTTTCAAAAGGGTGAATATGATCTGCTAAATGGTTAATATTGTTCTTTGATATAAAAACAGAATGTAATTAGCAAATAGGTGATAATTAAAATAAAAAAAACGTTTTGTACGTAAAATAATTATGCAATATAAGTTTGATTTAATAAGCAAGTTTAAAATGATAAGTTGCGTCGCTCAATTTTGTCCTTAACATACAAAAATTGTATTACAAGTTGCGTGGCCAAAGAATTTCGCACAGTATTGCATATCCTAATAATTTTCCTAGATATCTGTGCTCGGTTTGTAATTACTTGATTTCCTTCAAACGATTAGAATGCAGCAATAATAAAAAGCTAGATATCTATTGTATTCAAATTATAAATACTTCCTACGATTGATCTTCCTTCAATAGATCAAGATACAAATTCTATGAACTTCAAACGATTAAAATACAACAGTTGTAAAAATCTGAAGGATTATAGTCTTGAAATTATAAATATTTCTTGCGATTTATCTTTCTCCAACAGAATAGAGTAAGCTAAAGAAACCAGTATCTTAATGATTTTCCTATAACCTCACACTATTCTTGTAATTACTACCGATCAATATGCAGATTTTATTATCTCCGAACGATAGCTTTATGTCGATCAAATAGAGATTGCAAATAATAAAAGCTATCGTTACGAGTAAGTATGATTATCCGCCGACAATTTCCGGTTATAAAGAGCAGTTCAGTGTACACTATCCCCTTGAACATGTAACTGAGCATGATATTAGTGCACGACATATATAATTTGCGAATTGGTTTGCATCTGCGACAAGGTATACCGGTACAGTGTATATCCTTATTTGCAAGGAATAATGTTACACAACGCGTAGATGATATTATTAGTGACCCGTCTGGATGATTGCTCGGCAGCTGGCTCTGCCAAATGGTCAAACGGTCTACGCGCTTTCTTCCCGACCTTCCTCGTCTATAAATATACGTGTGAGCTTACGCGAGTGCGTTTATGCAATTGTCCGAGATGAAATAGGTCAGACCTAACGTGGATAAGGCTATTTTATTTTCTCATCAATGCCACTCAATCGGCTCAAGACTTCCCTTCCTGTTTCTATGAGATCGTAAACAATGTAGCAACAATATTCGTCTTTCTATTTCCAACATTTACGATATTTCAATTGCATATTCCGTAAGTACACTTCATATGAGACGCGTAAGGTGCAAGGTGAACTTTGACCCGCAAGGAACTGTGACGTAATAGGACTGTCCCCATTACTTCAATTTGATCGTAAACAATGTAACGATAATATTCGTTTTTTTATTTATAACACCATATTTACGTTATTTCAATTGCATGTTCTGTGAGTGCACTTCGTGTGGGATGCACACGGTGCAAGGTGGACTTTGAACCGCCAGGAACTATGACGTAATGACTGCCCTTCTTACTTCAATTAGATCTTGCACAGTGTAACAATATTTGACCTGTATAATATTTCAGTGGAATTTAATAGTATTACAAAGTTCCGACTTTTCCTCCTTTGATATGAACCAGCACATCCAATTGCGATTTGAATGAAAATTTGTTCATATTTCCGTTCCTTGAATGCCAGTATCTGCATCGATAAATATATATTTCGCGAAAAATTGTTATCGTACCTTTCTCGTTACATAACTTCGGAGACAAATACTATACCAGTTACAAGCGCGCACGAATTAATTGTACAAAATAGGTCAGAAAAATTAGACAAAGAAGGTACATATTTTCTTTCTTTATTAGTAGATCACTGGATGTACTACAGGCAAAAAAAGGAGACAATTTTTGAATAGATAAAATTGCTGTGCAATGTAAGTAATGTTTAATAGGAACGTTGGCGTAGCTTTCGAGGCAGTTGGTAAACGCGTGCACCAAACAAGCATCGGGAGGGAAATAGGTCAACGGCTGTGTGACGTCGCCAAGAAAAATTCGGGTCACCAGAGGCTTTCTTCGTGGCCTTCCACCTTCCTTGACTTCGGATTCTGCTTCTTCATTTGCCTCTTCGGTTATAAATAGGAAGGACTGTTGCGTTTGAACGCGTGTCGAGTGCGTGTGTCTACCAAAAGACTCACGCATCGGGTTGCATTGAACCGAGCTTATGCCCTCCGCGGTTGCAACAGAAAGGCATGCGGATCAACGAATACGATGGAATCCGACGACGAATTTCTTTGTCGTTTCTTTCATCTCAGTCGACCATTCATCGGAAAATAATTCATAGCCTTTTTTCATTATTTTGCACTATTTTCCTAATAATATACAATATTATATCGTTGTTATAGAGATAAAATTCATTAACTACATGTCGGCGGTAAATATCTGTTTATTTGAAAAGCTGTGATTTTATATGAAGATGTTAGTCAATTTTACCTCTATAACAATAATATAGTTATAGTTTTATGTATATATCTATCTTCCTTTTTTAATTCATATTTATGTTTTAATGATTGAACTTATTATACATTATTAACTTTTATAACGTTACGCGTTATAAAAATGTCCAGCTATAGTACTGTGAATTTTCTGAGATCGTCAGCGCCTCACGTTGCAAAATCCACATAATTACACCGATTAATTTAATATCGCCCTTCATCGTTGTTTATAATTATATAATCACAAATGTATGAGCATCACTACATATATAACTACAATTTTATTACTAGTGGGAGATAAAGAAATGTCATCTTAATATGAGAATCCTGAGCATACAATGATATTAAAATAAACTTGATTATATACGGATATTAATAAGTACATTCCTTTAAATGCATGAATATGACGTAAACATTCAAATATTTCGGAAAATGTGAATTACAGTGATAATAGAAATCCGGCATGTGGTAAGAACAGCCTAGGTCATGTTTGTGACACTAATAATTGGATACCAGCGGACCAGATAAGGATTCGATGAATCGTTGCGATAAATCTGATCAGAAACATCGAACACGTTTATAGTAGCAGCTGACATTTCACGATTTGAAAGTATGCTATCGGAAAAAGGGGTTATTTGAACGTTTTTAGCATAACGACAAATTTATACCATGCGATCAAGACGTAACTAAGCAAACCACGGTGTTTTCATCATTATTATGTGCACCCCAGACCTCCACCTATAACTTGTTTAATTTCTTATGCGACATTTTCATTGTATTCGTAATATTCAATTTTGTAAGTGGCATTCGTGGCATCCTTGGAATTGAAATAGATTCGAATTTATTGCGAATCGTTTGAATGTAATTTTAGTAATGAGGGTGTACTCGAAACAACGGTTTTATAAGGCCGACAAGTCACAAAGATCCCAGGTCGACCTTAACTCTCGTTTCAAAACGAGAGCATCGTTTCTAAATGCGTCGTTCACGGCACTCTTTGGACTCTCTTACGATTAGCGCTATTGCAAGCAACGGGACAAACTATCAAGTCTGAATTAACCTTGTTTCACCACGCATAGAGTGATCAACAAAAAGATTATGTTATCCCCTATCGCATTAGTGGACGAAATTAATGGTGAATGTCAAATGTCTCGAATATCAATAATGCTGAAATCCTCTGTGTTATTATTCACTTGTGCAATCTACTTCCTCCATTTTCATTACAATAAACCCATATTACTATGGATAACGATGCGGAACTATGAATTATTACAACACATATATTATACTATTATTTTGACGTATTGTAATTATTACTTTCCGCGTATAATAATAAAGGTACATATACTTTTTTTTACTCTTTTCTGAAGCCTGTTTTCGACCAAAAGCAAAAATATATGTATCTGCATGGTGTAATAAGAAAATAGCGATTAAAGCACACATTCACGTACACGAGGATGGTATATTTCGTTAGCGTCAGAAAAAAATTAATTTCTCGTTCTAAGAAATATATTGAAGTAACAGGAGGTTATATTGAATAATAACAATCATTATTGAATTCGTTAGTTATTAAGAATAGCTACAGTTTCATGATAAGAATGAGAATGACATATTTCATCTAAAAATGGTAAGATTGACGGTGATCGCAAACCGAGCAGCAATGCACCCTTCTCATAGTTGTGGTTACACAGCACCTGTCACTTCATATAGTCGACTCTTACTACTTATTCTCCGTTGGCGCGACAATCTCCGTGAAGCGATCGGCCGTGCAGAAATATTTGGCGTGGTACGTGGCCGATTTTGGTGGATTTTTGTTGGCTGGTATGCCAAGCGTCTCTCGATGGAATAGCAAAAGGGTGTCCGAAAGTTGTATGCGCAGTGGTGGTTGCCGATGGCAGAGCAAGGTACATAATAAGAGAGGCCACAATTATTTCAACATGGTTCTCCCTGGTCGACCGGGTCGAGCGGTGTTGCACGGGCCGCGTTCCCTGCTTACGTAATTTTGCTCGACCGCCGGCGTGCCGCGGACGCCGTCGAAATGAAAATGAAAGTAAAGTAACCAAACATTCCTCGTGCTGGCAAGCCGCTGCCATTAACGCTGTCAAAGAGAGATGGTGTGTGTATGAGTGTACGGGTACAGACCCAATCGGGAGATCTTTGTTTGGTAAAAGTATCCTTTCGTAGGTGATGACTTCCTGCTGGACTTCCTGGCCCGGCAAACTTGCTGGTTACCGATATAATGTTGAGTTTGACTGGGTTAAAAGTAGTTCGTTAACAAGAAGATTTGTCGAGTTCCGGTATCGTGGCTAAAACATTAGCTACCCTTTAATGTATACTTTCAGATATCAGTTGATTTATTTGTTTTCCTAACGTAGGGTTAGGAATAAATTCCGGTAGCAGATTCGGCGGTGAGATTTTCATAGGGATTTCAATATAAATATTGACAGGATCGAATTAAAGCAAATAGTTCTGGTATCGCTTTGAATCGGTGAAGTAATATAAAGAGAACATCGTAGGAGAACAGGGATCGTCCCAAGAGAATTTCTTATCTTCATCGTTCGAGAAAGCAAAGGAAGCGATGTTCTCTTTTGAACGCATCTCCGTACTGGCTATCGGTGCGGTACATCGGTCATTACAGGAAGTCGAGGAAAAGTGCAAGCAGTGAATTACATCCGGGTTTAAAGGAGAGAGTATCGAGTAAAAAATTATAAGAAAATTCTATAATTATACTTTACGATTTCCGTTTGTAATATTTATATACGATACCAATGGAGCCCCGAAAAAATTCATTCTTTTTTTTTGTAAATACGTGAACAAATATTTGTTAGAGTTAAAAGGTCGAGAATTCGATGTTATCACCCAAGAAGATTAATTATCCGAGCGAGAGATCTATTTTTTGTAGATGTTAGTCACTTGGCCGACCGTTTGGCTGGGAGCCATCTATTGCACCTTAACAGCCTCTTCCTAACTTTCCGGACCTTGCTCCCATTTCTCTATCCGAGGTGAGATCGCGTAAATAGATTCGCATGTGGCTGCCTATCGCGGAGCAGAAACTCGTCCCGTTCAGAAATCTATGCAAATGTCGCATCAACGAGTCTACCTGCGATATTATCTCATTATCAAAGTCAATCAAGGGTTGAAAATTCTTAGTAAGATATTTCGCTAATTACACACTAGGCGCTAATTCGCCTAACCACACATTACTTATTCCGTAAATTATGTACCTACTAATTTGTTCCTATGCTAAAATCGTTTTCCTTGCGATTATGTTAATACTCCTCGCATGCCACTGAAATTTAATAGAAAATCTAAATACGATCGATGAGTTGTGCATTCTTTCGTGGGCACAATAAGAAGGCACGAAAAGCACTGATTTCTCTGACACGATTTCTCAGGAGAGAGACTTACATAGCGCAATAAAACCGTTTCTCCCTTTTTCCGTTTCGGCAGTTGGTGCCCTTAGACACTTAATACGTGCTCGTCGAAGGCCAATTTCTAATCCCCTTTGCGACTCAAGGATAAGAGAAACGCACCGCCTTGTCTCGACTGGATGGAGCGCAAAAAATTCGAAGAAAAACTTCTTGCGGACAGAAAGATCGAAGGAGCACGAGAAGGAAGAGGAAAGAGCTAGATGGAGACAGTAAAAGAGAGAGGGAGAGAGGGAGAGAGAGAGAGAGTGAAAATCGTCTTGGATAACGTGGCGGTTTACTTCGAGAGGCAGTGGGGTCGAGGAGGGAGCGAGAAAAAAAAGTTCTGAGGTAATCCCACAAAAACTCAGGCAACTTCCTTAAACCTCTTTGACAGTGGTAATAATAAAAACAAAAAAATCTCGGTGAAGAGGCAAGAGAGGGTTGCACGCTACAAAAACTCTCATAATCTCAGCATTGTGACCGGTAACAGGCCAAATAATTTCTAGCCGGTCGCTCGTAAACGCCCTCGTAAATGTCTCGTAATGCCAGGGACGTCCTCCTCTTGTTCAATTATTATACAACCTCGTGGAAAAAAGGGGTTTCGCCTTCGAGTTTTTCTGCTTTTCACCATGGAAATTGCCTTATTTCCTACAATACCACCATGTAGAAATGATTTTGGAAATTTTATGAGTTTATACATCGCGGTATGTTCTTAGGTAATATTAGTCTTGGCTGCACATTGGATCCCTTGCCGAAATGCAAAATACAAAACGGGACTTCTTAAAAAGTTTTACGTTCACGCCTTAGATTGAGGTATTAAATTAAAATATGACAACGATATAATAGTTGACGATTTATTTAATAAATAATAATAATAGATTTATAGCACAATATTTAATTATTCAAGGCGAGAACTCTCAAATGATTTGAGAAAACATTTCTTGTGTGCGCAATTAACTTAACTTTCTATTTGCCTTTTAAACACAGGATGTTTTAAAAGGTGTCATATTTCAAAGTCTATAAAGAATAATAAATTATATATTTCTCTAATGAAGGAGATTTTCCGAGGATAGAATTATAGATATTTCTGTAATTACGTATCATTAAAGTAACTTTAAATAATTTGTCCGCACCTAGATAACGCATCGAAAGGAGAAAATATAAAATCAGTGTTGAGATTAAACTTAAAAGAGGGAGAATAACTAGAGCGCAGACGGTTAAGAAATTTTTGGTTACAGAGCCAGAAGAGTTGGTTATTCGTCGATGAATTTTTCTTTGTGATTTATTCAGTTTTGAATAACAATAGTATTATTGTTTCTAAAATTATTCAAAGCTATTGTTTCTCTCATAGTAAATTATTTTAATTAAGCTGTTTAGATGTACTACGAAGACATATTCGACTGAAAATGATTACGTAATAATAGATTCTCTTCACAAAGTGAAGGGAATTCTATTACCCTTTTTTATATAAACACACGCATTTTCAAATATTACTGTTACTATTATTAATCTAATTTAAAAATTCTAATTTTAAAAGAAAATCGTATAACTTGAAACTATTATACTTAAACGCGATTCTAACGAAGCTACGCTACGTGAAATAATAATGAAATTATTACTTATACCCAGTGAAAAATATGGCAATCGCCGTACGTACTTTTATAATTATTAATACATCGAAACAATGAAACAAATTGAATGATACTGATAGATGAGTATACCTTCAAAGTTACGTCGCATTACAGAGAGTTTACTTTGATGCACAATCGTTGTTGTAACCTGTTAACTGGGGATGACGAGTTAACTCGTCATTCGGATCTACACTTATCTCGAAAGTTACTATTAAATGACGATATAAATGTCGCAATCACTAATGAAGAATCAAACCCATGTATACGTCGATGTTATAAATATATCACGCAGATTGATTTTATTACTAAATCGAAAGTACCCAAGTAATGTCGTTTTTGAGAGAACTTCCTAGTTAACAGGTTAAATAATCATTATAACTTTGATAATAATAGAATGTGTGGAATTGGCACATTCTCTCTTGTTTGCTCTCACACAGTTTGTCTCTTCTCTCCTCCCGGTTGTCTCCACATTTACCACGAACGTCGTTTATGGCCACGTCTAAGTTGGCCGAGGCTACATTTTACGGCGTTTCTGTCTCAGATGGTTCTTTGGTATCTGTGCTTCGTTTCTCCTATCTGCACGCTCAAGGCTATGACTTTGTCGCGCGGCATTTCTTAAAATGCAACAACCCCTCCATTAGTTTTTGTATTTACTTTATTAGTCAGAGAAAACTGCGCACTTAAGCACGTTCTTGTAAAGTACATTAAATAAACACCTTGGTAATCTCATTATTTAGTAAACGCCGTATAATTACGAACGCGGCATTAGTTGCAAGGTAAGAGAATAAAAAGTGAAATGAAATCAGTCGAGTAATAATCGCATGAAAAATGTCTCGAAAAAATCGGCTTATAAATGCAGGTAATAAACTGATAGGTTTACAATATGCCGGAAGTAATAGTGAATCTATTAACGATACATTACGAAATTTATAATCGTATGCGTGATTGTGACTGATGAGACTTATAAGATGATCGTATTCTCGGTAACCTTCGGGGTTTAACAAATATTTTGAAAAGTACGAATGCCAATCAAAAATTGATTTATCGGCTCGCCGGCTGATCGAGAGCGCAGAATATATCGAGGTTATATTCGATTTTTCGTCATTACAAGATTATTGTTACGAAGTGGCAAGGCCATCTAAAAGGAAGAGAGTACACAAACAGATAAGAGGCAAGAGACCAACGTAAGAAAATTTTCTATGAGAATGGTAGAACCCACAGAATATGATTAACACGTTACAAGAATTGTGTAATAATAATCGATACGCGTAAAATAGACGATGCGTGATTAACTGGCAGGCGTAGATAATCAGACGAGGAGAAGCAATAAATTTCCGAAGTCAATAAACAAATCGTTGTAAAACTCGAAATTTAATTGATTGTACAGGCTCGATTTAAATGGCGCGGGATGAAGAGGGACTTTTAAAGACATTTATCACGAAATTCCAAGAAAAACCTTCACGAAGAAATGGATGTACAAACAATTATGACCATTCGAGCCTTTTTGAAGTAGGATTTGCATTCCTCGTCGAACTCCTCATGCATAATAACGATGCATAATCTGCCTGCAGAAAAAACAGACGATTACGAGGATTTTAGAAATACCGCGCACACTTCTTCCTCATCGTTGAATAATATTTCTTCACCCTACGAATTTAGCATATTCATGATGACGATTTTTACGCCAGATAAGAATGCGGATAAGACCAGATGAAGGGAACAAAGGACCAATGAAAATCAGATCGAAAAGTTGCGTTGAGATTGAAAATCAGTGCGGATCACGAAGTGCCGAGGTGGTGATCGAAGTTGGTCGAAGTATACCTAGTCGATGGATAGATCTGATAAATATCTTGTCCCTTCCAATTGGCCCGTTATCGGTGGAACTTTAGGCGTCGACTGCGTAACCGTCGCCTTCGCCACGACGCTCCACGCGAAGAAGAAGAGTTCGGAGCAGTTTCAATTTCTGGCCGACCCAATTTCACAATTTACTGTACGAACCAACAGAAACGCATGCTCAGTATGCTCAGTATGCTCACGAGTGTGCATTCGACCGAGGAAACGTAAATCGTCTTTGGAAAGAAGAATTTCTCGTTGACTTTCATTATTCTTCGAATACAACTTTTATGATACCCTGCTTCATATTTCGAGTTTCAATCAAATATGTTTTCAATGTTTTTCTTACGACTTGGTTTTCGCTGCTTGATAACGATCGGCCAATTATCACGGAATTTCCACGTAATTCCAAGTACGAGGAAGAGCCTCTGTTTGCTTTCTTTCCACGATAACAAAAGTTTCATGCGTGCGACGCGTGAGTTGCGTTTAGGGATACCGATTCTTCGATTTATTGCTACTTTGATAAAGACACTTTTTTCTATCGAGATAATCGCAGTGAGGGTTAAATTGCACTTTTCTATCCGTGGCATGCATTCTTATTGGTCGGAAATCACACAGATTTAATATTTTCACGAAACGTGTTTTATTATGTTTATGGCCTTCTTAATTATTAGAGAGCAGTGTTTAATATGCAATCATTTTTTAATAATTATTATGAATATAGTATGACTTTTTCAATGTATTGTATTTTTAAAATATAATTAACACTTGGAAAACAAGTAAAATTTACGACTAACTAGCAATATGAACACTTTTGTCGCAGTGGAACGACAATTTTTATTATACGTACTTTATGTATTGTGTCATATTACACGGTCGTTTAACTTGCAACAGTTCAAGGTAGATTACGAACCGTGGAATATTGCGGTATAAATATTATATAGACGAATATAATAAATCAGCACATTATCAAGAACAAGATACAAAGTATTAACTTTTTGCTTAGCAATTGAAAAATACTTAGGACAAGCTCCATTCGTACTTCATTTTAAAATGAACAATACTCATTTCCAGTGCAATAATCGTTAAAAATAGTTAATTGCAAATAGAATCTTACAGCACTTAAAACAAACTTATTTGAAGTAATCTTCAAAAACTGATAAGGAAGTAATTTGTTAAACAATATTATTTTATATAACATGTAAGTGCAGGTACGCGACACGTTATATCTTATAATAAACATAAACCATTCCGGATATACAGAAAATTAAGAGTAATATCTCCGCTGCTGATATATTTAAAATATCAGTAAATATGACTAAAACTCGAATCAAATGTATCGCTAATATTTGTAACCTTTTCAATATTTTTAATGTTACGATAGCGATATGAAGTAACCAACATCGTAGAGTACTTAACCCCCTACAGCTCCATGTAACTTTGAAGTCACATACTCGTCGATCCGTATCTTTCATTTCATTTCATTTTCTTCCTTGTAATAATAATTATAAAAGTACGCGCATCGATTGTCACCATTTCCGGTGCGTTTAAGTAATAATTTCGTTACTAGTTTCCTGAAATGTACCTTCGTTAGAAGAATCGCTTTTATCTTGAAAAAGATTGGGCCATAGAGTATAAACTAGTTCTGTTTTGAAACAACTGAAGAGTGTTAGAATGTCGATGAAAATGTCGGACTCTAAAACCGCGGCATTCTTAAAGATTCATAAAGAATTCCATAAGATCCTATGTAAGACGAATAGGTGTAAGTTACAAGAGCACCCGATCATTCATGCGTGTTTCATAGCTCGCAGAAGCTTTTGCGCGTGATTGCAGTAGCTCGAGAGCACGTGTGTGCAGATGTGGCACGCCTACGTGTAAGTACGTGAGTTCACTTAAGCGTTAGAGACGCGTATAAGCGCACATAGAGTGTAAGTAGGCCACGGTGCTTTCACACGATAAGACCTTATCAGAGCGTACGCGTACGCGTACGCCTTTACTTCTATCAATTCCTCCCTCTAACTCTTCTCTCCCCTCTCCGAGATCCCTTCTTCTATCGTGTTCCTCCCCCTTCGTCGCCCTTTCCATTTTATTTCTCTTGCTCCACTTTTCTCCTCTTTTGTTCGAGTTCCTATTTCCTCTGTTATGCGTCGTTTAAAATCGTCATCTATCTCTTTCGAGAAAGAGGAGTGCAGGTTCCAAAAGTTACTGGCCCGAAGATACAGTTTAGAATTTTAAAAACAAAAATTCAGATTATTTTCGCAGTGGTATAGAAAAGTGATTTAGCCGTTCTAAAAAATGAATTGAAATGAAGGGTGATTGTTTTATTCCCGCGTACAACTTCTTGCTATCTTCTATCACTTTTTCCGTCGCATTTATGTTTCCGATCTATTTTGTGGATCTTCCCCTTTTTGTTCTTCCTTTCCCTTATTCATCAGTCGATCAGCGATACTTTGTATCGTTTCATCACTTTTCTTCTACTTTCTCCTACTCTAATCAAATCCCGATTGTTCCCTTCGCTATCCATTCTCCCACTACTTTTTTCTCTTTGCCAACCCGTTTCTTCCGCCTATCATTCCCTTCTCTTTACTGATACTGCATCTTATCTCCTGTAACGTTCCATTTTACCGGTCTTCTTTTCTTTCCCTCCACATCTGCCTCTGTTTTTATCATCACTCGCCTCTTTCACAACCCATGTCTTCCAGTATCTCCATCTTTGTCGGCACATCTTTTTACTCCTTCGAACCTAACCCTTTCTCCATGTCAAGTACCTTTGAGCTCCCGAAAGAAGGCCCCCACCTCCCATAGGTTACACAAATATATGCCGGTAGGTTATATTTTTTTTATATTTTTATGTCTTTCACCTATATTGACAAGTTTTATTAATTTCATAGACTGGTCCAATTTAGGAGACCGGTTTCCTAATTTGGACAGATTACCTAATTTCGTTTTTTATCATTTATACTGAAAAGCAGTTAAGTATTGGAAACTAACAAGATATTACTAACTTGAAGGTAATTGAAGGTAAAATATTTTTCAATAAAAAAATTAATTGAAATTATCCTTCTTCCGAAAGGAACGATTAAAAGCTTTTTAGGTTATAAACAGAAGCAATTTTCTCATGTGGAATCTATTTATTGTCAACACCTTTCAACATCCTTATCACAAGATCAATAGAAGTTTTACATATCAACCGGAATTTCGAATACATTTATTTTAAGGGGCACGGATGAAAAGTGACTTACAATTAGACCACTTTCATAATCAACGGCACACATGGCACTTTGGTCTTCCGGTCTAAACTCATCGCGTGCCTTCTTTCCAGTACCATAAAGCATGCCTCCCGCTTCTTCCTCAAACCAGCTTCCGTACTATTGCCTTTTCGTCTACTTCCGCGAGAAAGTAATTCCAAGTGGAATCGAAGTCGCCCAAAGATAACCACCTTTCTTTTTTATAATATCGTAAGAAATATTCTTTGAAAGATGAAAGAATAGTAATGCAGCACTGCAAGTAATCCCTCGTAATTATCTTATACCGGAAGAAGGATGTAATTCTCTTGCTACCGTCAAGTGAGAATGATTGTCTTCATAAAATGTATGATTAAATTGTCGGCATGGGAAAAAATGTATCCCGACGAGACTTATATAATGAATCAAACTGGGATTTTCATTTTTGATTTCTGATTTTCTACATGATTAAAAATAATTGATACTGTACGTTGCTACCAAGCTGTTCCTCCTAAAATATTTTTAATCAAGTTAATGTGTTCTATTTAACGTAAAATAACGGAAGGGATAAAAACATATCGAACACGTGTTCAACCTATATAGTTAATTAAAACAGAATGTGCATTTTTAATTCCGATATTTTCCAAGATTTAACACTAAAACTACCGAAGTATATGTATTAAAAAATTGCAAATTCATAAAGTCTCATTTTCTGAGATTTTTTGTGGCTCACGTTGAAT
The DNA here is from genome assembly GCA_910591585.2 of Nysson spinosus. Taxonomy (NCBI): domain Eukaryota; kingdom Metazoa; phylum Arthropoda; class Insecta; order Hymenoptera; family Crabronidae; genus Nysson; species Nysson spinosus. The sequence continues at coordinate 3,593,174 of OU342830.1, forward strand.
AGGAGACATAATTAAATCGATTAATTTACTTTCGCCATCCATCTTTATTTTTAAAAACGTAATACGTGAACATAGAAATATAACCGAATATATTGTAGTTCTAGTGTCAATACATTTGATGCAACGTGCTACATTTTTCATTGTATATAAAATAATTTAGGAGAATATCAGATATGCTACTTTAAGTTCTACGCTGATACAGATGCAATTAAATGGAACATGACTTTATGGTAACTCTTAATTGTCGACACGAGTGATGGAAAGGGTAAAATCGTCCCAGAGACACTGAAAGAAAAGAAAGTACTAAATGATAATTAAGCGAACGCGCCACTCATATTTCAATACTCAGGCTCTGTACGAAGATTTATTGAAACGTCTAATATAATTTACAGAGATTTAAATGACATTGAAGGAATGCTTTTAAGATTAGAGATGGGTACTGGTCGAGTGTCTTAAGGAAAGGGGTAAGTTTACGGCAGCAGGCCGATTCCAGAAACGGTGAAATCCCTCGTTGACCCTTATTTATACCTGTGCGGATAATTAACATTTACGACGTTTCCGGTTTGTGGAGACGAAAGTTTTCAGCCCCGAAATTATTGCACGACTATGTCTCTCACTTTTCACGGTTTATTGGCATCTTTATTTACCGAAGACCAGTGGCGAGGAATTCGAGCGACAAGATTGCACGCCCGAGGAAAATCTCTCTCAAAGATTTTCTCTCAAGGTTAATCCCTTCATAATCATAATAGGGAGGCGGTAACTTACTTCCGCGACGATCTTAAGTAAACGATAAAAAAAGGGAAGTAAAATCGAGGAAATATTACTGCGCAATATACTCGGACTAGGAATTACTGAATATTCTTACAGCGGATATCGTAAATACGAGACGGGCCCGGGAAGTAAAAACGCTAATGTTTACATTTCGACAAATATTTATTTATCATTTTTTTATTGAGAATGACTTATATACATATATCTATATTTTTCGAAATAACAACTTATTAAGTCTGGGAACCAGCTTTTGTATTCTCGTGCCATAGAAGTCTGCTGCTAATCCTTTAAAGCACGTCATGGCCTCTTCTTTCACCTCCTTTATTAGCGCTTTCACCGCCGAATTTGTTTTCTTTTCAAATGAATTTTGGAATGGGATGTTTTGAATCATCTTCACATCATAATGCGCATGTTATCTTGATGGATTATATGATGACTGATTTGGGCTGGTTTCTTCATGTCAAAAAACACCTAACTGGGGAGAGTTCGAAAATCACAAGTACAATGGTATCTCGTACTTTGAGCGCTTTTAACTTCGAACGTTCCAGAGTCCAAACGCTTGAGAAAGCAAGAAAGATTCGAAGTTCGAACATCCTTTCTAAATTCGAACTATAGTCCAGGAGCAATATTTTCGTGTTTGGGATTTTTATATTAAAAAATTATTCTTCACTTCTGTTTTTATGTTGAAATAATTAATATTAACCCTTTGCACTCGAAAGGCGCCTATCAGTCACCACTCAGTTTCTTGGTATCATTCCAGTGGCGATTACCAGGCGTCATTAAGATTTACTCCACTTATATTGTTTTAAAGAATTTTAACTCACCGACAACTGGAGTCAATCTTAAGTTACCGCAATAAACTGAGTGGCGACTGAGAATAGCCTCCGAGTGCAAAGGGTTAATAAAATAACCATCAAATTATTTCGTTTAATCTTTTCTAAGATTTCTAAGATTTACCAACTTTAAAAAACCAAAAATCTAAAATGTTCTTTCAGATTTCGAACGACTTCATAGTTCGAACGGTTTCCTGGAACGAATGAAATACGAACCACGAGATACTACTGTAATTGTTACGATTTTCCCCGGAAGACGAGTAGAAAATTGTCGTGATGGAGTGCATTCAAGTATAGATGTTTGAAGCGAGGTATGCGAATCGTCAAAGTGATCCTTTTAAAGGTCAGTGGATGCTGGAAATCTAGTTTACTCTCGATAATACCAAGCACGGGGTACATCGTCGTGATTTTCACCGAGATATACGTCCCTGGACCGCATCGACGCGTTAACTCCACGTACAAACAATAATGTGAAGACCTTGAGACCGGAATGGTGCAAGGCATCGAATGTAAAACGTTCACATAACGTTATGACATTACATAATGATCTGTAATGCCAGTGCAATGCAGTGTCTGCTGCCGTGCTCCGGCAGTCAGGTGAGAGACCAGGATCGTCTAGAAAAAGGCAGAAAGGTATGTGCGGGATTTAATGATGTGTCTGTCAAGGTAACCAATGATCGGCCCGATAGGTTTTATCGGGTACCTTAATTTATCGTTGACCGATCATCACTGGAAATGCCGTCAATTAGCACGCGATAATAACGTCACTGATTTACTAAAAAGAAATTGTACGCAATCTAAAATATTCATCAAGTAGAATATCCCACAACAGACCTTAATAGTTAAACAGACCTCCCCACGTGTCAATGCTGTTACAACACTCCAAGTACTAAGCAAATATCTTTTTATCTCAACATAATCGACATTCTAGCACGGTACACGACGGTGAAACTACTATCAATTCGTTACTTCGTACGCCTCGGATGAAGTGCTCTTTTTACTCTCGATGTTATGTCGTAAACTTTCATTTATGTTGTAATTATGTGTATTTTATATGTATGGTATTATACCTTGAATACATTATTATTAAGTCTCCTTGTATATTTTGTACATTTTTCTATGTACTTTATATATTCTTCGTGTATCGAATGTGAAGTACATATTCGATTATACATAGAGAAGAGTGGCCGTAAGAAACGATGGAATCACTATTTTTTTTTCTTTCCATGAAAGACTCCTTTCAGCTCTCTTGTTTCGTTCATATCCGACGCGGAGATTACATCAACGCCACTCGCATAAAGTTTTCCTCATTTTCTCTCGCAACGGAGAAACTATTGTTTCCCGACGCCACAACTCTATTCACGGGCATCGGTTTTTTTTCCTCTTCTGCCTTCATAGTGGAAGCCGCGGCGCGTGCGTGAACACATAAAGTCCGCGCGCGTTTTCCTCTTTGGAAAGTCGAGGTCTCGACTATTATCTTGGACACGTACATGTGGAAAAAGACTCTTATCGCTCGCCATTAACCCGGCATTAGTACGAAGATTCGTCATGGACTCGTTTCCAGATTTTCTACAGAAAAAACCCATCGTCGTTTATCATGAGACGTTAACTTAATGTCTCCGCTTGATCCCTATTCTCTTTATAAATATTACATACAAATTACATATAAATATTACACTTAAATGCAAACTTAACAACGGAGTACACTTAATAAATGTCAGTGTTACGTAATATTACGGCCTTCTTTTAAGATTCCCCTATTTCTACTTATACTTAATAAACAATATAAATTCACTCTTTTCATGCGTACCTTTCTAATGCGGCTTTGAAGTTACGCAGCGAAGCAAAAAAGCAAGAAAAAATAAGTAATCCAAGAAATCTAGATAGATAAACCCTTAACGCGTTTATCCATTTAGTTTCGTTATTTTTCTGCTTTTTCTGCTGGGAATTCATAGAGAAAGGAATAATTCCCACACGCAAATAAAGCTTTTCTCGTTCGAATTTAAAATCATTTTATGCATAAACAAAACAAAACAACTGAATGTGTGTAAGTTACACTTTCATTTTGCTGCTGGTACCTCGACAAATTATTTCTAATTTTACAAAGAAAGCTGTATCCTTTGTGCGGTTTTTAATGCGGATTTCTGTGGAACGTATCTACCGCATAAAAACAGACTTGGATGTATAGCTGCCGTAATATTTCAAGGTCCATAACATGCAAAGAAAACAATATTCCTTTGAAGCTAACGATACGAGGCAGAACATTATTTTGAAAGTTTCCTTTGAGACTAATAGATTTAAGTGAACCTTTATTTTCCGGAGAAAAATGGAAATACATAGATGCACTGTTCTCGTTAATGTAATATTCCACCGAATACTAGGATCGTCGAAGTCGCCGCGCATTTCTGTGAACTACTGTACAAAGTAGAAGGTTACCGCATGACATCAGCCCGAGCTATTACTACACTCTATTACTTCGTTCTCCACGATGATAGCACAATCGCGTTTTCTTCTATTACCGAGAGTATAGTCGTTGAATGCTTCTCTCTGCGTCCGCAAAACATGACCATGTAAGTTTCCAATACGGTAAAATTACCCGATATTTCCACATAATCAAATGTAGGTGTGATCAGTCGGTAGAATGAAATGAAAGCACGTATCGCCTTGAGTTTATGTTATCAATATTATCAGATTAAATGTGGAAGCTCCATTCGAATAATGAATGAAATCGTTCAAAGAATTTCATCCTGACGAACATACAGAAATCGAATGATTTTTATTGAAATGAATTGAAATAATTCAATGTATACATCAGCCGCTTGTGTGCTTTAAATAGAGAACCTTTTGCGTGTGTAATAATATACAAACACTCGCTAATGTTTTGAGTAAACTATTTTATAAATGGTGTAAATATGTATGTAAATATATGCGCCCATGTGTGTCTTCTCACTGGTGTCAACCTGACTCACGAGCTTCGTTTTGGAATGCAAAGTCACTTGCGCTTATCTCAAGGAATAAATACGAAGGATCTAATCAAGTGATTTTCTAAGAATAGAAAACTCGTATCAGTAAAAACTGTGTATCCTCGAAGATAATTATTAGCATAAGAAAGGAACGAAGTTTGAGTTGGAAGGCATGGTAGATGTAAATGGTAATAATTCGTTGAAGAGAAAAGAAAAGTGTTTTCCAAAAGTGTTTCTTGTAACCCTTAAATTTTATCAAATGATATTTCTTGAACGAGGCAAAAATAAGCACCTATCAATGTTAGCACTCCTTGCTCAACGCTTGCACAACCTTGTTCTGGTTTTAGAGCGGGACGTATCTTTCCACGAAGAAGTATAAACGTTTTTCATTAATTACTCCGGTGATACTTATCGCGACGGAGACGCGCCGATTAAGAATTCTTCATTTCCAATCCAATATGCTCGATCCAGAGTTCCTGGATCGACGTTCCTGTTAAATAAGCACAAGTTTCTTACTGGCTATACACGAATGCATAATTAAATCGCACAGAATGCAGGTATTATGCTAAACTCTGTAATCAATCGCGGGAAACCAAGACTACCAGGATTCGTCGTGCAGGAAGACAAAGCGCCGTAAGTGACGTAAGTACCCCCCTCGAACGATCGAAGTAGGATGAGAATATCTTTTTTCCGCGAATCTTAGTTCAGGGCGTGGCGTCTGTGTGAAAAGCAATAAAGTTTGAAACACGCCATTTTCCCATTTTCCGAACCGCTCTTACCGTATCGCGATTTCGCTTGTAAACCCACCAAAGAAAGAAACGATTATTCCGACGCATTGTATTCCTTTGAGACGGCGAAGTTATGGACCGTAAAGTTAGATACAGGATATTTTATGTAGCCAGAATTTAAGTTCCAGTAGCCATTTCTAGTAGAAATTGATTCACGAATTAGTACAAACATTTTAATAAACAAGGTGAAAAACATGCATAGACATGCATTCAGTTGCCGATAGATTCAAAGTATCGTAACATACGATAAAATACGCGGTTATTATTAAATATATTATTAAATTGACTGCGATATGAATCACTTAAGTTTGAAACGATATTCTGATGTGACTTGTGCAAGGCAAACGGTGTGACCGAAGAATATTCATCACGAATCCGATATTCATTGCCAGTGGAAAATGTATAACCCGGCAGAATGATAGAAATATGTATATGCGTGAGAGAGCGTCTAAAGAGGCGTATGTCTAGTTAACGCATATACCGCGTGCAAGTTGCAACTGTGAAGGAGGTAACCTTGAAACTGGGCACCACCTCCGCCTTCGTCACCTCTGTCACCTACACCACCACCACCACCACCAATAGCGGAGCACAGTGTCGTGCGCACCAGTGGCCGAACGACCGGTCGGTAGCAAGTAACAGTAGCAGCATCAGCAAGAACAACCAACACCATTACAAGTACCACCACCATCCTTAGCCAGCAGCATCGGTAGCAGCAACTTCGAGCAACGTAAAGCAACAGGCTGGAGCAAAAGAAGAGGAGAAGGAGGAACCATATTGGTGGAACGATCAAAGAAAAATCCCTCCTTTAAGGTTCCTTTTCTTTCACCCTCTCCTCCTACTCGTTCGACTTCCTTTACATCCCACACCCTTTTCTCTCTCCTTTCCCTATCTACCGTGTACCCCCTTCTTGCTCCCTTCGTCACGGACAACAAACCGGATTCGCAATAAAACGAGCCACGTCGAAATGCACGAGAGCAACGAGGATCTAACATACACGGTCAAACTGGATCTCCCTCTTTATATTTCTCACTCTGCATTCTCTTTCTCTTCCCCTTACTCTCTTTTTCCCCTTTTACGTACCGCGCCGTTGATCCTTCGTCCTCGCTCTTTCTTTTACTCTCGCGCTCTACCACCCCACCTCTCTCTCCCTGCTTCCTTTCTTTTCTACCGTCTCCTTCCCTCACCATCATCCTTTCTCTCTTTCTCCCACCGTTTAACCTTCTCCAAGTTCTGCACGGTTCGAGTGAAAGGGACAAGGAAAGAAGGGATGGCTAGACCTGCGTCTCGTTGTGAGAAAGGTGCAAGTACGTTCGTTGTCGACGACCACTTCGCGGGGCAAGACGAGGCGGGGAGAGTTAGAAACAAGAGAGGGTGTGCATGTGTGTGAAAGTATGTGCACCTTCAACTGTAGAAAGAAAGAGAAGGAGAAAGGGAGAGAGGATTGGTCGGAGGGTGAGACTGTCCCACGAGATGCAGAATGGACCAGGGGTGTTGTTCTATAATTCCTCAGTTTCCAGCCGTGTCAACGGATTTTCTGTATTATGGATCATTCTCAGTCTCCTATCATTTATAGAACACACCTGGGAATTATGTATATTTCAACCACTCGTATTAGAAATACGAATAAATACGTTCAAAGTAATGGTGGTACGTGAAGCATAAGTGAGAATGGTGTAAGTATCTGTTTAAGAGCTGTGAATGAAGGTTAAGAAGACAGGCGAATAGAAAAAACAGAATTCTAATTATACCATAATATTGCTTGAGTCAATCAAGTGAAAAGAATCTATGAACTATGATTTGTATAATTAAAATGGCCGAATGCCTAATTGGTAGAAATACCTTTGCCCCTGCTTTGGAATAAGCGTGAATTTATTAAGAATAATAATAGTAACTTAGGCTTCGTTAAAAGCAATAATGTCCTAAGAACCTAGGAAATGTGCATTAAATAATAATTTAGCATTATAATAACAATTAGTATAAAAACATAAGTGCATGGATGTCATTACTGAATCAGATGAATGTAAATCAAGCAAAAAGTTGAAAATATTAGTAATATTCCGAGTAAATAGATGTTACATCAAGAAGAGGAGTAAGCAGTTACTACCTCGAAAGTACAAACACTAAGTGAATGCAGGAGTAGGAAAAAATGCAAACTGTTTAATTGCATGTGTGCTGCAGCTGAAGAAGACCTTGCATTGACCTCCTCCTCCTCCTGCTTCACCTCTTGTCTCCGTCTCCGTCTCCGTCTCCGTCTACCTATCTATCTATTTATCTATCCATTTAATTCTTCTCTCTTCTCTTCTCTTCTCTTCTCTTCTCTTCTCTTCTTTCGCGTGTAATGATAAACACCAGTTTACTCCCTGCAGCGATTACGCAATGCATTTGGCCTTCTGAGCGTGCTTTTAATTTAGATCGCACCATAAATAAATAAATAGTCACGACGTATGACAAATCGAAATCCCCGATGGTATCCTATGAACGAGTGAATGTACGGGAATTCATTAATTTCTCACAATTAATTTCGCGCTGATAAGCGTGCGCAAATATTTGACATAACGTGTGCATACACTGCGTGCTTTGCACTCTTCTTACTCTGTAATTCATTCATCGAAAGAAGTCACTACTGTTTGGCAAACGATCGTGACATCGTACATTTAAGTGTACCTATCATTAACGTAACTCCTTACGATAATATCTACATATTGAAAGATGCGATATCGGTGACAATCCTGGAAGAATAAAACGTTCCAAGTAGTTCATAAAATTGCAGTAATGTCGGATGATTTGTAAGAAAATATCACTAGTTTGCGCTCTTGTAGTTGCCGAAAAGGTCACCGATTTCTCATCGATTATCGATTAAATTATTTGTCGGTAATCCATATTTTCAATAGTCTTCAAGAGATAGATTAAGTACTTTCCAATTTACATTATAAAAGGTCAACAAAATTTCGTTTCGATTTCGTTATCGTTTCATTTCGTTTTCATTATTTCGACCACGTAAGCGATCCGATAGTGCAATGGGTTTTGTAGACTGCGTCTTTGAACACGGAAAGAAACATGGACAAAATAGTCGACCTATTAGCAAGTAGTTATCAAACTAAATTATAGTCCGTTGTATATAACATCAGCTGTTCCTCGACCTCCTTCCCAACCGGCCCTCGAGCGAAATTCGTCTACCATTCTAAGTATAGCAATGGTTGGCGTAATCTGCGGACGTGTACGCATAGTGGACCGAAGCTACAAATGGCAATAGCTACGGATGTATTTGTAGAGTGTCGAAGAAAGGTAAAAAATAAAAGAACCACGTACGTATCTGGCACGGTAAATTGAATTAAGTTTACGCTGGTATCCCTTATCGGATGTGTAAGCAAAGAATACTTTCGATGTATGCCACGTCTGTGCAAAACACCTGTATTTCACTACAAGCGAAACACGCAAACGAGATTTCATCAATGAAACAGGGAACGAAATCATTCTTGTTTGACACATATTTAACGTACAAACATGTAACAAGTAAAAGTATGATTCTTAAAGAATGATGTTGAAAGTGATTGTTATGAAAGTTATTTTGTATCGTTCTCACTCGAGAGGGGAAACGTCATTTTAGAGATGGTACGGTTACATAAAATGGTGACACTGCATTATATCTATGTGCTTGAAACCGTACTGATGATACCCGATATCGAAAACTGAAATTGTTTTGTACACTTCGGAAAGTTTCGTCGTTGAAAGGTGGCAATGGTCTTCCTCTTATAATGGTGATCTAAGAACATTATGTTCTTAAAGGAAAGCTTTTTAATCGAAGTCAACGAGAAGGGAAGCGTGAAACCGAAGGTGTTTACGACGAAATCATTGTAGCATTTCCCAGATCGATCGGGCTCGTAGAGCATTTGATGCATAACTAGAGCAACGATATAATAATTCCTTTCGATGGAAAGAAGAGCTTTATGTGCTTACCCCGCATAATGCGGATCAGATTACCACGCGTAACAGGGAACTGTTTTTTGAAGGAAAGCACGTGGGGATGGGTGAAGGCGAGAAGAATGGAAGGGTTAGGTCGACGAGAGCAACGAGAACCAGAATGAAATAAAGAGGCGAAAGAAAGGAGAGAAAGAGGGAGAAGCTTAACATTCTTGTTCCTTCGCCTTGAGAGTGACTGAGAACACGCACTTCGGTTTGTTTGTGGACCAATAGGGCCGTGATGATGTAAGAAAGCGTCTGAAAAAAATGAGGGATTCCGAAAGAGCGGAGGAGGGATACACGAGAAGCGAAAGATGAACTTCTAGATGACGATAAAGAAAGACGGAAGAGACTGGGAGGGAAGAAATAGCAGTTTTGTAGGCACTAAGAACCAGGGGAAGAGGTTCGCAAGAGGAAGGGTGGAAAGAACGGAAACTGAGCGGGGAAGGACGAGAGTAGGAATACCAGAAGAAAAGAAGAGGAAGGAAGAGAAAGGAAAATAAAAAGAAGAAAACCGTGCAGGGGTCCGTCGAGCTCTCGCTTATTCTTACGTATTACGTACACGAGCACGAGCGATGCCTTGTATTACACCATTACCGGAACAAAGAGGGTACCTATCGAAGAAGTATGCTTGAATGACGAGGAGGAAGATAGAACGTATACAGCGCATGTTCTCCCGATGTATGTGTTTACATGCGTGCAGTGTACATGAATAATATAGATATGCTGTAGAAGAAAGAAACGGATAAGAAAGATAGAGAGAGAGAGAGAGAGAGAGAGAGAGAGAGAGAGAAGAGAAAACGAGATGCATATATGAAAGAATAGTGAAACGAAAGGAGATAAAAGAAAAAGTGTTCTTATCATAGCGTGCGGTGGTGCATCTGCATCGCGGCACACGTGAATCTACGCACACGAGTAAAGCCGTGATGTAAACGTATAGGGAAGGAGCAACACCTCACAAACGAGGGCCTAGGCAAGAGAGCTATTTGTAATGTAATAGTGAGAGCACCACAGTGGGGAAAGGGAGAGTGGCGGAAGGTGGTGGTAGGTGGAGGGGCAAATAGTGGGGGAAAGAGTAAACGTAGGAAAGAGATAGGTAGAGGGAGAGCAAGTAAGAGAGCGGGAGAGAAAAGGAGAGGTACCACTCGACGAGGAACCAATACTACGGTCCCTTTACAAACGAACTCACGAGGCTCGCGAGGCCTCCTCTCTAGCGTGAGTATTCCGTCGGGAGTCCTCGAGGAAGAGAGCGAGAAAGAAAAGGAGAGCCGTACTTTTGGGACCCTCAACCCTTTCTGGGTTTGCCTATAAACCCACGGGGGCCACCTGGCCTCTTCTCCACCGTCACCACCACCAACCATCTCCATACCATCACGGTACCGTCTCGTCGTTCCGATCGGTAGATAGCGAATATACACGTTCAGAGAGGTGCTGCTGGTGTACCTACCACCACTACCAACGGATCGCATCAACCACCACCACCACTACTACCACCACCTCTTTCCGACTGCCCAGTTTACCTCTCTCCAAGCTTACCTAGGACCAGACAGAGAAAGAGTAAGAGCGAAAGAGCAAAAGGGAGAGAGTGAGAAAGAGAGCTGAAGAAAGAGCGGGAGGAAGAGTGAGAAAGAGGTACAGAGTGAGAGAGGGTCTCGGCTTTGCGCAAAAGTTACGACGAAGCGAGGAGCAGTGAGACACACCGCGGAGACCGGAAGAGACCCTCTCTCCCTGAAGAAGTCCTCCGGCGAAGTGAGGAAGAGAGAGAGACACCACGCGCGAAAAACATACATCGTGTCGATCGAGAGTGCCGACAGTGTATATGTATTTTGGTGTGTGCGTGTAGTGCGAAACATCTCGAGGAAACTAACGACAACGTCGTCAACTTCGTCCTCTTTGTCATCATTGTCATCATTGTCATTTACCGCCAGTCTTCGAGAGACCACGTGGACCTAGTTTTCTTCCACCTTCCGGGTACCTATGGCTGTGTGTCAACTCGATTGGATATTCTCTTTAGTCTAAATCCACTCGTATCGTTTCGCGAGAAAGTTGATAATACTGTTATCATCCTCGACCAAGTGTGCATTCTTGAACGAAAACACCAGAGACACGTGCTCATCCGCACGTGCTTTCGTGGACGCACGTGCTCTTTAGACAGGCCCGGCTGTCTGCACGAAGAGTCCTTCGAAGACTCGAAGGAACACATCGATCCAAAATCTAATTAGTTTGCGAGGATCTACCTGCATACCGTCGGATTTCAAAAGCAAGAGGACTCGTAAACGTCTTAATGGTGTTGTCATTGGTTTCAACGTGATTAGAACCGTATTAGGGAAAAAATCCGAGAACGATAAGGAAGAGAGGTGTCAGACGAGTGAAGGAAATTAAAAGAAAGGGACATAAGGAAAAGGAAGCAGAACACACATTAACTAAAGGAAGACGAAGAAGAAGAAGAAGAAGAAGAAGAAGCTTCAGAGCGAAGAGCGAGACTCGCTTGTTGGTTACCGCTTACGTACCAACAAGAGCGGACCGCGTTGTGTAAGAGCTGAAAGTAAAAGTTGAAACCGCCGACTTCGGCTCGCGGGAGCGCGTGCGGAGCGCGCTAAAATCCGATCCTGTCTCATAGGCTGGGCACAGCCGAATATCTCTGCCTCTCTCTCTGTCTTTCTCTCAGCAGCTTTCAGATTTGGTCCCACCTTTCGAGCTGTCTCTTCTCGGCGTCTTCTAACCGAGTCGATCTTGGGGACCATTTCTATCGAAGAAACGCGGTGATTGTCCAGTGCTCGAACAGTGAAATCAACGAAACGGAAAGGGAAACCAGAGAAAAAAGGATCTCCGTAATTGTGTAACGACATTTCTAGTCCGTTGCTGCGTGAAATCTGCATCTAATTCCGATACGCCGAAAGTGTACGAGTGAGTGTTTCGACAAAAGCCAAGTGAGGGAGTGCAATAATACGCGCGGAGGATCGTGCTCGTTTAATCGAAGAAACGTGAAAAGCGATGGAAACTATTGGTTTCGCATCATTCGGTCTGTGCAGTACAAAACGCAAGTATTCAAGGTCATCGCTCGTATCTTACCGGTAACCCGCTTCCGGAACGAAGATACATAATTTCTGGTAGTGAAACAAAAAATAGATCTCGAATAATTTCGTGATAGTATAGTGCCTGTCTCTTAATCCTCAATCACGTTCCACTCGCTTTTACCGTGGCGCGTCCGGGCTGCAGAAGTTTCGTAAAACGGATTACAAAACCAGAAGAGAAAGGAGACAGAGAAAGGGAGAGGCAGAGAGGAAGAAAAGAGAAGTAAGAGGTAGGAGAAGAGAAACAACAGTGATCCGCCGTAGGAAATTGTAAGGCAACGATACGTCGTGGAGATACGGTCGTCGAACACGAGTTTAGGATCGTCTCGAGGGTGAACGACGACGAAGTGGAGACGAAGTGGAGACGAGTCTACGTGAAAGAAAATCAAGTAAACTTGGAACGAGAAGAAAGTGGAAAGAACACAAAACCGAAGAATAATAGTGGAGAACCAATTTAAATGGTGAACCGGATGTGGTACCAGTATCCACAAGTTTTTCTTCGCATTTCCATCATTGTGTAATTTTTCAAATTCATTGTACTAATTCATTTTCGTTATTGTCCGACGTATTTGTTTCTTATAATAAAATCTTGTTAAGCTCGTGAACTGCGCGGAGACACGCGGCGAAGCGGAATTAAAAGTGCGCTTAAAAAGGTTAGCGGGATAAAAAAGGCGGGCGCGCGAAAGGATAAGAGAAAGGAATAGGAGCCACCTCCGAGTCCTTGAGAGTACCCAACGGGTAAAAGTGCCGCGCGCGGAGCCAGCCGGTTGACCCTGGGCAGCCAACGGAGCAGACCCCGCTGGAAAAAAGTTCTCCACGTCGTCGTCGTCGTCGTCGTCATCGTCGTCATCGTCGTCGTTGTCGTCGTTGTCGTCGTCGTCGTCGTCGTCGTCGTTGTAATCGTCGTCGTCTTGCTACAGTTGTTAACTGTTGTCATCGTTGCTTCTGCTCTTCCCGGGAATCACTCTACACTTACTCACTTCTCCCATTTATGCTGAATCCTTATGGTGGAATCAAACGCTCTTCTTTAACGTAAACAATTCAGCAACTGGTACGAATTCTTCGCTAAAATTACGTACCATGTCTAGTGGCTCAAGTAGACAAGAAACAAACGAGGAGCGTGAAACAATTGTCAAGAAAGCTTAAAGAAAGCAGCCTACTCTGACTTTCGTTGAGATCATCTGAATTCTTCGTGATATGGAAATTCGGATTTTAAAATACATTGGCAAGATTGATACAAATCGATATTGATGCTCATACATTTTCATTGAAAAGCATTGTGACTATGTGGACGTGTTCTCCAGTGTGAAGTGATAAAGTGGCAGCTTATATATCTCGATTATTTGGCTGTTCTACCGGTTTGTTTGAATTACCTTATTTCTTCGACGTTCTTCGAGGTTCTTCGACGACGTGTTACGATCTGTTTCTCGTGCCGGTGGTGATCCATGCTCCGGTATATCAATGTACGTCACGTGTCCGCAGCGTCGTTTTCGTCGCCGCAATCGCGAGATTTCGGGTCGTCGGCTCGTGGAGATGCTTCGTGACTCCTCGAGAGAATCCTAAGGGAAATACCGCGTTCATCAGCTCGTTGTTCTCTTTGGATACCATTCATTATTGGATATTACGTGGAGGATCAAAATCGTAAGGTGAGAACATGAAATATACCAAATACTATACAAAATAAACGATATTAACGAACTTAATCAAATTATATGGGACACGTCTTACTTCGCGAACTTTAAATTCATGTAATTCATGATTTGCTCAAATATACGCAAAATAATTCTCACGAATCGTTTAAGGGCCCAAGTGACGTAATACTATCATGGAAACACGTGCTGTTCTCAGTTATCAGTCTAACAGGACGCCATATTCAATAATTTTTCCGCGACATTCTTTATTCGCGTCTACTCCGTTCATTAATAAAAACACCTCTATCTATTACCACACATGGCTTATAAATAAACTAGATCTATGAAGTAACATTTACATAATCCGAGTATATATTACACCAATCTTTTTCGACGACCTTTTCTATCGATATATAATTACATGCTCGGGTAAGAAAAAAGGAGATGTCAGGAAATGAATCAGAAAACCGTCAAGAAAGCTTGACGAATCTCTGGAGTCGACGGTTACAATAGAACCGGCTAGTACATTTTAGTATATCGACGAAACGGTGAAACTACGGACGATAATGAGGCAATTGCCAGATCAGTGAACCATCATTCCATGGAATTAGATGTAAGACACTGTGTAAATTAAAGTACCGACGTAATTGGAAGCAAAAACACCCGAGAGATCTAACGTACCTAGAACCAGGTAGATAGATTGCACTGACCCACAATGACGATAATAAAATATGATCAAATCAACTCGGCAACAATTTATACGGATGCCATTCTTAAAAAGTAAACTTGCATTTTCGATTATCAACCGATTACATCAGTTATTTAGCAAATACCGCGACTCCCACATATTATAAATATCAATTACGCATATTATGTCAAATCCTCAACACGAAAATAAATCAATCGACCTATTATGGTACTTAGATATATTAATTGTGTCGATTATTTCTTGTAAACAAGTTGCATCGATTATTCTTTGATATATCGATTACATCGATCATTTCTATTAAAACTTTCGCGGGCTATCAATGTTGTTACGTCGTTCTTGCAATAAAGCAGACAAACTTTTTGCTAATGCAGTCATAGAGTATATTCAAGTTCAGGAGTGCCATGGTCGTTGGTATGAACGTCAGTTGCGCAACCGTTTTTAAGGGAAAAAAAAGGGTAGAGGCTCTAGCGAGTCGAACGTGGTCATCAATGGCTCGCGATGACGGATCGTAAAGAAAAAGCGATCCCGAGTCAAGGTCGTGCTCGCCGAAAGGCGTCTTTTACGTTCGCCATTTCATATTCACCTGGCGATTATCTACCGAACGCGTTTGTGTCATTTTCCTTGTTGGCTTGTGTGCATAAAGTTTGCATCCACACGAACGTATCCCTGGATGCAAACAGAAATTACGATCAGGTTTGAAAGGTGAACCAGTTGAAATTCCGGGTTTCCTTTACTTTTTCTACCTGTTCGTCATACGTGCGTTCTTTTCTGAGAATCGCAAAAAGACTCGAAACCCGAGAAAGCCGATCGATCGACGATCGTGCAATCAAAGATGCTATAATAACATTTTTTCCCCTGTCTCTATGCGCAACATTTATTTTTAAATTCATAGAAGATACGTTTTTCAATTCATGCCAGAAGGAACATTGTTTTTTGGTGTTTAGTTAAAAGACATGTTGAGATCGGTGAATAGAATGTGGATATCGACAAAAAGGATTCGTAGATGTCGGTGTATGTGTACGTGTAACAAGTTTTAAAATCGTAGAAACAAGAACTGGTCCGAAATCATGAATCAGTAATCAAAGCGGTTTTTAAATTAATTAAATGCGCGTAGAAACACGTTTGGCTATGTTAAGATAAATCGAGCAATTAATACTGTAAACAAAATATTTACTTTGGTTGTAACCAGTCAATTTCGATCAATATTTACAACAGAATCGTTTAATTCATATTTGCAAGCTTTGCTACATAATTAACACATGTTCCAGTAAGACAATAATGTCTTTGAATAATTTGTAAAATGCAACTTTTTATCAGATATTTTTGATATACATCGAAAGTCGGTTAGGGGAGTATTGTTGTTTCGCGGCACTCGATGTTTGGACATTAATCCCGTTCATCGTTATCTGTATTACGTATTACTGATTAGCGAATCGTAGATTTAAATGCGGAAGACGCTCGCGACTCTCGTACAATTAATTAGCAAGTAAACCCGTAATGAGTATCAAGCATTCGGTAAACTAAGATAGTATCTGTGAAAGACAATGTGCTGTGCTTCCGATGTCTACCGATATCGATCGACTTTGACGATGGATACACAACTGATCAAATCAATCGTGAATCACGTCCAATTGGTTTTATGTAGGATGAGTTTATGTTTCTCCTTGCAATCGAGATGCCACGATAATAGTTTTTTTCTCGCAATACTCGCAAAATATACGTAGATATTCATGAAATTTCAACTTGCGCCGAAAGTCACGGATTTCGAATTCACCGGATCATCGAATTCATCCGTGATAATATTTTGCTCCGTTCGTATAAAGTGTAAATTGCAACGATTACATTACGCGCGTGTATCACTCAAAGTGCTAAACGATGATAGAACTCGATTATCACCTTTCGATGTCACTGATGTAGGTACTGCGAGATAAGCATAATCGGGAATGGGCATCCAGTATGTATTTAGTGGCATCCAGAACTGCATTTCTTTCGGCATTAAATCCCGCGGTGATATTAACCAGTAATACTGATATCCGGCAAGATGCGATTTCAAATGCAGCATGCACTTTAGCATTGCTACTTATACAATAAACTATAAGACTTTCTCCTTACAAGAACCTCGAGCTTGTAAGGTTCAATTGCATTTTGATGTACGATTTAATACTATCAGTATCAGCAGTATTACCATCATTTTCTTTATAACAGTAATATTACGTATTTCTAAAGAATATTATAAATCTCATCCAAATTTTGGATAAACATATATATCAACTACTTAATTATGCACTGAAGTCAATGTTTTTATGAAATCGGAGCATATTAGATCGTAATAGAAATCAATGAAGTGTATGACAAACTAGCCGGTATTAGATAAGAAGTTACATCGGTATGAGGTATTTCTATCTTACAGTTATTAAAAAAAACATTCGGCGGTATATCTCAGGCATTTTCACCTTCCACGGTCTGGCAGGCGTTGCTCCCTTCTCAGACGTTCCTTCGTCGACGATAAGACGCTTATTAAGACTCGCACTCTCGCTTCGTAAAGGCCTCGGATTGGTCGAATGTTTCGATGTGTAGGGCACGTTAAATGAAGTTGCAATTAAGAGAGCTAAAAGCTGCGCGGCTGACTATGCTTCTCAAGGCCTCGGGCCTCGCCAGAGCGTACTTCCGCTTCTGATTAGCTTCCTCTTTTCCCACATCGTCCTCTCCTCATCTCTTTCCCTCTCCTTTTCTATCGCGCACACGCATAATCCCTCCCTTTTCTCTCTCCCATGGCCCTATATTCATTATTCTTTCTCTTTCTTCGTCCTTTTTACCTCCTACCTTTTTTTTTTACCGTTTCCACTACGCGTCTCTGGTTGCTCTCTCCTCATTCTCTTTATCTTTCCTGGGCTTATCTCGTACCGTGGGAATCCGTGCATACGATTCGCGCCGCGAGAGAGGAAGTCCTTAGTCTCGTTCTTCATCCCACTGTTTCTGCTTTTGGATCTTGATAATTCGACCCTTGGTGCACCATTGGTCACGGGTGTTAGGTGCCGCGAATTGTTTCACTGTATTCTTCGCCTTCGGTTTCACGGCTCTTTGTCGATGATATTAACACTAGAACTACCAAGGAGGTCAAAATGACTTGTCTGCCATTTTTAATTAAATTATACAATTTTAGACGAATTATATAATTTGTTAAATTACTGTATTCTTTGCCTTTGGTTTCACGGCTCTTTGTCGATGATATTAACACTAGAACTACCAAGGGGGTCAAAATGACTTGTCTACCATTTTTAGTTAAATTATACAAATATACGACGGCGCAATATTTAAGATTTGATATACTTTTATTTTGTATACATTACGCGAATAATTGAAGCCATTAATTAATTTTAATCCTCCAGCCATACTTTATATATAAATAAAATGTGTAAGCATTGCTCATCGTCAGTACATGTTCAGTAGTTCGAGTGTTAACACTAAAACTATCAAAGGGGTCTGAATGACTTGTTTGCCATTTTTTGCTTTATTGTGTATACGTGAGGTAAATAATTGAATCCGTTAATTAAATTAAATCCTCTAGCCATAATATATATATGTGTAAACATAATTGAGTATATATTCAGTAGTTTTAGTGTTAATTCTATGCTTTATGCTTTTGAAATGATTCATGCTGATATACTCGAACGTGATAATTCATTCCTCTGATCTTGGTATTAATTAATTGCTGACATAAACTTACATAATTTATACCATAATACGACATAACGTAATATAATTTATATTATATTGTACTAAGATTCTTTTCTTTTCTATATTGTTTTCCTATTAAACTAATTAATAAATAAATATTGTAATATAATATATAATGACATAATTTCACCGGACGAATTTCGTAAAAAGGTATTCCAATACGCACCCGTTTTTAGAGCTACATGTTTATGACGATACGTTCATGCCTGGTTATGAAAGTAGTTGATTATTTAATTTCCAGTAATTGCTACCCTGAAATGTCAATTCTGAACTATGTTATAAGCAACGAACGAACCACTGCTTTATTTGCGCGAAATACTGAACAGAGTTTTATGAAACATCTTAATCATCGTGAAAAATGTTTACACAATTTGTCATCATTTTCTGTGGCAGGCTTAGACACTGCTGACCCATCGAATTCAAAAATAAATCGGTGGTTATGTAAACGTATTAAACCATCTGTAGTTTGTTTGGAAACAAACACTTGTTTTAACTTGAAATCATTTTACGATTAAGGTTATCTTTTAATGAATAAAAATTTGAAGAATTCACAGAAAACATTGTTGAAAGCTTATGCATTGAAAATTATAATTTTTACATCTGCAAGTAATTAGGAGAACAAATTGTTTTTCAGCTTAAATCTTTGCCCGACGTTCACGTGTAATAATTAATACAAGTAGTATACACGTAGTAATTAACAATCCTTAATAAACTGGGATACAATGCAAATAGATAATACGATAAATTTTTGTTCGTTATAAAGCTGTCTTTCGATATAAAATTAAAAAGTCACTCCTAATAAAAATAAGACATTCTGTTCAAACAAAATCATTCGGGAGATTTCAACGGTTTAGGACGTTAGGCGAAAATGCTTCACTCGCAGCGTGTACTTTCACTCGAACTGAGACTCGCCGAATTGGCAGATACGATTACATCGTACGATGAAATTTCTGCTGATTCTGCGCAAAATACCGTACCCCTAGATTCATCAACACTATTTTCGACGGTAAAATCAATAAGAGACATCACCGAGTAAGAATCTCGAATATGAAAGTAATGCTCTCATAAAAAAGTAGACAATTATGACTTAATTGATATTTTTTCGAGTAAACCTGTTTGATCGTATATGTCGCAACCTTGAATATTTGACTTTTACATTATACTCTGGTCGTCCAGCATTTAAACGGCTATTTTGATTTGCGTAATCCGCACTAAGGATGCCGGTTGTTTCTGGTGAATTTGACTTTAAAGTGG
Organism: Nysson spinosus; assembly: GCA_910591585.2. Lineage (NCBI taxonomy): Eukaryota > Metazoa > Arthropoda > Insecta > Hymenoptera > Crabronidae > Nysson > Nysson spinosus. The sequence continues at coordinate 3,612,895 of OU342830.1, forward strand.
TAAGAATGAATGTATGCAAGATGCGGCGCATCCTGGATTGCGAAAGATTTTCTTGATCCTTTTCCTGATATAAGAATTCCAGCCGTTACATTTACTTCAATATTCGAAAGGTCTCATAAATCACCCGGACAGCTACCGAGCTACTCGTGTGTTTACAATAATAACTAACATCTCGGGAATAACTAAAAATTATGCTAATAATCCGAGGCAAGGTGATTTGGAATTCGTAGAAGTAGGGAATAAAATACAAGACACCTTGGTATTCCAGCTACACGGTAAAATACTATTCCTTCGAGAGTCGGAACGAATCATCGGAGAGTTATCTACATCACTCTCCCCCTTATCCGTAATTTTCATCGTGGGGTCAGAGCCTGGGTAATAGAAAATTATCGTGAAGTTTCGAAGAATCGCGTGAGAAGCATTCTCGCCCACTCTCGCGCGATCCACCAAGGAAACATAAAAGTCGTCCCTCTCACGTTTGTGAACCTGTAAGAAAACAGAACCATGATACCACCGTATATACACTATTATACACGTTGTCGTAGCAACACGTTGTCTCTTAACCGCCGTTGGTTTGCCCTGTTCGCGCAGGTACTCCGCGACTGCCTTGTGGTATTTTCCTTAGTTTCTTGGCCCGTTCTGGCTCGTGGCGATTGTAAATCTTATGCTCTGGGCCCCCGCGACCGGGTATACGCCAAGTAACAGCGAGTAACAGCGAGTAACAGCGCCTACGAGTATATACGTCCGCCAACCCTTTCTACCTTCCCTTTCACTTTCATCTATCGCTAGCTCGCGTATACTCGAGGCCCCTTCAGGACTTGCCAGCTTGCTTACTTGCTCGGTTATATGTGAGTTTCGTCGAAAAAAAATACACGGCAAAAAGAGGTACAGGGACTTCCACTTTTACGTATTTCACTCATAACTTCCGAAGATAATTTACCTAATTAATTACATCGTTTAGATTATGCGCTGTAACTGTTTGTTTAATGAACCTACAATAATGCCGATATATGTTTATGATAGAATACGTGGAATTAATGTGTGCATATATATACTTCGATTTCTATGATCTCTTTTAACAATCATGTGTTTCATTATTACTTGCGATGCAAATAGTTATGGTAAATTCAACTTGCACATTTTATTAAGGCACTTTACAATAAGTCGCTTAAAGTATAAAGTTCTTCTTTCAAGTGATATTAATTTCTAGTATTTCGTTGGATGTAAGAGTTAACGATATCAACTGAATTTATTAAAGGCACGATGCCGAAGATTTTGATGTAGCGGAGGAATTGTTTCCTGGTTACTTTCAACGCAGGAGAATATAACGTTTCCTTCTGGTATGTCGAACGTATCGAGTAGTGTATAATATACGATACAACAAAGCTATGCAAAGCGAAGAGTAGTGTAATTTAAAGTAATGACCTGCAGACAAACGTTTTAGGTTCCCTTTGTACCTTTAAATGAAATATGGTTGGTCGAGGGGTCGGGCCTTTCATACGACAGTGAAAGTGTCCTAATTTTCAGCGGAGAAAGAGTTTCTGAACACATTAACGGTATTACGTGCCACGTAACCATTGTTACACTCCGCGTTATAACTCATTGTTCATTATTGACTAAATACAGGAACACTATGAAACGTATATATACGTGAAACAAATGATTAAGTAATGATACCGTTCATGTACTACCAATTACTGTATAAATTTCTAACAGGATGCCGCAATAATCTGGATTACATTGTTCCCGGGAAAAATTAGTCTTGAAAAAGAAATGTCCTGTCTACGTTACATTGTCACACTGTACTTGAAAATACTTTTTCCAACGATAACTCGTGTGGTAATGACGATAAGAATTATCGGTCAGCATTTTAATGTTCCGCGTCCGCCCACCGGCGAACCTTTCTGCCTTTTAGCATAACCACATTTTCGTTTTGCAATAATAACTTCTTGTTGCAATCAGTACTTCAATTGCCGTTTGTCCGTCGTGTCGAAAGGTACAGTACGCCTCATTAAAGGCCGTGACTCTCTTTATTCTTGTAATTTTATTGTAACCAAGGTGTGAACGACGATACTTCATCAAGATTATTCATCATTGATATCCATCATCCGTGTCGTCTCACTTATTGACCTTCATTTTTAATTTCTCAGTTTTAAAGCAACTATGATTCACAACTATCGGTGAAAACATATCCGTATCATACAGTACTTATCTACGGGTCATGTAAATAATTAATGAAGTATAATCTTACGTTTTCACTGCATATGAAAGAGTCGTCCTTTCACTTATTTTACTAGTCGCGCTTTATATACATAAATTAAACGAGTCGAGTAGTTTACTTTAGCGTCAGCAGCCAGTCGTTACAAAAAAAAGAGAAATAATTCGTTTGCCGGTATATTGTCGTTGGTTTCCTGGGTTCCCCGCACGTTTCCACCCGCACATCCGCAACGTCGTTTTCAGAGGCAGACTTTCTTACTTACGTAGCTCTTGGTACTTGTATACACCTAACTGACAGCGTAATTTCTCCTTCACCATTGTTACTCTCAAGCGATCTCGCAATCGTCGTCTCCCTCTTGTGACACGCTAATCATCCCCGGAGCTCGTTACATACCACCACGGAAGAAACGACCCAAATACCGAATTTCGTTTGTTTTGTCCTCTTCCGAGGTGTCTGAATAGTTGCGGTTTATTCTCCTGCATCGCGTCACTCTTTTCCTTCCGTTAGAAACAATAACTTTCTTTGATCACCATTACATCATAGGACTCATAATCGTTAGATTATGCAGATAAGTATTAGCAGATAAGACAATTTAATAAAATGAAATTATATAAATTTAAAAAAATATAAATAAAATTATGTCCTGGAAATAGTACGAGATAAAAATATTTGATACATTAGAATACTTTCTAAGTTGAATTTCGGGGGTACAGAATAATCATTGCACGAAGTAGACCATGGGACGAGTTTAACTCGTAATCCTATTTTCAGGGAGAACTGGTATTTCACTTGGTTTATCTAAGTTTACGAAACACTCATTTTCGAATTTGAATACTAACGAGGCGAATTGAAATTCGCCGCGCGCCCGTTACTTTTTGGAGACGGTGTAGAGTTGCGTGACATGTACACATCCTCACGTGGCTTACTAACACACGTGCAATAACACAAGCGTTAACGACAAGTCCCCACCCACAATGTGAGATCATTGCGATTACGTAAGTGTCCAGTCCGCGGTGTGGACGCGCATAAAAGTATCGTGTAGCACAGCACATACCGCTCTAGTGGACGCTATATCGCGTTCTTCCACCGGATAACTCTCTGCTGCGCTACTATTTCGATGAATACGGAAACGTTTCATTTCATTCGAACGAATCCTTTCGAACATTCATCGACACGACTGCTTTATTCTACTTATTCCGAAGAAAACTGACACAAATCAAAATCATCGTCTGAATATAAAATTAGTAACATTCAACTACGTTACTCAAAACTTCTCTCCTTGAAAATCATATTTTGTTTACATTTACATAATTCTTCTTGCTGATACATATGTTTGAAATGATTAAGAATTGTATTCCTCGATAACACTCGATTAATGATTATTACTTATAAAGTTATACAGACGCAGCATAACACATCTAAGTTTGGAGAGATAAGATACGTTATGATCGTTCTTTGCGAATATTTTAATGTCATTAAATACGTAAACATGGAGAAAGCAGATAATACTAGATGTACACAAAAGTTGTAGTCTTTCCAAGGTTCTGAATTTCTGCAATTTCATTCCTCTTCAGTCGCTTTGAAACTATTGTTAAATAATAATAAAAGGCGTTTTCGAAAGTTCAATGCCAAGCTTACAAAAAACAAAACGACGAGAAAATATTTCAATTCAAAATAATTTTATGAGGCGGCTCAGAAAAAGACTAAAGCTTTTGCATACACCTAATAAATATGAATCATATTTTTAAAATAAAAATTAAAAAAAAGTGATGCGAATCTTGAAAACAGTAAATATTCTGAGCTGGTGAGCATACGAGATCAAGAATTATAACAGGATTCATAGGTAAGAGAAGATGATCAGCCGCAGTACCGTATTACATAACATTTCGAAAACTCGACGTAATGTGTCGGAAGTGATCGTTAACTACCGCTACGGTCTCGTCACGACTGACCAAGCGTGAATAAACAAATGCATAACCAATGGTTTAGAATAGTTTAGATCACCGATCTACCTAAAGTTTCGTTTAGTATTGGAGTAAAATCATCCATTTCTTCGGTACATTTTCACGGAGTTAATAAATGGATACATTAGACACATTTACGATTAACAATTGCAACGAGGATTAAAATCACGAATGATTATTCAAGGCTACTATGTATAGCAATTATACTGGCAGCTTAACTATGTGAACAAAAGTCTCGTCCGGATTAAATAATGTCGATTAAATCGTCGAACAAACCCGGAGAATAGCATTAGCAATACGCGATAGTGTTACTAACAAAGTACTATCCATCCATTACGTAAACCAATTATTATATACATAGCACTGTAAAATGTTCATCATTAATTGCCATGATTTGTAACATCTATACTTAAATATGGTGACATAAATATCTTTATTATATCGAGATTCGTTATTCTTGAAAATTATATTAATAGCGAGAATGTGATGTAGAATGGTTTCGGTAGTGTGATGACTCTGTAGGAAGTAGGTCTAAAGATAATAATTGGAATGAAATAGAGATCTTAAATTAACGGGGGATTGTGTAATTATTGGGATCACGCGGATTATTTTGAGATAGAAGGATCATCACGGGTCCAATATGAAATCGCATAGAGAGCAAAGAGTCCACTTCTCGTGAAACGTTGGTCATCACTCGACATTCCTCGTTTCCGCCTGACTCATTTATACGCGGCAGCAAGGCCAAGCCAAAAGCAGCGATCTTGGCTTTATTAAAATATGCCTGCAAGGCGATTGCAAGGTAGCGAGCGTAAATGCAATGAAATGAAAGAAGTCGCTTGCGTGGTCGTCTATAGAAAAATACCTACACACGGGCACCCCTTCCAATTTAATCTGTAAAATTCCATACACGGTACACGGTACACGGTACACGGTACACGGTACACGGGAATACAAACGCGACGTTACGATCAGATACGATCGCCGCGTTATTTACCTGTTGCATTTCACGGAGAAGCTAATTCGTTAAAACGTAACGGTGTCTAGTCCTCGGAGAAAATGTATCAAGCGCGATCACGCAATAAACATTAATTGAAAGTTCCAAGTAAATTCACTGGTAACGAATGGAAATCAGTCAATTAAAATACTACATTCAGTGTGGATTAAAATGATGTACACACGTAATGGCACCCGCGAAAAAGATTCTATACACGAACTACTTAAATGAAGAATAATAACTCATTGAACCATTCAAACTTCAAAGTCTGTTATTAAGACAGATGATACATTCAAAGATCAAAAGACGTAAACTCGGACTTCGATTCGTTTATAAATATGTTTCTTCCTAGATAAAGTCAAGTATTCCAATATTAATATCGGATGATTAATCATCTATACGTGACACATTATGAAGTTCCAGTTTATGTATCCATAATGATAAAGACGAAGACGCGTGGATGCAGCGGACTTGCCCTTCGAATCCGAAACGACGGAGTGGCGTGTCTAACACTTGGAGAGGGACATTCAGGGAGAGGTAAAGAGAGAAATAGCGGAAGAGAGAGGAAGAGGGAGAGAGGAACGGTCGTCATTGCGTAACACGCATGCATGCGTGTCTCTCTCGCGGGCGCATATGCTCTCCTATGTAGGTGTATGTAGATCTTCTAGGTAGTGAAAGGTCATCCGTTTAATAGTCCTCAATCGCGGCTGCATGCGCGATCAGATCTCTACCAGCTGATGACTAACTCGGGACTAATAGTTTCACTGATGTACAGGAGCACCCCTTGAAGTGTACCAAAAATGCAATTTTAGTATTGCACTCTGACATTGAACGGCAGAAAATCTCTGTATATCCACTGTTCCCATCATTACCGGAAATGTGCGGTTTCGGATAGGCATAATCCTTGCGCGTTACGTAAATTGAGGTATCACTGCCGGTTGACCTACTACTTCTATCACTTAGGAACTTTTATGCTTCCTTATTTATTGTGTGTTGTATTTGATAACTTCGCAAAACAACATCTTTGTTATTATTAACTTCGATAAGTTTTTATCGAACTATAATTTAAAAGATCTTCGATACAACTACTTCCATTGGAACGAACTAAAACTGATTTCGAAATGGTAAGGTCTTTTGTAGATATCTTTGCTAGCATCTTGGCGACTCGTGCAGGACAAGTGTGCCCTTTGGATTATATCGCGGAGGAGCAGGAGACAAGTTGGTGCGTTTGAGAGAAACGATCGTCCGTTACGTAACAGAACGCAGTGTGGAGACGCGCGTGTCGTGGCATAAAAGCCGATACACGCTCCGCTATTTACGTGCACACAAGCATAGCAGTGCCAATGTTGAAGCGAGTAGTTGTACATATGTGTACGTAAGATCGCGTTAATGCAAGCGGAGAAAGGACGAGCGGCGAGGTTCGAGCGAGGTTCGAGCGAGGTACGTTACTAAAGTCCACGCGCGAACCACTTTTTTTAACTCGCTAAACACCGTTGAATTTCATTCCGTCGACTTCTTTCCACGTTTCCGCGTGATCCTGCGCCTGCGGAGCGCCGAGATAGCACGTCCTTCTGATTATGCAACGGTTAAAAGTGTCCGGTGTTCAATATTACATCTGACATCATGTTTATCATCCAAGATCCTTAAAAGACCGATCGGTTGTTTTTCGAGCAAAAAACTCGCGAGTTGTATAATTAAAACGCAGCTGCTTGTGTGTTTCTGGACTGTCACTGTTTATCAGGAAAAATAGATTAATCTGCAACTTGGAAAGAGGAATACGAATGTACGACCTTGAACATCGTTTAATTACACGCCATGCGCGCAAGTTTTCTCGTAAAGATCGAAATTTGCATCTCGAGGTAGACAGGAATGAATTCTTTTCGATGGCTTCAATAAACGGAGTATCCATGTTTCATGCACGACGGCTTCAGTAGATCGTTCCAACCGATCCGATCCGATCGAACCGAAGGAGATGCTTTCGATCTGATTCACGATTAACCTTGAAATCGTTCTCAGAAGTCGGGGATGATTTTCCTCCATTTTGGTAACATCAGTCGAGAGACTATACACGTGCTCGATTACCCCATAGAGCGGAGAAGTGCATGGCACATGCACATAACGAGCGTGCCCTTCAGATCCACAATGATGGAGCGTCTATTAGAGGAGGCGATTGTTCTTATATAATGAATGGATCATGTAACTAGCCGCTTCGCGGACTCGCTTCGAGGAGCGAGAGACAGAAAGAGAGGTGGGAGGAAGGGAGTGAGAGAAAGAGAGAAAGAGAGAGAGAGAGTGGGAGAGGAGAGGAGTGGAGAGACGTGCGGAAGAGAGAGAAACACGTTCGCGGGCTTACACATGGAAGGCCATCCGACTTGTGTCACGTATAGACATCGTGTATACCTGTCGAGAATGTGTGCGAGCACGTACTAGTTGGAGTTGGAGTCGGCTAGCTTGGTACGTAAGTGCAGCTGAAAAGGCTTTTTACTTTCTGGCCTTGAACGAAATGTATCCGGTGACTCGACGACCGCCGATCGGCCGAGGGAACGTTTGTCGCTCCCCTACGTCAAAACGAGTCCTCCGTGCTGTCCTGAACTGTTGCTATTTTTGGCACCCACTCTACGTTACTCTACGTTACTCTACGTTACTCTACGTTACTCTTCATTGTCGTTTATCGGTATCGAGCCAAATCTGGATTTTAATTATGCACCGGGAATAAAGGAATAATGGATCCTATGATGCGATGTTTCGACCGAATATGCAATTCTGAGATCTTCCTCTGCAACGGGTATATTGTCGCTAGCCAATATGAAAATGCTAGGTTTGATTGGTGATTGTAACTTAACATTTACGACGTCTGGCATTTGCCATAGAAATCTGTTGTTTGCTCGATTTGATCTTCCCCGAACGATAGGCTGAACAATTGCATGAAAAGTTCAATGACCCCCGAGATTTATGTTGAAGAAGGATTTGTTTTTGTGCCGTTCGCCCGTCGCATTTTCAACTCCGATCGTATTTGGATGTACTTCGGAAATTATGCATTTATGAGAACGAGGAAAACGGAGCGAAGGGAAAGAAGCAGAATGACGGAGAGAGTACGTCACAGTCGACGGAGCGATGCGCAAAAGGGAGAGCGTGAGAGACCGGCTGGAAAATACTGATTCGAAATCGAGGAAAGGTGTGAGTCACTGGTTTCACGGGGTGTCATAACCCTGCTCTCAGTTAGAATTATATGTTTTCATTTGTAAAATGCAATCCGTGATATTTAATCGCGGTGGATTTAACGGACCGCATAGTTACTTTCAGCCGATGAAAATGACCTCCATTTTCTCGGATATTATTACGTAAAGAAATGTACCTACAAAATATACGCGAAAATATTTCACCACATAATGTCCTACAGTTAAACTCGTTTTCGTATTTCGTTTTCTTATTATCATGGATACAGGGTTTATTAAAACTGTACATTACATGTATATGATTTCAAACAATTCATTATTAACATTGTACAGTATGTCATTAATCAGTATTTTTATTTGCATGTCTTCAAATTATTTCTTAAATAAAAAGTCTGTAACATACTACAAACTCGCAATCGTTTATTGGCCGAAGAACCATTAATGATCGTAACACGCGCAAGCAAATATCTTTCCTTTTGCCGATCGCATTTTGTGGTAGCACTATCGAGTAGTCTTCCCGCAAAGCCTCATGATGTTCCAAACGAGTGGTTCTCGATGTTCATATATACATTCTATATATACGAAAGAAGGTCCGATGAGACCGCGAAACACAGCCTATTCAGGCTGGCGAAACGTAATTGGGCCCACAAAAAATGGAGCGGAAACGCCCGGGCCCCATTACAGGTCTCGTAACGAGTTCTCTCCGCGTTGCTCAATCCGCGCTGGTTCGCTTGCGCGGTTTGAGCCGCCTCGCCTTAATCAGCGCCGTCACGATTTGTTCTCTTTCACGGTGAACAGCCAAACGGCTCCGTCATTTTCGAGTCTCACCAAATGCGAACGACAATGATGTATCTCGTTTATGAAAGTAATCGATGGAGGAGTATCGCTCCAACTTCGAGACTTTTTGTTCACCGGCCAAAGCGTGATCTTTAACGATTTCATTGTCATCTCATATCACATGCTATGCAAAGGGTTGTCATGATCGTGATACATTTTAGAGATATTTGCGATAAGGTAGATAATGATGATTATACGTTGCACTTGTATTTCATTGTCTCTTTATAATGTAATATAAAGGTAGAGGATAGGTGTTCCAATGTAACTGGCCAACATTCGAGTCATTTCGAGAAAGTGATAATCAGCTGATAATCTGTGAAATTAAGACACTGTTGAGCGATTTCCGTCCGGATAAGTTCAGTCAAGACGCAATGCAAGGAACCTTAACGAACTGTTTTCTCCGATTAAGTCGAAGGTTTTTCAAACGCGTTTAATCTTTTCTACTGGCCGACCCCAGCATAAGCCTCCCTCTCCTAACTCCCGGTGTCTCGCGCTTTAATTTCCAGCCTCGACATTTGCGTAACCCAGTTTCGCCATTGTTCGATTCAATGGTAGATCGTAACGTCCGCCATCCGGATAGAAGATTATAATGCTCACGTGTGCATGGTATCACGCATCGTTGCGCCGATCTGTATTGGTACCATCTATGCACATGTTTGTAGTTCTTGTCACAGGCCAAATGTACTTACATACATATACACATGCACTTTGAGCTAATACAAACGTATTCGTATTCGTATACAGTATACTGTGTTGCGATAAGCAGTCACCGTTCACGGAGAATTGACGCAGCAGAATTTACAAATTCCACTTTCTCCTCTTATCAAAAGAATCCTGACCTCGCGACCCGCTTGCACTAGTTTTCATTCGGTTACTTTTTTTCGACACTGCCAGCATGTTCTAATTCATTTCGTTCTCGTTTTGACGATGATTCAGTCAGTAATTACTAAACTTTGTCTGCTGGTTTAATACGGTTTATAGTCTCGATTTCCATGCGGCGACCTCGAAACTTTCGAAAATTACAATGTCCATATGTACATGCGAAATGTCGGGAGCTGGAAACATTTCGCCCGTATTTCCCATTTGTGATATTCATACTAGAATAAACGAGGTGGAGATACGCGGTGTTGCTGGATAAATAATTCCTGATGGTGCAAGGATTAATTTGTGTCGGTACCAGTTGGACCTGACAGCCTGCAATCATGGGATACACAAAAGCCGCATAAACCATAATAACCATAAATTAGTATGGATGGTGACAGTGATCTCATTTTTATTAACTGTAAAGCAATAAAAGGTACCCGAGAAATCCAAATGGTATTCGCATTAAATTAATTATTATTAGCGCACGCAGATAAAAGTGACTAGAAAACACGAAACCACCCTTAAAAGCTGAATGAACGAAATTACACTACCGAAATTAAAATGTGCATTGCAACATAGTTATACATATCAAGAATGTTCATTGGCCAAGTGCAAAAATAAAAATGATAAGTATCCAAATGCACAAAGTAGAAATCTGCAGTCGGATGCGCTTTTGTCCGGGAAAGGATATATAGAAACTTGTTGCACGTTTGTATCGACGGCGGGTTTCTAGAGGGCAGCTCTTACAAAACAAGAGAACTGAAGAGAACTTGGGAGAATTCAAAGGGGCCGGTTACTTGCCGATAAAAGTTGTGAAAAGTTAGACCTGGCTGCCCCCTCCACCTGGCTTCATGAAATAGGCCCGATGCAGTTTCTGCATCTACCGGCACGGGGCCTTGTCCCACTAGATACGAATGGCACGAGACCCCGCCCGGCAAGTCTTCAAGGCCCAAATGGAAGAAGAAAGAAGAATGTAAGCGTAAGCGTAGACGTAATGCAGACGGTCGAGCAGCGATTGACCCTGAACTTCAAGTAGTTCTTGTTAACAGCAGCAACGACAACGCAAACGTACCAATGTCCAGCAATGATTTCCTTATTCAGCGATTTTTTTTGTAACCGCCCGACACGTCATTACGTATGCATGCAAGTAACGCACTTATAGTCACCGCTATCCTATAACTCTTGTCCAAGGCCCAAACTTTTTTGCGTCTTCCTATTTAACTTTTGAATTCACTTTTGAATTCACTTTTGAATTCACACGCTCATTTCTCTCCATGATTGTAATCTGTTACACCTTTTACTTTATGGACATAATAAAACGAGGAAACTGTTTTCTCATCTTCTTTGCTTAAAATGTTATTCTATCACGCATCTTCGCATGTTCCCAGAAACGAATAATTAACATTCTTCTTCATCCTTTAAATCGAGAAGAATTTCCTTGTGATATATTCCATAGGATTTCGTGTTTTTGCGCGGATTCAAATAGTATGTTATTCGACTGGTTTCTATGGTTTCTTCTACAGTTTCGTGATTATTGCTACATCGGTTTAACATGTAAGAGTGTTACATAGACGCGTGATATCGAAAGCGATGAAGAAAGTACCATACGTGATCCTCGAGTGCTTAGAACTCGACGACAAAATTCATATCTTCTTCGTGACTCTTTCCCAAGGTCTTTCCTTTCCAATTCGATTCGAGTACCGATCGAAGGTCATTACGATGAGTATCCATCTGATGAGCTCGTATTTTACATCAATATATTACGAGGACGGTTTTGTAACAAGAATTTATAGCCTTTCCTTAAACAAGTTTGCAAGTATGCTTGCCTTTCCTCTTCGTACTGACAACGCATCTATAATTCTTCTTCGATTTCTTACATCGATTATAATATTTATTCTTTGATATTTATTTCCTCGGACAAGCAAACGTTTGTGACGACAGTTTCGACGAAATAGTAATAGTTACTATCTTTCGCAGAAATAGTAACACCAGCTATCTTTCGTAGGCAGGGAACGATACTTTCAATCGTTTCCTCAATCGAGAACAACTTCCAGAGGGAAAAAATGAAAGTTTCGTCGTTCTGTGCTCGTAAGTCTTGAGCGTGAAACTCATTGTGCCTGAGACACGTTTGACATTGCGGAACGCGTCGATGTTTACGGCATTGGTTTCATAATATTAATTATACTTCTGCTCCTTGAGAATAAAACGTGAAACCAAACTTTCTCTCCCGGCGCTCCCCTTGGGAAACCTTAATCGACTCCATACATATTCCACGGTATTTTAAATTTACGTAAACATTAGAAAATAATACAATCAAAATCCACATATTCATTATCTGCAATTATAACATTCGACAGTAGAATCAATGTAATCATGAAAACTGTGATGTTAATGGGTTGCAATTGCAACCAAGTAAATTTGAAGATACGATAACGGACATCGAAATCTGTAGTTTATAGTAATATGAAATTACACGTGGAAAAAGAATATAAGTTATTACATAGTAAGCGAGGAACTACAATTACATGACTCACATTGAAATTTCTTGTAAAACGATCAACCTATACATTATCTGCAACAGGAAGTATTTCGAAGGATTACAAAACTGCAAGGGAATTCCCAGATTGGCTGCATCATTAATCAATTGGATTACAATTGCTTAATGATGTTACAGCATCTTCGGTGCAATTTTATTATTGTAGCAAATAAGGATTCGCGAGTAAAAACAGAAACATTACATGATAATGTGTGTGATAATATTAGTCGGGAATTTATACCTTTTTTGTGTTATTATCTCGCAGCATTCCGTTATTATTTACTTTATCTATAGAACATACGATATCTATGCATAAATCTTCTTTTCTAAGTTTAGAATTATTAGGTGTATGCCAAAGTTTTCTCGCTTTCTCGCTTTCTCGCTTTCTCTCTCTCTCTCTTTTTCTTCAGGCGCCTAATAAAATGATTTTAAATTGTATATTTTCTCGTCGTTTTGTGTTTTTGTAAGATTGGCATTGAACTTTCTAAAACACCATTTATTATTATTTAACAACAACTTCAAAGCGACTGCATGAAATTGGAGAAATTCAGAAGCTCGGAAAGACTAAAACTTTTGCATACACCGAATATTTTGTACATGACGAGTACGTATTATATATACGAACTTAACTCTTTCTCTTAGCACAGGATTTTAAGACAAACGAGGACTCTAGTTGCACAAAAATATTATTTAAAATAAATATGGCAAAGTAGCCTTGTTTTATTTGTGAATGATGAATTATGATATAAAACGACAAGGTGGGATGAAAAATATCCCAGTGTGTACATATATGTACTAAAAAGGCGGGACACTTTTTACCCCATTATGCCCCAAGGAGTTAAATTAGTTTTCGTTAGCCCAGCGAGACATCAGATTAGATAAATGAATAGCATTTCTATTTGATTATATACACGAGCCATCTTCATGCGCAATTCAACTCCTTAACAGAAATCCGAGTAAATGCCAGGGAAACGTGAGAAACATAATCTTAAGACACGTCACAGTCTTCCGCTGTTTCTAAGAGCAGAAGGGTAGGGAAAGGCAAAATTAGTCTAATGAAGCTACCTTTGCGAGGCGTAAAGCACTTAGGTCATATCATTGGTCTAAAGATGAAACATTAAGTAATTCACTGTTATAGTCGTATATTCAAAAGGCTTATAAAAAAATTAATATGCCGCGGGAAATTATCGTTGGTACGATCGAAAGTGTAATTACAGAATTGAAAGAATAAAATAGTTATACGTATTTAATAAAACTACCTTTGCCAGACGTCGAGCACTGAAATCACATCATTAATTTAAAGAAGAAGCTTCGAGTTAATTCAACTGTCATCTATCTTGATTGTTTAGTTTTCTATTAAAATAGCTTATCAAAAAATTAGTATACTGTGGTCAATTATCCTCCTCATGATAGAAAGTGTAAGTACGGATCCCAGAAATTAAATAGTTACGAATGAAGAGATTACATTAAATTCGCTAGAAACATCAGTTTATGCGTATTACGTGAAACTAGAACTAGAATGTTCTAACTAGAAACTAGAACTTTCCGATAGCCAAGGATAACCAGCGTAGAATGATTATTATGTATGCTACAAGTGACACAGTTTTCAGAATACCTTGAGATTCTAAGGCATATTGAAGAAGAAATTTCATAGAATTAATTGAAGAATTTCTTTTCAGACGATGTATACTGACGGTCTCCTGACACTCCACTATGGGAAGCATCCAGCGACCTTGGCCGCGGAAGTCGGGGCCTGGTACAGCGGGGACCGTCACGTGGACGTGACCCTGGCTTGTGACGATGGGTCCGTCGTGAGGGCTCATCGTGTTGTTTTGGCAGCAGCTAGTCCCCTTTTGGCTAGTCTCCTTCGAAACCCCGCACTGGATCACGTGGTCCATCTCTCCGGAGTGCGAAAGACTCAACTCAATCATCTGCTTGAGTTTCTTTATAACGGGGAGGCACTTATACCCGTGAGTATAATCACTATTTCCGAAAAAGCCAAAATATCTTGTTCATCCAATAATTTCATACGGTAATTGAATATCTATCTTCTTTGTATTTCAGTCGACAGAACTTACACCACTGAGGGAATTATTCGAGCTTCTCCAAATTAAATCGGAGCTCTTTGAACCTAATCAACCTCAGACCTCTAATAATTCTGACCCTGAAAGAATACCCACCCCACAGCCCTCCGAGGGCCAAGAGAGTTCCAGTTATGAATCTCAGTACGACGGCAGGTTAGTAAAAATTATCACTGGATATTGATGTTTATTGTTTGTCTTATGTCAAACATTGGAAGAAATAATGTTATTACCGATATTTACATTCTCATTTAACGTCTTTCGTTATTTGGTATTTCAGGCAGTCGAATAATCCTGCCGACTGTTGTTCGGTACTCATAAAAACTGAGGGTTGTGAAGAAGAACCGGAAGTGGACGTGGAAGGGGTGGAGGGTGAAAGCCTCCTTACAGAAAACAGAGAGAGTAGTGTAGAACCGCCCAGAAGAAGGGACAGTTCGGATCCAGTAAACCTAAGTCTAAACTCGGGTACTTCTACAACGAGCGAAAGTTCGCACGATATTGTAGCAAGGTAAGAATCGATCGTAAAATTTGCATATATCGCAAGTTTTATTATTATCTAACCATCTTATGTTCTACTTAATTAGGCCTGAAAAGCAGTTATTTGAAAGGCGAGAATCTTTGGAGGAAGCGGAAGAGCGAAGAAGACAATTAGCAGCTCGACTCGCACTAGGCTTAGAACCAGGAAAACGAAAACCTGAAGAACTACCTATCCCACCTGCGGAGGCGTACGTCGTAACGCCACATCGAAAACGTAGACCAGGATTTCACAATGCACCTGCACAGAATCCAGCCTTCGTACCTTTTAATCCTGGATTCGAGACGCCGAGGAGGTTACAAGCACCGCATCCCCTCAGCGTCTCGGCACCACCGTACCTGGTAAGTTATAAATATCATTCTTTTGCACGACTTCAATGCAGGACACTTTTGTCCATATTCATAAAGATTCTTGGCCACTTATATCATTTCGAATCAGATGTGTATCATTAAAAACAAATAATTTGCAACCTGATCTATCAAAGTATGCGAATATATTTAAACAGGAACATTTTTAAAAATAGTGTGTACAATGTTTGTTACAGCAGGACAGGTCAATAACTCCTCCAGGAGCATCACATAGGCCACCGAGTGCGGATCCTGCATCAGCTGCTGGTTTGGAACCTCCTTGGGGTGCTTGGACTTTACCTCCAGCGAGAGGACCACCACCACCTCCAACGGACGATCCACCAAAGTCCACCCCCGTCCGAGAATATCGGTGTAGCTACTGTGGGAAGCAGTTTGGAATGTCTTGGAATTTGAAGACACATTTAAGAGTGCACACTGGTGAAAAACCGTTCGCGTGTAGACTCTGCGTTGCTATGTTCAAGCAAAAAGCTCATCTATTGAAGCATCTATGTTCGGTACATAGAGGCGTTATAGCCGCTCCTGACAATACATTCACCTGTTGCTTCTGTTCGTTGAGTTTCGACAGTTTACAGGAGCTAATCAGGCATCTGTCAGGACCTCACAATAATCTCTTGCTTAGCAAGAACCTACACGACTAGCGACTAAGTTAAGGCTACCCGGTGCTGAAAACTAACCTCGATTAAGTCCCGATGAAATTTGTAAACAACGTATTGCCAAATAATCTTGAGAATGTATTGTGTGCAACCCGTATGAGAAAATTGTTTTTAATTTTCTTAGTCTTCGCTGTTGGTATTTCCGATATTTGGGAGTATGTATAGTATTTGCAACGGCTGGGACTTGTACACGATAGTAAGATATTTTCAAGAGGAGATATCATTTGCGTGATTCTCGAAATCCTCCTATAGAAAATTCATTAATGAGGATAGCGATGTTAATATTCGAAGGTTACGGAAACTTTACGATTAATGGACAAAATATCTTTTATACGTTAAATTTCTTGTGGATTACCGTTTTCGTGAAATGAAAGGGAATTCTTTGAGAAGAGAACTCTCGAATGACATTATTTTGAACATTATCAGGGACGCCTTGAGGTATGTGATAAATTTGTTACGAGTACCTTTATTCAGTTGTTGTTTCTTGACGGAGAGAAATGGATTTTAACAAAAAGATTGTTATCCTTGTACGAATAATGTTATATCAAAGCAACATGATTTTTGAGATTTGTTATATTTCGTGCGCATTGTACAGCGAAGTAAAAAGATTCTCAATGAAAGGTTTCATATTTATCTTCGAGAAGGAACAACACGCAGCACCGGTGGAGCCTTTACTAAAAAAAAATATTATATTCGTCTTCACGATTTTCCACTTCGAGGATATCTGAAGACGACGCGATAAATGAGTATCGCGTTAAATATTTACTATAAGCGATGACCAGTAATTTTTACCAGATAACGTATTTTCGACAATCGATATCACTAGGAAGTATGTCGTGTACGTCGACTGTTTACAAACGGAAATTTAATGAGAAACTTAAGAAACGGTGAATAGGAAACAAGGCGAGAGTCAATTATTGTCACGCGCCAAATCACGACGAGTATATAGGAGTCGGTTTTAAGAAAAAGAAAAAGGCATCCCTCTCGTTGCGTCTTACTTGTTGCGTTACTTTAATTAATCGCATCACGTGACATTCAACAAGACATCTCGTCTACCTCAGTGCGCGCAAACAATCTCACATGTAAATAATATTAATGTTAATAGTAGATATGAGCGGACGGACTAAAATTTATTTATTTTACACTTTGCAAAGGGACCAACTGATTTTCCACCGATTACATTTTGCTCGTTCTCGTAGATCTTAGGTGTCCTGCCCGCCAATCGCCTCGAATAAATCTCTCGTAAGTGAGCTGAATAGTTTCGATCCCCATATACGAAAGGATTTCGATTAGAAGGCCAAGGAAGTAGAACAAAATGATGTTTTTGGCGTCGCCCCCCCCCTACCCTACCCTCCCCACCCTCCCCTTTCCCGGTTTAACCAAAGAGGAACATTATCAGCAAGACCCAGTCCTTGTAGATGCGACGGTAATATATGCTAATAAATTCGAACTATTTGTCGATTAGTAAAATAAACGTTGCTAATGTTCTTCCATGATCCCCGTCTTCCATTTCGATCATTGATCATCTTCTCCCTTGTCCTTTTCCATTAAATCATCGAAACGTTTTCGACATCTCAGCGACTCGAGTGCCTTGTCAAAATACGTCCAAAAATTGGTCGATTGGGCAGTGATTTCATGTGTTCATAGGCTTAAGACACGTACGCGTATAAGATAACGATACGAGCTCGCTTAGAGAAAAAAAGGAACGTTAATTCATTCACGTAGAAGGTTTTAATATCACTCGAATTAATCCAAGTTTCGTTAGGACTAATAGGTCGTTTTAAGTAGTAGCTTTTTGTTTCTCTAATTTTTTGTTCTCGTTGGCGCAGGACGTCATGATTTTTTTAGGTAGGTATTATTACCTAAGGTGCCTTGAAGAAGGGCCTCGACCTCTCTTTAGCTCCTGAGCTATGTGATACCACTCTGACTATAGAGCGAATTATGTCAGATTAACGAAGGAAAACGTTTGAATTTTGAATTCAAGTAAACTTTCAACAAAATGACACTCTATTGGTTAAAACTCACATTCCACTTTCTCAGATATGTTGTAAGACACACGAAAATACAAAACTCAAGTAACAGTTATTCCTATTTTATATTCAATTGTTACCTTAACATCGACATTGAAATATCGAACACAATTATTTCTCTCAGACATAATTAATAAAATAAGAAATATAGAAAGGATTAAAGTCAGAGAAATAATGATAATGCATGAAGAAATGTGACGTTGTATATTTTTAGAAATTTTACTACGTGAAATGCTTAGGAACAATATGAGAGATTGAATAAACAATGATACGTACTAAACATCTCAGATACCTCTACAGCACTCACTTCCAAGAAAACTATATCAATTTATTCGTTCTCCTTCGTCTTCGAATGAAACCGAATGTGGTGCATCCCGATACTTTATCATCGATTATTTTCTATAAAATTTCTCTTTCAACTGTCACATTAAATGATAGAAGGGGGTTGAAATAAGTGGAAAAAAGGAGCTTAAGCAGAGGTTTGAGGGGTGGTGTGCGCTCTCGTAAAGCCAGGCAGAAACGGCCAGCACAAAACAGTGAACGCAATGTGATACTAAATGATAATAAAGATAAAGTAATTATTGTTTAGCGTGCGACACCTCGGCGTGTAGTACGAGCGCGACTCGTGGCTCTCAAAAGTGAACAGGATGTAACCTTTCAATCGCGATAGGAAGAACTTGATGCACGATCTTCTTCTTTTTTTCTGCGAGCCGCCTAAATAATTTAAGCTACTAAGCTTTTTCGTCATTTCTCACCCCCTTCAGCCCCAACTTCCTAAACCTTCTCTGACCCCCTCGTCCCCTCTTCTCGAGCCGTAAGCGCACTAGGGTTACGTATACAGATTATTTTATCGTTAATTAGTTATGTTTATTGTGTATATATACACGCACCCCGAGTTCAGATGTCCAATAAAAATCGTCGTCTTGTCTGAGCGTAAAGGAATATTGTAAAAATAAAGGATTTTTGTTGATATTTCGTGGAGCTTCAATTTAATCAATTAAGCGGATGAAATCGATTTTTTCATGTAAAAACAGAATTTGAATATCATTTGACTTAAGTAGATGGATTTTGAAAGTAATCTACGAGGATTAATTGTCCTTTCGAGTATTCGAGTATTCGAGTATTCGAGTATTCGAGTATTTGATATCAAGTTGAGATTTTTAGATCGATTTAAACTCGATTTATTTGAAATCTTTGATATTTGTTGATCATTTAATGACGCTAATTTCATTTCTTTTTACAATCAGAAAAATAGTCGGTTTCCAAGTGATTAATGTTTTGCTTCGTTACCCTTCTCGAGACGATCGTTACCATTGTTACCCTTATCGGACATCTGCACGAATTTTCATAGCTTATAAGCATCTTCCCAGCGGAGCCCATTTTCCGTATGCTTTCTTAGTGTTCATAGGTTTACATGAAATAAATTAATTCAACTGAAAAATGTGTAAGAAAAGATAGATAGAAGCGAGCGAAAGCAATCTATCGTTTACTCTCATTACCCTCGTTCCGGAATCCTTTAAAATAAACTTCCACAAAAGACACAAGTTTAATTCTTTCAAATGCATTCGCGCTTAGTAATTTTCACTCACGACGTGTTAATGTTCCGTTTCTTTGTTTGCATACCTAAAGTGGCATGACAAGTGGTAAGTTCATTTACACCGTAATGTTAAAACTACTTAAAAGCTTCCTGATGATTGTAATTATTCCATGGATTCTGCTGGTTCGTTATTGATTTAATTGTAAAACTCTTTTTTGGGAAAGTTTCACGTAGCGGTTCATTGTTTGTGGTTTTCATGGAGAATACTCGAAGGAGTAGGTAAACTAACGGTTCGACAAGTTCGACGGTTTTGTACAAAAAGAAAACGCCGTGAGACCCGTTATTGGTGGGCTACGTTCCAGAAAGCCGATATATGCTAAGCACTCTGTCGACACTACCGATTGCATAATTGCACCGTGATAAGTAATAGCCAGGTTCTCGTTTTGTCCGAGTAGGAGAACTCGAGCACACCTGTCTCCTACCTGCTCCATTTGTGAGCGTAAATACAAGCTTGTTTAAGGTCGAGGTTGCGCGAACCGGCTTCATGAATAGGATTCCGGCTCGCAGGAAGAGGAATAACTACACCGGAGGTGTATGTTTTATAATCATGCATTCTAACGTAGGATACCTGGCATCCTATACTACGATGCGATAGACGTATCGTAAAAATGCGCGACATACAAAACTTCTTCAAATGTTTTCTTAAATCTGCATTTACAAGATATCCGCTGAATTGAAATCAGTAGAAAGTATGATATTAGCAGCCGAATATCAGGTTGCTAAGGTCGCGAGTAGAATCGGCTAGTCATCTTACGAAGCACGAATTAAACTTGAGGATCTAGGGCGTAACGGTAATCGAGATATCGCAGCTCCCTTTTCTTCTCGATCGTACATTATAATACAGGTTTTTTCTACCGCCAGGTATATAAGATCATTCTTATCTGTAGGAAAGATCCATATTGTCTTTCCTATAGGGATCTTCGAATGATAGTTTTCGAAACTAATTTCTTTGAATGGAGGGTATCAATGCCAAGCATTTCTGGAAACAACCGCATACTAAACTTCGTTTATATCTACGACGCTCTCTTGTCTGATGTGACCCGTTAGAATTACCATATAAATTCGAGAAATCTTGGCATTCTATCAAATTGGCTGACGGGTGTCTGAAGGGTCTTGTCTTCCCTGTCGGGAAGTACCGTTGTTGGGGAATTGCATAATGGAGCTTGCGTATCTCAGTCCCCGTAAAGTCGTTGAGTAGCACCTTTGGTGAACTTCTTGCCAAGAGGTCTGTAGCATCATTGACCAATGACCAGCGTCTGGCAGCCAGGTTCCTGGGCCACAGAGAGTACCGTAAGAGTATTCACACGTGGATGAAACAGAGGGGGTAGCGTCCGGTCAACGCTCTTGCATTCCCTGCTTAATGTATATAAAGCATCAGGTTCGAACGATGCTCACAGCAGATCATCGGCAGACATGTTCGGGAAGATTGTCTTAGCTCTTTCAATTGTGGCTCTTGTCAGAGCCCAGGTACCAAGCCTGGGTTTCTGTCCAGACTATGTGCCAATGGCGAACTTTGATATGCATAGGGTGAGTCTATTCGAAATTAATCATTTGTCTCCTCCGTTGTTTCCTAAACTCGGAATGTTTTAAATCTCTGATTCAATACAATTGTCGTTTCGTAACTACTTCTTCTCAATACTATGCCAATGTGTTTAACATTTAATATAATTATCTTATTACAGTTCTTGGGTGTCTGGTACGAAGCCGAAAGGTACTTCCAGTTGACCGAAGTTGTATCTCGATGTGTTACCGCGAATTACACCAAAGGTGCCGATGGCAAATACCGTGTTAGCAACGAAGTTACCAACAGATTGTAAGTATTGTTACATTTGTGGATGTATAAAATGATTTTATACAAGCCACATCAAGATTTAGATTAATTCGTACAATTGATATTTAGTACTGGAGTTAAGAGGATATTAGAAGGAGAAATTAAGAAAGCTGCATCCAAAGCCGAGGAGGGTAAACTGTTGGTGAAGTATACCATCCCACTCACTCCGGAAACAAAATATTCAGTTCTTGAAACTGACTATGATTCATATGCTGTTTTATGGAGTTGTTCCGGTTTTGGACCATTCCATACGCAAAACGCATGGCTTATGACTAGACAACGATTGGCGCCAGGAACAGTATTGCAAAAGGTACGCATCATACGCATAACTAGTTAAATAAATCATACTATATGTCTAGTTACCGCAACCACATTCATTGTTACTCGAAACAAGCATCAATATACGAGGACTAAACACAGGAATATTAATTATAATTTTTACAACGGCAGGCTTATGGTGTACTCGATAAGTACAAGATTTCGAAGTCGTTCTTCGTCAAGACCGATCAGGATGACTGTGCTTTCTTAGAGGCACCCGCAGCACCAGCCGAAGTTGCGCAAAACCCTCAAGAAGAAGACAAACCTGAAGAAGCTGCACATCAAAGTGAAGAAAACGTTCGATCTGCAGTTCCAGCAGCGGCGGAAGAACCCACCGATGCAACAAGGGAAGAAAGTGCAACCCCAATCAAGAAGGACGACGAAGTTCCCGCTGTTCCGGAAGTAGCAAAGGATGAAACAAAGGAAGTGAAGCTACCAGTGGCAACTGTTCCCGAACGAATTTTGAAAGTAGCTGACGCTGTGAAGGAAGAAATACTGACGGATGAACAACCCGTCGTAGAGAAACAAGAAGAGCTGGCAACCAGTGAAATGAAAAAGGAAAAACTTGACGATTTGAAAGAAGTAGAAAAGACTACCTAAAAGTTGGAGATTGAAACATTTATATTTTACGGCATCATAAGGGCAAGTTCATAGGGCATCCGATTGTCTTACAACCTCTTAGGCTCGTAGCGGGTTTCTTTAAACCAGTCTCGCCTAAGTATCATCCGATTCACTATTTATTCTTCCCCCAAAATTTGACACTGCCAAGGTTTATAGACATGGGTTGGGGAGGTGTTTGTTTTATAATTTATTTACGAATTTGAAAAAAAGAAACGAATAAATTGTTACCAAAAATGTTATCATAAAACTTCGATGTTCTCAATGTTTGTGTTCCCACTATCCATCCCAATTTGCAAATTCATGAGGTTAATATGTGATCATGTTTATCATTTTAACATGACGTCCAGATAAAATATGCGTAAGATATACTATGCAAATCCCTGATTCGTGGAATACTGGTTAAATATTGATGCGGAGGAAATAGAGACGCCTAACGTTTCTTAGGTTTTCTATAACTGAGTTTTAAATAAGTATTCCGCTTTATTTGTCAATATATGAATTTAAATTGAAATCCAAGCACGTAAATCTTCGTCGCCTATAAATAAATGAACGATTCATAAACAACGGACGCACATGGAATCAATGATAATTAGTTCAAATCCATCTCTCGCGTGAATCGCAATAAACGATAATTATAAGAAATAGCTGTGGATGTACAATTTAAAACAAAACGACCACAAAAAATAGGACAGAAAGACATATTCCACAAATAAAAAAACTGGTCACGTAACAAATTGTTTTAATCGCTAGATAACTCGAATTATTTGAAAGTTCTCTGGTCTCCAATAGAGGCAGTAACTAGGAAAAGTTATACACAAAAGTTATAAGTGTAATCACTTACGGCGGCAAATGGATGGAGGCTAAATAACAGCGACACTTTTATTTTTCCACGTTTATTTCCACCAGATATTTAACCTAATTTCTTGAACTAAATCTTTGCTATTATCGAAGATCTCGAGAAACAACTTGGGTACCATTCAGGCAGCACTACTTTTAAGACATCAAGAATCAGGGCCATTCTAGTAATGCCAGCTTAAGAAGCACCACAAATACATAGTCTTAAATATACGTTTATAAAATAATATGATAAGCATAGGTAACGTGACCCTCGAGAATGGTATGATTACGTTTCAGTTTTGTGTAATTACACGACAGGTATAAATGTATGTCTTATTAAATGTGACCTTAATCTGCCTACAATTGAATTGCGACGATATAGACGCGAATAGTGCATGCATATAAATAGGATAGAAATTTAATGATTCGATGGGAATTTTTCGGAAATCTAAGAAACGTGGCCAAAGATTTGTGTCGATGATCAAAGGTTTGAATGAAATGGACTTTTGTCTGTCCGAGGACAAAGTTAATGGTTGATTGGTCGATGGCAAATTCGTGTTGCAGACCTGGGTTTCTTGAACCCCGGACATACCGTTAGCGACCCACTAACTGACAGAACTCTTTCGAACGCATCCAGTCAGTCTTCATGAGTTTGTCTCCGTTAAACAGAAGGTAGAACCAGCAGAAGTATCAGTCACTTCCGAACAGTTCGTCGTGTGAGAGGTGTAACTGTCAAACCCTGCCACTACTCGGAAAGATCCTCGAGCTTCTGGATTTACAACGTCCAAAGTTACCAGGTCAGTCTACGTGTTTCACATGAACAAACGCAGTTTGGAACCTTGTATTTTTAATTCTTGGAATTTTCTTCGCTGATACTGCGAACGTGCTTTTGCAAATTCTGATGCAGATTTCTATTAGGTGTACCCATAAGTAGTGTCGTTTTTATTATTTCACAGCCTACATACTGATTACATTTATCGACATTAAGGAATTGAAAGTTTGCCAGGGAGATGTAAGATGATTATCAATAACGATGGGGGTTATATTGTTAATTGATCTGTACTAAATATCAAGTAAAGTAGAATTTTGTGTAAGTATCAAAAACAACATTACTTATGGGTACTCCTAATAATAAACGCGTTTGTGTAAGCAAATTGAATAGTAAAACCGCAGAATTTAAATGTGTGTAATTTCAATATGTTCTGTCGGCACATATCTTAACGTAATTTTCAAAAATGTCCATTTTCAAAAAGAAGAATAATTCTGTTGTATGCCGCGGGCATTAATATGATAACATGCTTGAATTCCCAATATTCAAAAATATAAGACACGTCAATATTTTATTTCTATGATTCAATCAAATCAGTAAATATAGTATAGATAACATTGAAGCCTACATAATAGTATTAAGATCATTACAATAGTATCCAACAAACGGAACTGTATTACAAGAACAGATAACTTATATTTATAGCCTTCAGTTTTTAATATTACTGGCTCTGAAGAATGGACAAAACCCATCATAAAATATGATGTAGCACAAGAAAAATGAATGCAGTCATCAACAATATTTATATACTGACTCATTAATCATTAATTTCGCGGACTAGTAAAGCATTATCTACACAATTCACTTCTACTAGCGGCTACACTACAATACCCATACAATAATGATGCTGTCGCGATAACTCTAGCCTACATATTACAAAAAAAGTGATAAGAGCGAAGTTTTTCCGGGTTTTCTAGAGGATAATATACAAATAACGGTGACGCTCCAAGTGCAACGTTGGTATTAATACTCGGCTACTTGGCGAGAGAGGGTTAACCGTTCATTCGGAACGTGATTCGAGTCATACCATAACTGCGGTCTTCCTGCACAACACTTTTCTGTAACGAGCGTGTTCTCAAACATAAAATCAAACCGAAGCAAACAGATATTCGAAATTCAAATATTTGCTCAATGAAATATCGCGATATATAATTCTGACATAACACGGTATACTAAGTACAAGAATGTTAAATAAAGAGTGCAGTGTATAAAACACTTTACACCCGAATTACCGAGGGAATATTTCTCTGTTGATAAATAGAAACATGCTGTGGATCTTCTTGATTTTATCAATCGCCGTACCGGCGATGGCACAAGTACCATTTCTTGGTGCTTGCCCGAACGTGGAAACGGTGCCGAACTTCGAGGTAGAAAGTGTAAGTATTCTACGAGATTACTAGCATAGAAAACTGCGGGGCATATAACATGTTAGAAATCAAAATTAGGCTCGTACATTCACGTCTGTTATTGACTTACTTACGGGGCTATATAAGCTGCATTTAGAAAGTTGTCCTGAATAAATAATCGATAAATATCAAGCAAGTCCAGTATATTGCAAGTGATAATCAAATCCATTGAACGCGTCAATTCCATAATATTGTGAATGTTTAACTTTTATCGTTTGATAAAGTATAAATCTAATATCGTTTATAGTATCTGGGAAAATGGTACGAAGTCGAAAGGTACTTCGCAGTCTTCGAGTTTGGCGGCAAATGCGTGACTGCCAATTACAGCCAGGGTGGCAACAGTACGATAAAGATCATTAATAGACAAATATCGTCCTTGTGAGTATAATCTTATCACGCCTTGAAAGGAATCATCAATCTTTGGTTAATGAAAATTTATCTAACGAATGCAAGGCACGAGATTACCGAGAAATGTCATTTATTTTAATTCCGTTAGAACTGGAGTATCATCGAGTATCGAAGGGATCGGAAAATTAATTGGCAAGGCAGACGAACCTAAATTAATCGTCACCTTCCCCTCCCTTCCTTTACCTATAGACGCACCTTATTGGGTTGTAGATACTGATTATAAAACCTACGCAGTGGTGTGGAGTTGTATGAACTTCGGAGTGTTCAGGTAAATTAACAACTTAATTCATTGTGGATATTAACTCTTTGAGAGGCGACATTAAAATTGACTCCAGTTGTCGGTTTAATTTAATGTCCAATAACAAAATATAACTGGAGAACATCTTAATGTCACCTCGCAGTCGCCACTCGAGTTGCTGCAATAAACTGAGTAGCGACTGGGAATCGCCTCCGAGTGTAAAGTGTTAACAAGCTAATTAATAAGTTTTAGAAGGTACACTTAAGAGATTTAATTGTTTAATGTCCCAACAGCACACGAAATGCATGGATCTTAACGAGGGAACCAAAACCACCAGTTTCTGTGTTGGAGAAAGCGTATCAAGCTATTGATAAGAATAACATAAGCAGGGCTTATTTCATTCGCACCGATCAAAAAAATTGTCCAGCAACAAATTGAGGGTAATAATCGGTTCGTTGAAAGTTAGCTTGCTTCGATTGTAAAATAATGTACTTGTGCTTAATAGAGTATGAATTTAAGCAGTGCTACGTAAATAATGTTGCTCAATTCGGTATCATGATAGTTTCGATGTTTTTATCAAATTATTCAATGTTAAGTGATATTTATTTCGCGCAACTAATGTTGTAACCGTTGCACTCGTTTTTCTATGTTCGTATCTCGAGACTGATTAACAGGTTAATCACTCGCGATCGTTTACGAGTTAATTAATTGGTAGACTTTAATGATTCTTTTAATTCGCGCGTCTGATCTCAGAAATTTGAGAATATGCCAAAATGTCAGGGATTGTTTTACTTTATTTATTGCTTGATCCTTTGATAACTGTAAACTATTAAGATTTCGATGGAGCTGGAGTTACAAGGAAACTCGCCCCATCGATTTTTGCGTGAAAAGTACAAGTTACTAATATCCTGTAGTTTGCGGGTTACAATTAACTTATTATTATTTATTTTGTATATTGTATGTTGTATTCTAATATGATAATGTATCTACTATTTTGAGGTATCCGTGTGTCGGATATCGTATAAAATATGTGATAATATAAAGCATCTCTTGAATCACGTATATGAAACATAATCCTATTCCCTTCATACAAAGCGAATGTTAATTAAAATATGAATAAATATTCAGTGATTTATTTTATGGGAAACCAACCATTGTTGATCCTACAACCGTAAGATGTCGTAAAGTGTAACGAGCGTTGCAGGTTGCACTCGCTGCAGATACCTGCAGTTTGGCTAACGTAAGATCACAGACGAGATATAAGTAGACCAAGCAGGCAACCAATCTGTAATTTCAGAGATACCGAGTCCTAGGACTCGGTAACGATTTTCGTGTCACTGGTGACGTTACCCACAAAACACATAAAATAGCTATTTTTTTATATTTTTAGGACTAAAAATATAACATGTAACCTACACGTGGCGAGACCTGGTAATCGATAATAATTGTAGAGAATTAGAATTAGAATTCTTCTACAATTACAACCCAGCTAATAACTGCTTTATGTGTATATTTTAATTAGAAATTAGACACCTCGCTGACCGAATAAGTTAGGAATATCGAGTCGGATGTTGCTTGACTATCTTTCGGCGGTGAACTATGCTTTATAAATTTTATTTAGTGTATAAAATTACTGATCACCATTTATTGGTGTATTCATATACCTATTTGCTCTTATACTTTTAATAAAGATTAATTGTATTGTAATAAGAAACCTGCTATTTATCAACACCCCTCTCCCAAGCTCCTTCAGTTCCAGATGAGGCTTTTTTAAGTTATTATTATTTAAATGCACCTTCTTATTGCACCTGCATCTTCTTATTAAATAATGTACCCAAATAAATTGGCAATGGGATTTATTTCACACAAGTGTTCGGACGATTTTATATTAATTATTTCAGGCAGTTTATTTTAATGACATGACATATTGAAGAATTACGTTTAATTAAATAATATTTTAACTTTGGGATAAAGCTAATTTTGTTTATTAACTAATTTATTTGATTTGTTACCTAATCTGCTTTTTTGTTCATGATTACAGGGTAGCCACTACTTGTTTCACCGGGGCGTCCGCAATCAAAGAAGAAAAAAGAACGAAGGGCCATCGTCAAAATATTTTATTTATTTGTGTTTATTAATTGCATATATTTATATAATTATGTCTGTTATATAATATTGTTTATTAGTATAGAACGTTGTATGAAAATTGCTGTACCACGTGAAATTTACTTTTATATTAAATCAGTTTTTAAAGAACTTTATTACGAACCGAGAGCGGTTACAAACGGTCATGGCGACTCGCCGGCGCCATTCAAGTAAAAAGTGAAATCTTCATATTTTGGTGGTTTTCGAGCAAAATTGCGTTGCCGAGAAATTTTAGGGATTTCGGTTTTCGTGCAACTTCTGAAAGGCCGTAAAAACGAGAATTGGTATCAAGAGAACATAACTTGTGAGGGGGTATTCGATCAGCACGACTCGAGGAAGTTTTTAGGACGTGTGGGATTCTGGATATTCGGTACGTCAAGAAAATATAAAATATAACACAAAATCTTCATAATAAAGTTTATTCATAATAATATATAATATATAATATATACTCATAATAAAATTTGTTGTAAATTTTTATGCGCGCACGTGAGCGCTTGGGGGACACATACCGGAGTGGAGCGCGTCATAAATGTCGCGTCTGAGAACCCCTGCTGACAATCCGTGACTTCCTCGACTTTTTGGCTTCTATTTACGACACCAAAGTTTGCTTTGCATATTTTGAGAGTGCTTTTCAAAGAGGAATGTCTGCTCTATCACGTAGAGTAATTGGAATCCCTGTGAGGGGTCTAATTTTTCCGAAAATTTGAAACGAATCTCGAAAAATGAGCACACGGAGCGTGTCCCGCCGACTTTAACTAATGTTTAAACATATTTGCAAGTTCATATTGCAAAAGTAATTCATACCATTTTATTCGTAATAATCCACATCATTTTTTTCAACAAATAAAAATTGTCTAACTTATATACTTACGTCACAAATGTATAAGAACCGCCTATTGGTTGTTACAACACAGAAAAAGTCGTTGGACAGTGTTATTGACGGGGTGCAATTCAACGCATCAAATGATGTTCGCTACATAAATGAGAACAAAAATCTGAACTACGTCCGCTTAATTGTGTACTCCGAAAAAAATGACAAGGCGGGCAAACTACAGTTTAGGGGAATATTAAAAAAATATATCTGACACGACATTATATAACTTACTACCTAACTCATTTGCTAAACGATGTGTCTAACTTCTAACTAAAGTATACGTATAAAGCCAATACAAGTTCGGTTGTAACTGTAGAAGAATTCCAATTTCTAATTCTTTACTCACAATTATTACCGATTTCCAGGTTTTACCGCGTGCAGGTTGCCGCTGGCAGAAACCCTGATATAAAACATATACATTTATGTGTGTGTTAAATGTCGCGTAATATGTATGCTACCAGCATAAAAGTTTTTGCAAAAATAATTCCATGTTTCATTTTGTTCTTTTCAGGACTAAAAATATAAAAACACAGCTATTTTATGTGTTTGTACTAATAACTTGTCCTTGGCAGTACACAATTTTTTTACTTCCTTTCCGCAGAGGGCACTTTTTGCTGCGGTGAATTTGATCGCGTCGGTAATGTTTTAGTGAAAGCACGAAAGCCCATTTAGTGCTTGGTCTATTTATACATAGCTCGTCTGTGTCCAAATCAAACATTATCAATATGATATCCGTCTCGCGCGGTAACTTTCTCCCACGTTAAAAATGCAGGAAACAGGGAAGAGTGAAATAAATCGAGCGTTCACGAAGGAAAACATCGGGCAACAATACTGTTAAATTAAACAAATAACGCGCGAGGGGTGTGGTCACGTGTTAGATGTCCTTTAGCTTTGTCACGTGTCATCCGTACAAACAGACACCATTCAATTGCGGACCTGCAGGATATGTCATCAGTGGTGCATTGTGCATCGCGAAAGAATAGAAACGAGAGATCCCACGAATCACCCCACAAAACGGGAATAAGGAGAGGGAGGGAGGGGGAGAGAGAGGGAGAGAGAGGGAGCGAGAAAGAAACAGGAGTCATATGAATATCCTTGTCATCGACGCCCGCCCGTGGCGACAAAATATCTGATACACGTTAATTGATACTTTTTTATTTATGACGATGCCCTACACTATCAACTGATATCTCTACGAATACACGATAAATTCTCACAGTTTTTAAGCGCCTTAAGTTATGATACGTAGTCGTTCTCTAAACTGGGCGTTTAGACTCTTCCATTAGAATATTACTCAATCACGATTGAAGAACGAAAGTTGTTTTCTCTCTTGTACGTATATACATGTATACTTGTACGTGTGTTTTTTCGTGCATCAGGTTCACGGCTGATAAATTAAAATGCGGCAGAATCTAAATCAGAATCTAGATAGGGGGCGAAGAATTTGATGGGGAACCGAGATTTGCCCTTTGAAATTTCTCTATCCATCCTTCTTATTGGGGACTGTTGTTAAGTAGGATACACAAGAAGATAAAAAGAGAAAGCGAAGAATCATGGGGGAAACCAGTAGGTTGAGGGGATAAGGGGTTGGTACGATCTCCTCTCGGAACTGAAATATCCGCGTGGGCCCTTCGGTTTTCGAGCAGCACCGGCCCATAATAACAGGGTACACACGGGCTAAACAAACATACACGCCCCTAGCAGCTCTCGCTGAAAGAGTGCACGAGAAACAAATGTAAAAAAAAAGAAACAATTTAGCCACGCCACTTAAAGGATGTAACGTGAAGTATGATGGGTACTGGAAGACTGAGAGAACAGCAAATTGTGAATTTGTATATTCTCAACGCTACTCGAAATTATACGATGAATATGAAACAAAGAGATAATTGTATATTCGTGAAAAAATTCATTAAGCGAAGAAATAACGAGAAGATATAAAAATAAGTAAAAATAATAGCATAAGAATTTCTAATTACTCGGATAGGCGTTAAAAAGACTTGTAAATAATCTTGTGTATAAGGTTAAAAGAATAAAATATAGGTAGACTGTACTAGAAGTCACAATATTGCGGTAATAAATCCTTTATGCACCCTTTATGAGCGAAGCTGGTGCTCGAAACGTATTTCTTTTGACTGTGTCCCTGATTTAACTAACTGAAGGTAGATGTGTTGACAACTTTTTAACGAGATAGAACATTCAAAGTAGAATAATTGGTTTTAGATCTCTGATGAATGCAAATAACCAGTCTTGGCTTTTAAAAACTCTTTTGAAGTATTTATCAGACAGAACAAGATGAGAGATAAATCTGAAGAATCATCTTTGAACTCTTCGCTGTGCAAAGGAATGAGATATCATTAGTACTTAGATTTCATTTTGTGTCCAAAGTGGTCGACATGTAACAAACTCTGTTATCCATACGTGGATCGATGTAATAACGAATATTAAAAAGAATCATTATTCACGATTTTCTGTGTAAATATCAATCCAAGATATATCATACCAAAGTTTGATGCCAAGTTACTCGCATTATCTCGAGCTTCTTTAAATTGGAAACGAGGTACATGTACACCGCACTCGCCAAACCTTTAGAGTTTTGTAATCAAGGAAAGTAAAAATACCAGAGATGGAGGCGTTGGTTGGCAGACATTACTCCTTGGACTTAAGTATTGTCTGAGTACATATTTCTAGAGATTCCCATAACTATAACTCTTCGGCGTGTCATGTCTTATCCCTCAAGATTGCACATCGCGTGTATGGAACTTTTGTTCGAAAAAGTGTCACTATATAAATTGTCAATTCAGAAATGCAAACATAAGAAGTATACGAAACCAAATGTCATACTATGATTGATATAGTGTTATCTTGAATGTTGTAGAGAATTTTTAATTTAAATGGAAATACAGGGTCTAGAAGTTAAATGTCTTCGGGGTCAATCCATTTGTCTCTAGCACGTGCAAAAGAGCAGCGAAGAGACGCGCAAAATGCAAGTGAACGAGGGTTCGAGTAAAAAGACGCGAAGGAGTAGAAGTGGGTAAAGAAGAAGAAAGAGAAGACGAAGGTAAATGAGACAAGAGGCATTCTGGTTTGTGGGCACAGCCGCTGCCTGCAGCCCACAATTATGATAATAGCCCCTGAGTCCTGAGTCTTGTTAGGCCAACGTGCACCCAGCTCTTTTATCTATATCTTCTTATTTTCAGTACAACCATCCCCGTTCCTTTCGTACCGCAACTTCTACTTTCACCCCTTTTGCACTCTGCTGAGGTCACGTCGGATCAAAGTGAACCAATCGCCGAAAAAGAACGAATCTCTACTTATCGTTAGCAGTCCTGTTTGCACATGTTCATAAACGTGAACTGTATCCTACCAATATTGTAATTTGGGAAAAATGATGGTACGGTAAACAGTTTCCGGAATATACGTAGCAAGGATCAGAAGTTTATGGCACGTGGATGAAAAAAGGGACGAAATAATTGAGTAACTACTTTTATTCTTCAATGTAGTCCTAGAATCGCTGCAAACATAATATACTGGCTTGGTGTCTGTAAACGTGTGCTCTAACCTGGACAGGCTGGAAACTTTTGGCGCTTACTACGCTTGAACTATTTTAAATATAAAATAAAAAATATGTGAAATATCATAATCACTTACTGAACTATCGACGTGGTATGATATTTAATATTCTGATTTTCTACACTCAAATTTTATGTTAGCTTTACTTCGATTTAGCTATGTGGAGAAGTAGAGACCGACAAAATTCTGAAAAATATTCGTGCATCGTAACATTTCAGTGCAAAATAAAATCGAGGGAAAGTTGTTCATTAAAAATATTTTATCCGTGGTTGAACAAAGTATTTCCGGGTTACGGGGGATTGAATGTGCCTAGAAAGGATTGCCGTGTTACGGGGATCCCGTAGGTAGAGTCGGCATCAGCAGTGAAGAGAACTCGCGAGTTGTAGGTACGTACACTTACGTCTGTAAACGTTGTAAAAGGCGGTAGCAAACGGAGCACGCTTTAATCCACTTTTCAGCGCACCGTTGCCTCTTTTGACGGTACGGAAAGCGTTAATTGGAGATTGCGCCGCGATCGGCCAAAGAAAATCTTTCAAAGCGGAAACCTCCGCGTGATAGTGCTTCCACCGTTTTCCAGGATAACCAAAAAACCTCTGTTTCTTCCCCCATTCGTTTACATGAAACGTTTCAGCACGAGGGTAAATAAATAATTCTCCTAAATAGACGTTCGCATTAACTAAGATTCTACTCTCGATACAAAATTCTTCAAAAATCTACCAAACTTCTAAATTATAGATATAAGAAATATATTCACCTACTGCAGCTATCTTTAAGGTTGATACGAATCTTCTACTGCGACTATATAAACCGTAATCCTATCAATTGCATCAAAGGTACTGTCTCAAAGAAACGTCGCTTCGTAAAAAATCCGCGAAATTATATCTCTTTAATGACATATTATTATGCGAACACAATAAATATGAGATTTGTAGGATAGGTATAATTGGTGCACGTAGGAAGTTAATGATACGTAACGAGCGCGGATACCATCGAAGCACTCATTCAAAGAGAACTCGAACAATGTTAATAGTGTGTAAAAGGCGCGCCTAGTATTACTAGAATGATCGTGGCACACAAATATTTGCTTAAATTATTTCTCAGAACGTATGTAGTAATATGTGCCACTTTAATGATTATGTATTAAACCGAAGGGTATATCAGAGATATTCTTGTGTCTCGTATACTTTCCGGTAGTCGCTGCTAGGATAAATTCGGATAAAACAAGAATCTGGACGACAGCCTCGTGATATACGACTGTTTGTCTAGATTAGACCCGACAAAGGAAACCGTTCTCTCTTCTTGGCTCTGCCTTGATTTAAGCGAAGCGCCCTGTATTTGCTCTAGATTAAATGGAGCTTTATAGTATATGTTATGGAGTTCTCCCGATGATATCTACCAGACTGTGTTACGCTGCTTTTATATACTGTATTCATAATTCCCATGGGTATGAAAACATTCTAACATTTTTTGTCCCTTCTGATACATTTTTAATAAGTAAATGATGCACAAATTACAATCATCGTGCTTATACAACTCCGACAGAAAGAATGAAATATTAATTCGAATGATTTAAAGTAACACAAAACTTGCAAGTGAATATAATTTATTTTCTCATATTACCAACTTACACTTTATTTTTGCAATACTAAATTACACACGTCATGTGCTCGAAATGAAAAAGGGGATATGTAACCGTTATAAAGATATTCATCGGTAAATTCCGCGAGTACTTCGCGTCTCGAAGTATTCGAATCACACGAAAGGGCCTCTTGGATGGCGACGATAAAGTATAAAATAATAATGAAGCTAACCAGTTAATCGTCGATATTAAGTTAATGATAGCACGAGGAATATTCAGGGGAGAAGAGAGTGGGAAGGATGGCGAAGACGATCGAACGAATTTGCGTTTCTTATTACCATCTGCCAAGGAAAGATGCAGAGATTGGGTTCGTAGACGGACGCGACGAAGTATTGCTGGCTGCAATGTACCTTGGTATAAGAGAGTAATCACCCTCCTTTCCTCTTTTTTTTTCGTTGCAGTTATCCTGTCCTTTTTTTGGTTTGTACGAGCTTTTCAATCAACCGCGAATTTGCAAAACGAGCTCTACCCACTCTCCTTCGCTCCTTCCTTCCTCCTTATACTCTTCTTCCTTCTCCTTCTATCACATTGCAGCCTCTTCTCGTTTTAACTCATAGTCGGTAATAAGGACGTTCGGTAATCAAGCACGTCCCGACAGACAAAAAAAACGGAGAAAAGAACGAAGGGAGATCGCGATTTGACGAGACTACGTGGGCGTTCTTGCCACCCATCACCGATGTTGAATTATGCAAATGGACAACGAACATCCGGATTGCAGTCGATTTTACTCTGATGAAATATGAGACCGCATCGTATTGCAATTTAGGCTCGTAATGTACTTAACAAATTTCATTGTAGTGGTGTATAAAATGTGACACCACTACGGTAGAGTAACTAGTCGCAAAACAGGAAACGAAATACTGTACTTCAATGCTATAAACTTTGGGAAGTATAATATCATGTTTCTTTAACATTATACGAGCGGATAAAGTAAGTTCACTGTCAACAGTATCGCCGGTATCCTTCCAAACCTAACTTCCAGATATAAAGAAAAATGACGGTAGCGCAAAAGTGCAGCTTGCTGATAAACACAGATGAAAGAGTTTTACAAAGTTTCCATAATAACCTATATTTCTATATTCTGCACAACTGATCATAATACGCGTGTGGCTCAGCACAATTTGAAATACGTGGTAGAGTATTTGTTCATGTGTAGAGTGTAGAGCGAAAATGCAACAAGTAAGATCGGAGCGTAACGAGCACGCGCTGCGCATAGTTTGCAAACATTCTAAGCGCATCCTTACAAGTTTCAATCATACAACAGAGCACTTGGAAATACCTGTCAGAAACTGGGTACGAAGCGACGTTGATTTTTGTATCTCCAAAAAATGTTGTTCCATCGTACTCAGTCGTAAACCTCAGCCGTGTTTACGAATTGCAATTTTAATTCCCCCGTGGCTATGTCGATGGGAAGCCATCCGATCCACGCGTTGCACGTTGTACCAAGTAGAGCCGTGTATTTCTCGTGGGAGGACTTCGGTTAGATTCGTCAGCGCTCGGTAAGTCTCGGCGCGACGAGCCTGCGTCGACCCCGGTCGACCCATGGCGGTCGGAGCCGACACAACTGGTTGTGGCTTTCACGAGGCGACTACGCCGCGCGCTCTTCGTGCGCGTTTATCCTGTATCTACTGTTTTTCAATAATCCTCTTGTATACTGTTTATTCGAACTATTTCCTTGACACGTGAAAGAACAAATCGTGCTCTCGTAATTCAGAACTATATAATAATCGTAGGAAGTGACTGAGAGTGCCTTTTCGCGATAAAATCACACGAATACCACGCGAAGAGCTGTCAAAAAAGCCAAGTCAACCGAAAGGGTCGGTGTGATACGATTACGGTCGTATTCCACTCTGATCTCTCGTAAGATTTATTTAACATCGATGTATTGACAAGCACATTTATAACGAATATTTACTGTATATTAAACAAACATATACGATTCGCACGTGAAACATGAATCGTTTGAGAAGACTGTAATTGTTGAGAGTATCGCGACGTGTGTTTACAATTGTTTAAACGTACGGACGGCTTTAGCACGTGGTGGACACGATGCTTCTGAAATTGGTAGTGTTGCTGTTCGTTCTCGTGCGGCCAGGTGCAAGTTTCTTCAACCTTTTTCTCAGCCAGGCAGAAGTACGAAAGTTGTTGGGTAAGCGGAGAAATACTTGTTATTTTCATTGACTCTTTAAGCGATTCTACTTTATCTATGAACAAACTGGTTGTCATGAGAAGGGTATTCAAATGTTGAAAGTTTCAGACTTCTTTATACCGCTTCTCAAAAGTAGTTTTAAATCACTTGAAATCACGGTGAAATAAGCCAATTTTAATGTTTAATGTGGATCGTTAGTGAAGTGTTAGGAATAATATCGCCAAGGTTCTTATAAACAGTACTATGACATTTGTATTTTCAAAAGCAATTGCCGATTTACAATCAGAGCACTGAATTGTATACAAAAGAATAATGTCAATGTATTAATATTCCATATAATACTTCATATAAACGTAATTTATGTTAATCCAAGTGAATGCCATGATTGTTTCTACCAATAGATGTTAAGTTATGCATGTCATGTATATTTCATAATCGACACGTATCACCGAATGGTAATAATTATATGCTTAAAATTGACTGATATTTGTTTCCGACAAAATCGTTTGACACTTAGAAAACACGGGTGATAATTTATTATCTCTTATAAGAACAGCGTAACATATTTATTAGCGCAGAGATTGACGTTGAAAATATTACTAGTGATCGAAACCCCATTAAGATTGTACTAAGTGCTTAGTTAGCATTATAATTGTGGTAGTGGACATTGAAGGATCGTTTCTGTCAACGGTCCGTGGCATCGAGGCCTAAACCAGCTATTGAATAATTATTATCCCGCCATACCATTCACGAGGTAATACCATTACTTTCACCGATTAATTGAAGTTTCACGCAATTCGACGTACAATCGCAAGCCCTAAATACACTCGGCAAAACGATGAAACATTCGAGATTGAAATTTTAATGTTCGAAGTTACGAAATCCGATAATCGACTGCCTTTAGAAGGTAGTAATTCTCGGATGCATCGACTGTAATAGACGAGATATTTATTGTAGCAAATATAATATTATTTACGTTTGAATATGCAGAAGGAATATGATCTTTTCTAATAAAAATGAAGTGCAAAAGTTATTTATTTGAAAGCAGTACAAATCACCGTAGAAAAACTTTGCCACTGCAGTCGCAGCTTTGTGGCACTAATACCAGTGAAATGGTTCAACTTCCGGTAGCAAAACTTTCAGCGATGTGAAGGGAAGCTTTAAAAAGTTGGCACACAGCATCCTCGCTATATTATTCTTTTTCTAAATAGTCTGACGACCGTATCATATACTAAACTTATAAAAACCCAAAGATTCGCAAGTTTCATCATGGAACTGTAATAAATCTCAATAAGTTAATAAACAGGACATATTGTAGACTGATTAAAATCAGGCGTGTAATTCGAATCGGATCGTAAAATTCATTGAACGATATTCGATCGAATCGGGTGTTCGATTCTCACGGTCCCCGTTTCTTTTTTCCCCTGGCCTTGTTCTCGGGGCGGATTTCATCTGTAGTTCCTGTTAGTCAGAAATCGTTGCTCAAGCCGGTGCACACGAATTGCTGTACCGGAAACGGTTAGAAGGCACTCGTCGGCGCGAACTTTCCAATATTTCCTCGATAACTTCCACGGCGGCGGATAATTCGTTCTCGGCTCGTTGGGCCGCGAAAACCGTTCGGCTCGTTGCCTTCCACCGGCGTTCTCCTAGAAAGGGGTGGTGAGATATATTCTAACGACACCTGAACCACCACGAATCGCCGATTCTGCCCTTTTGCAAAGAAATCTGCTCGCGCGTGTTTTTGCGTTTTTTTCAGCCTCACATGTTACACCTTGTTCTATAACTGGTTTCAATCTCCTATACATCATACGTAGACTACGAAAACCTAAATACATCCATGCTCACAGCTCCTATAACTTGCCATTGTATGTATACTTACCACTACATGAATGATATTTTCCTATCGCGGTAATTCTATAGTTTTCCATACCACGTACGCCTTCTCGAAGGAAATCGAGTACTTTTTTGTTCAGACTCTGTTCAATGTAACCGTGTTATTTTTAATGGAAACAATGAAGGTACTTCGCTATTTTGATTAAAATTTAGCACATCATTAACGAATGTTTGTTAGACATCAAACAGTTTGAATACAGGAAATAAACAGTTGAATTTAATTACCAAATATTCGGCGAATTTAGAAACAAAATTGGATAAGCATTCGAGGATATCTCATGGTTACACTGATAGTATTAGTACCGAAATACATCGAGCCTACCAATTTACCACTAACTGGTATTAATAGAAGTTTCTACCAGGCGCAGTAGCGACCAGCAAGTAAAATTTGATACATATGTATGTACCTACAGTTTTTTTTAATGTTGTACCGCGAATTTCGAGAAAAAAAATACTTTTAATATTGCTTTTTTGAAAATATCATCGCTATAGAGAATTTAACGTTCCGAATATTACCTAAAGACACGTATTTTCAGAAGCATTCATGAAACTTTTAATTTCTCTGCCGAGAAGGACATACTATGGCATTTCTGCCTGAAATTGTGTTGTTAAATTAAATCTGTAATTCTGTTATTCCCAATGTTTTCCCTAAGAATATCATAGAAATAATGTCTATGCTGTTTCCCAATATTTGAACTAAGTACATAGTCTACATTCGTAGGTTTTTTTAAATTTAATTTTAGTACAAACATATTATTTCGATTCGTAGGATTTTCTCAATTTAAATTTAATATCGAGATATTATTTCGATCCGCAAACATTTCTGAACTGAATATTAATATTCATGTATTATTTCGATTCGTAGACTTTTCTGAGCGTAATTTTAATGCTGAGATATTATTTCGATTCGGATAATATTCCGATCAAAACCGATGACAACAGTAAGAACGATTATTAAACCCTTGCGTACCGATATTCAAGTACATAATTCATAGCGTTGTTAATTTATGGCCGTTGTCTTCCAATAACGTCGCTTGTGGTGCGAAAGAAGTTCGTATTTCGAAAGGAAACCTCCGGTAATGGAGAACGGTGTATAATATAATATATGTGAGGTGTAATAAAATATTATAACGAGGTCCTTGTTAAGCGATGCCAGTGTGTGGTGGCCGAGCTGCAGGACCGGCTCTAGTTTGTTTAGACACCGAATAATCGACAGTCACTTCTCTTCGTCCTTTTTTCCTACAGGTCCTCTCGTTCTAGTGTTTTTTCTCTTTGCTTTCTCATTTGGTCCAATAGCCGTGCTCCTACACACCGACTGGGGCCTCTCAGATGGGGCCCCCCGATACCGATTTTTGTAGGTCCCCTTGGACCGCTCTGCATATGGACCCCAAGGATTTTCGAGCCGTTCGCTCTTCCTGGAAGACGGTTTCCAATTTCAATATTTAATCTAAGGTTTCCCATTCAGGTTGATGTTCTTTTATTATGGAACATTAAGAAATCAATCCATACTTTAGATATTATATTTGTCTATCTATAAATTATAAATATTCAATATTATTAGCAAATGATAAGTACTGGTGTTTTAGTTCTGCGACTTCCATCTTTGCAACATGTCATACATTCATAGGTTAAAAATCTGACATAACTTTGATTATGATAATATTGACACTACTATTTTATGGAATATTTCTTTATTCTGCTTTTGTATCACGCATATAATTTATTCCATTATACTTATCTTTAGATGAATACTTTCGCGTGGTATTATTTATGAGTTTCGTATTAAAATGACCAGTTCAATATTCAGTTCTTGCAGTGGACGTTCTTACATGATGTTGATGTATGTAGTCAATAACTGGCAAGAATTTCCCTTAATTTAAAAAAAATTGAAGAAATTTCATATTTTCGTAAACTCAGAAAAGAGGGAAGAACACGACCCTAAAATGTTGAGCTTATCTAAAGTTACTACGAGTCCTATGACTCCACTACCACTTCGGCATCGTGTAGCATCCACTTCGGATAAGATAACACGGAATTCCAGGGGTGCCAAGTTACATTCCGATTTCTCGGGTTTCTCGGTCTTCGAACCGGTCGGTGGATTGTGTTCAATTGCATAACAATTGATGCGATCGTCTTATGAAATATATTCACTTAATTCACATGCGCGTTAAAAGTGTAGGGTGGTATATTATGCTAATTAAAAAGAATCTAAATCGACGTTGATTACAAGGGTATATTTATATAGGGGATCTTCCCCCATTGTAATGATTTTTTCGTTAATGATGCTGATAATGGTAAGTGTTATATCAGCGAGATGTATAATGCGACTCAGCTGTTCCATGATTAATTTATTTCCCGCCGTAATTAATTACGATAGTACAGCAGCTGCATACCGAATTACTCTTCGCGTCAGTCCATCATTTTGAGGAGAAATCTCTTCAGGGAGTACGTATATTTTCTTAATTATCTATGATTAATTATTATCTTTTAGAAATAAGATAATCCTTTCGGAATTGTATATATATGAAATTATTTATGTAAGCATACATAATTTATTTTTTACGAAAAACTCGTCCATCGTCGTCAGATTTTTGTATCGGAATTAAGATCTGTTCGTTGAATAATTTCTTGCTCGACGAATTTAGGACACGATGAAAGGGTATTCGGTGAAATTAATATTACGTCCAATCAGGAATACGTCAAACCATTCGAATCTGCACGAGCATCATCCGTCAAATGTCCATGTCAAAACACGAAAGCAACGCGCACTCGGACAAACTTTATGCCTGAGGCGTTTTTTCGCTCGTGTGAGTCCTGGTTGGGTCCGACCTTAGCTAGTTAGGGCCTGACAGGCCCATCTCGATGTTACTTTAGGAGTGGGGCATCCTCAAAGGTCCCGCCAGAGCCCCGTGAAAACGTTTATGTACGCACAGTGGCGTAGGAAGCACTGATTCTAGTGAATGATAAAATATTTAGATCTTCCTTTAATGTTCTCTAAACACGCGCACCTAATTTTTAATGCGTCACATAAAATACACGTTTTCATCCATATATGTATATATGTAACGTTTCATATGTAAGAACTTAATACATATAATTTATCGTAATACAGTATCATGAAATCGGGCAATATATAATAATTTGGAAAGTTACAAATCGGTTCAAGTACACAAATGAAAGATTTAAATATAGACGAATAAAAGATATAAAAATGTAGAGTTGCGTGTAACTGGTCGTAAAAAAAATATAAGTGGAGATCGTATCTGTCGATGCACAAATGACAGAGAAGAATGAGATACGAAGGAAGGGCTGAAGGGAAATGCGCGTATACGATTTCATGATGGACCGTCGGGCGGATGCTGCACCGTTGTCTGCATCAATCTTCGACTCCTCGTTAAGATCCGCGCCTTAAGTTCTCGTTTGTGTGCGTCAGCTCGTTTCGTTCAACCTACGTGCCAGGGACACGCGGTGGTAAATGTGTTAGTCAGACATTTACATGGGGAACCATCGGGGTAGATGCAGGACCCCCGTGGATTTTCTTCCGTGAACGACGCGTTGCTCTGGCATTTTATTTGCTCTCTCAGAGACCAAAGAAGAAAATCCTCGGATGGAACATCCAACTCCCGCGAGTTTCGATATTCTACACGTGTTATTTTTCCCAGGAATTACAGCCGAGTGTTCGCACTCGTGTTTCGAGTTCTGCTCGAGTTGAGCTTCATGGATTTCTTGGTACTAGTTTATCATGGGTTTAGCTAGTTTATATCGACCATAATTTACATGAGGTGTATACCAAAATATGGTTTATCTGAATACGGAATGAGAAAGGAATAACGCAGAAGAGGGAAATTGAAACGTAAAGTGATACGTGAATCAAGATTTAAGAGAAAGATAATGGGTTTTAATGGTTGACACTTTCTTTGTCACTGTCGGGAATGTGGGCTTTCAATATTACTCAGCTGTAAGTGGCAAGCCATGTAATATCAGGGAGCAATTGGTAGCAGTCAAAGTAGGAAGTAGCATCAATCGAATCAAGGCATAATGGAATTGGCTCTGACAGGGAGCCCATTTTTCACTAGGGACCTCAAAGACACCGCGTATGCCGCCTGGTTAAAAACAGTGCACCCCAGTTTCCCCAAGGACACTTGAAAGATCTTACTCTTGTCGAATGTTATCGTGCTGGAGGAACAAGTGTCACACTTTGCTTTCACAAAGATAATATTACAACTTTGAACTTTGTGTTTCTAATGTGCACTTATTTATAGCATTTTATAATTGATGCAAATAAAAAGAAATTAATTATAATTAATTAATAAATTGAATAAATTAAATTACTTACTACTCATCTCTTCCACTTTAATTTCGAGGGTAGTTTCCTTGTAGCCTCATTCGCATGCTCTAACACCGGTGTTCATCAATTCGTCGGCACTATCCTCGCGAAGAATCTTTTAATCCTGCACCATGCGCCTGTTTTGGCTTCCACCTAGTGAGTCCTGAGTGACAGGATCTTAACGAGCATCTGGTTTTTAAAGATGAGTCGCTGTTCCCCCGGAATCCTCTATGAAAAACATCGTACACACTTTGAGTACTTCCCAGTCTTCCCCTGATTCAATATAAGACCGTGATTCAGGTCCTTCGAGAGAATACATCTTTTTTTTCACGAAGATCAGGGAACATTCAAGGCAGTACGAAATACGTGCTTGTAGTAAAAGAAAACATTTTTCCGGCATATAGTGCAAGACGCATCGGCCCTTATACAGAATGACTCGGCAATCGAGGGTTCAAACCCCCTTCCAAAGGCCCGTAAACATTTTCTGACAAATGGGTCCTTAAGTGGTACCCGTTCTCAACCTTTTACGGTGCTACCTCGAACTAACTACCGTAAAGAAGGAACAACCAAAATACCTCTATTTCCAAATCGGAGATGATTCGTAAAATCAGCTTACGTCTTGTTAAAATATATTTATTCTGTGTTTAGATTTCACTAATATTCTTGTTTGCTAGGGAAAAGTTATTTAAATCTGCTGCCTTATTCAAACCGTAATTAATGCAGGTATAACTGATCTAAACTACCGTGTATGATAACCAGAACTGTATTTGTATTTAAAATGTTTTATGACAATATTTTCTCAAGATCAAACATTATTGTACTTGAGAACTTGTTCACATCCTGTTATGCTGCACTGAACGCATGTTATA
This sequence comes from Nysson spinosus, assembly GCA_910591585.2. Classification (NCBI taxonomy): domain Eukaryota; kingdom Metazoa; phylum Arthropoda; class Insecta; order Hymenoptera; family Crabronidae; genus Nysson; species Nysson spinosus. The sequence continues at coordinate 3,656,705 of OU342830.1, forward strand.
ACATTCCATAGTCTGTTCTCGAGAGCCTATCTCTCAATGATCCACTAAGCAGAAATAAAGTGCGGCAAGTGGAACAAGCACAAGTACGCTTTCTCGTTTCGAGTGTCCTGCGGTGTTCCACGTCATCTTTCTGACGGCGGACAGAATTCCAAATGTGTCCCTTGAATTATCAAACCAATGGCGCCAGAAAAAGATGCATGTGGCGAGGGCCTTTAAAATTTCGAAGACTTCGGTTCGTAGATACCATCTTACCGAGGGTCCTTCGGACCCCACAGCAGGGGTTGCTCTACCTTTTTCCGTCCACTGTCCTTATTCCGTGAAGACTCCTCTCCTGGACATGGAAGGACTCGTCCCTTGGCAGGCTGCGGTGATAAATCGTACGCGACAAACCCTCTGTACTGTCAGCGGGACTCCTGACGGGAAGATTGATCTCTCCTGGGACACCAACGGGAATCCTAGGTTGTCGCGAAACACGTGTATTGCTAGGTCAGGTCTTTTTCCGGAATTCTAGACGTATTCATAAGCTGCTATTGAGACAGGACGTAGGTAGAGAATAATAAACTAAGTTTTTGTTGTCTGATGAATAACTTTGTACGTGATCGTTCAAAAGCTAACTTTCACCGAATACTTTGGAACGCGACTTTTTTTCTCGCTGCCTGTTAAAATATTCATTAGGCGGAATATTTATACTGGTGTCAGCTTGTTTGTAAATGTTACTTTTCTCACATTATAGTTAAAATATTCATAAGTTGTGAGCTGTAAATATTCCGTTCGACCTTGCCTTGCAATTCTTAAATATAAGAAGGAGACTCGACAATACTATTTAAATTCCTGGCATCGAGAAAGCTGTTACCAGCGAGGGACTTGGTGATGGCCCAAAAAGTAATCCGAAATTAGTATTGAGCTGTGCGAACGAGCTTAAAGTAATATTCTCCTTATACAATCAGGAAGTAAGGGAAGAACTAATCGTACGGCGAGGTAGAGCCGACAGGCAGAAAGATTAAATCTGAGAATGAGAGAAAGGTCGTTTGAAACGGATCCGAAAGGATCAGGACGACCGGTTCTTTCGAGATGACTTCCTAGCGAATCTACCTTAACAAAATCCGTCAATCGAAGAGCACGAACGTGTTACGGAGGGAAAGACACTCGATTTAACGTCACGATAAATCCAACCGGCGGGTAATCCTCTTCATGTCCGAGTACTGATTGCTAGCCTGGTGCCATATGTCCTTTTCGTGGTGACGAGGATGTCTCAATCAGGCTACCCATCTGTCAGTCCTCGTTCATTCGCTTTTACTACAGTCGCTGATGCCCGATATAACGACGTATCCGAAGCTTGCAATCGCATTTCGAGGGTGCACGCTAGGAACAATATTATTTTAGCTCCCGATCCCAGAATCACGTCCCGGCCCGCCGCAGGTTTGCTTTGGTTCCTGTTTCGCTGCCATTCTACCCTCGACAAATAAACGACATCCACGTTATCTATAATGATTCTCCCTCCTAGAGCCGATCCGTGTTCCTGATTTCTCTTCTAGGACAATGAACTAAGGTTCACCCTCCCGAGACTATTTCTGTGAAACCGCATAAATGACAACTGACTTACTATTCTTATAGCTAGAGGTGCTTTGTGATTATTAAATGAAAATAAGTGTACCTATTTGATAAATGCCAACGCGAATGTTACGTTCCCTATACATCGACTACTAGCGGGCAATACTTGAGTCATAACTTTCCGAAGTAGAGAAAGGGGAAGTAAAATTACAACCCTGAAGGCTAAGAAGACGTTGATCGAGAAATAGTTGGTTTGAAATTCCAGCAGCGGATACGTCACTCTTTACGATCGACGTGTACTAGATCCTGAGGATTTAACTGAAACGAAATACGTCTGGTAGGGAATTCTCCTTAATCCTTCCGGTGGCGAAGGCCGTAAAGCAGCCGGTTGAGTTTGGAAAGGAATGAAAAAGTATCCCAAGAACGAGGGAATAACCTGGCAGCACGTGCTCCCTCCTTTTTCGTTTCTCCTTGCTCACGATCCTCCAAAGTGAATTATAACTAGTGTCGCGCGAAGTTACGCCTTCCTGGATGTGACCTATGGCCTGCGAAGGGGGACGAAGAGGGAATCAGCCTGAGCAGTGTTAGAGCAGGATAGCTTGAGAAAGGACGTTGGAACAGAGCAAGTACAAACGACGTCCAGGACTTGTCCAGGACTTATGGGTTATTCAGGAGACCCCTGTCGCTGTAGAAAGAACCCACGTACTCGTTCGATATATGCTAAGCAGCAAGCCTCCTGTATTATATAGAATATAGAGGGTGGGTCTCAGCCAGCACACTTGCTCCTCATGCCTTTTTATAAAAGAACTAATATAGCAGGCTCGTTTCGTAAGATTATCCTGTTGCTCAAATTTCACTTTGCCCTGAAGCCTTATGCTTTATACAAAATAATCTGAATAATTTATTCGATGTTCCTTTGTCATTCCACCAGTTCACAATATTGCGGCATCATTGCATGCTGACATGTATTGGATGATTTTAAGAATAAACATCGTTGATATATAAATAATGGAGATTAATGTGAAGTCGGATAGCGTGATTAATTTATCTGGTTATATCGTCAGCGGAAATTTCTTGGTGATTTTACGGCAAGCAATTTTTGCAAGGAACCTTGTCACGTGGAGAAAGTACGGTACGTCGGACACACCCCGTATTTATATACGTATGGAGCCGAGGCTCGCACGTGGGTGAGAGAACAGCAGTATATGGCTATATGTATATGTGCACCGAGTATATACGCACGCCCACGTCGTTTACCCGTGCTGGCGAAAGTGAAAAATATCCCATGCACCGTGGCATATGCTTATACGTATATACCCCACATGTACATAGAAATGCAAGCTCGTTTGTACTGGCATACGTGGATACGTTATTAGATCCCTCGAGGCCGCGTGTCGAGATATCGGCGAGTACCAGCTGCCTGATCTGGTCGTTAACCTCGTACGCGGATCATTTTTGGATCCCCTGACGCAAGTTTGAATTTCTACAGAAAAGTTTCGACGGGAAACTTTGGTCCACAATGGAACCACCGAGCGTGTCCGACAATGAGAAACCTCGGGAAAGTCGGATCTCTTCGAAATTCAAATAATGAACTCACCATGATTGCAAAGTTCTCCAAGTTTAAATTACCTTATCAGCATATAATAGAACTGCACTTCGTATTACTGTAGATTCCTAATGTAATAGCATATTGAAGTTTCTCCTCGGAAGAAGTTCCAATGCATTTTGACTAAGAATTATACGAATATACACATAAAGCAGAACAACGTGGTAAGATCGTCGGTAGAATCGTGGAAGAATCGTGGAAGAATCGTGGAAGAATCGGACCTGATGCATTGTAAGTAGGCGTCACGACGTGTAAATCCAATATTTCCTGTCCCTTCGACCTGCACTCCACCCTTCTGCTTTTTCCCTCTTTCTATGTTCTCTTCCCTCTTTCCCCCTACCGCCCGTCGTCATCTCCTTTTCAGAATGCCTCACCACGGGAAGATCTTGTTATAAGCGTACCATGGGTTTTGCGTTCGAAAGGTGTTGGGTTTCTGACCCAAAGCCTTGGGCCCAGGGAGTCGAGGGACAGAGTAGAGAGAGGGCCCCCGTGGATACCGTACGATTCAGAGGGGCCCCTTCTTTGGGTCCCTTTTATTCGACGACTCTTGGTGCTTCGCTCGTCAACTCAGTTCAATACTGTATTTTGACAGCGGGGGACACGGTGCCCTGCGAAATTTTGCCGGCTGTTTCGCGCCTCGCAAAAGACATTGCGGCTTTTCGTCCTCCCCCTCGTTAAACCTTGTGCGAATATTTCTACCCTCTCTTTCATAATTCCACGAATGCATTACCAAGAAATTATACGATCGTTATATCGCTTTTATCACCGTGAAGGTTTTACGGTTATTTTCTTGTAATTCTTCATGGATTTGTTTGGAATTTTCATACACAACACGGTTCGTCCGAATCTCTATGGCGAACGGAAATATACTGAATGAAATATGGAGTAGTATTGTAATGATTTTGTCAGTTTTAGACGGAGTACCTTGACGTACCATATTTTTTGTCCCCCCTAGTGACCGCTCTTTTATTCATCGACCCCCGCTCGTCAAGTTGCCTCAATGCCGTATTTTGACAGTGAAGAATACGTTGGCGTGTGAATATTTCTCCGCCTGTTCTCGCTCTTTTTCATTTTACTTTTATAGTTCCTCTTCGTTCTCTCCGTGCGAAGCGAGAACCACGGCCTTAGAAATATTATGTCTCCAAACAACCATTGAGAAGATTATACGCAGCACTGAGTTGAACTTTAAACCGTATAAAGAATTCAAAAGATTACCAAGATTAAAGCTCTTCCATTTACATCTTTTTACGGTATCATCTCAGTCTTTTCTCTTTACATTTCCAGTTTCCAATTTCCACATTTTCCCAAAAGAAACATTTACAAGATCCTTTTGAAGCATTAAAGACCGAAGAAAATATCAGTCATTTCTTATCGAATGAATTGCTCTAGTAAATATTTCTATAGCTTACGAAGGAATGGAAGGTAATTGAAACACGGTAGTACGATAACGTTCCTTCGCATTCTAGTGGTTGTTGATAGATATCTAGATGTTTCTGAAGAAGTTTATCGTCCCGGTTGGTTGTCTGAGAGTTTCCGTGGTTTCTTATCTTTGATCCCGCGCTTTTCCGGATGTCAGCATACTGCAGGGTAACAGTTTGAAGTTCTAGTAGGCGCGTCACTCCCTGTAGTTAGTAGATCGTACATGTTCCACGAGGAAAGGCTCGAAGTGCCGTAGAACCCCTCGTGACAATTGTGTCTGGCACTCGTTGTTGAGGGTCGACGCCTTTCCTGAAAGGGCTTTTTCTCTCTTTCTCCTTCTCTCTTGCTTCTTCCTCTCTATCTTTTCCTTTCCTCTTTGCTTGGTTCTCTTGCTTGCACTTGGGCTCGCTGCAGGCGTACCAGACATCAAAGGATCTTTGGTACCTCACTACTCCACGTCCACCCGCGTACAAAGTTCCCGCATAATTGCGTGGAAGGAGACCGAAAGGCAGCCTCCCCGACTAGATAAGGGCTTTAGGGACAAGTAAGCCGGTAACGAGGTCATGACTACACCACCGTCGATGAAGTGCAGACCGCTAGGATGACGATGATGAGATGCGCTCCTCGTTTACGTTCAAAGTATAGTCTTCCGTACTTGGCGGTTCATCTCATTAAAGTAAATCATGTTGGCTTAATGAGTACCAAAGATTCAGCAAATTATGTCTCTTTATCGTGATCTGCCGTTTTAAATCGCATGCAGCTTATCTCGGATCAAACTAACTTGTTACTGGAAGTCCCTTCGCATTTACCCTCTTATTCAACTAGGCAAAGCTTAAGGGTTAACGTATAGGGAAATGTAAGGGAAAATAAGATATTTGCGTAAGACATACTCAAATACCGACTGCGATGTTAAAATGAACAAGTATAAACACCTGCGACTCTTTTCAGGCAGGTTATTTTATAGTACTATGTTCCTGGGAATTTTTATATTTATGCAAATCATTGAGATTCCCTCGTTGTTTACACCTTCAGAACATCTGGCTGGTTTTGGCCATTCCTTAGAAAACTTGTGAACTCCGATACGTGGAACATCTATAAAAGTGTCCCATTCCCAATGGGAGAGGAACCTTTCGATTTTTAGTGGCGATAACCCAGCGTGGTTTCGAGGATCCAAGGGTAATTATTTTCCCGGGTGGATCCTGGAGGGTATCCTTCGTCTTTTTTACGGTGTGGAGCGGTCGACGGGAGTGGGGCTCGACATGGTAAAGCCAGGAGTGGGAGAGAGAGCGGCAGAGAGAGAGGGGGGTGGGGAGGGGGGGGGAGAGGTACAGATCGGAAGAGAATGAGAGAAAAAGTTTCGGTTGGAGGCATGGCTTACTGGTGAGGTCGTGGGTATACGATATCTGATGCAGAAAACCGGTAAAGACCGAAGGCCGACTGTAACGCGAAGGCAAGGGACGCCGAACGAAAGAGGAGGACCAAAAAGCAAAGACACGGCCGTAGGGCCAAGGCACATTGTCTTCGGGTGACTTAAAAATCCAACTCGTGCCTCGTTAACCGCCCTATCAGATACCGGGAGGATAGTTGCTCGAGGAGAGTACACGACGTGTGCTTACATCCTCCTCCTTTCCACGCCGATCCTCCTCGGGTCTACTTTCTTTTTCTTAATCCTTCACGTTCGCCCACGTAACCTTGTGGCTCCTGGATGCTAACCCTTCAAGGGATTACTTGGTAGCACATCCGTTTGCCACGGTAACTTTAAACACTACTTTGTTCCGAGAGTATCGCGGTACTTGAATAAGTACTTTACAACATTTATATATTTGAAAAATAATAAAATATATGAATGGGATACCTAGAAACATATTACAAATACATATAACATTATAACATATCGATAATAGAGCAAGTAAATAACAATATCAGATAGATTCGATAACTTTGTTCAATGTATACGATGATAAAATTTAAATCAAATCTCGATCATGCATCGAAAATTTGTTACATTTTATAGCTTACATTGGCAATCGATTTCAATTAACTTTTGTATTTGTATTTTATCTGACGATGCATTTATAAATTGCAACGCGGTGCTACAATTGAAAATTGAAGAACTACGTAGAAGATCACGCGCAAAACGAAACCGAATACAGTTTGAGTCGACGGAGCGAAACAACTTCCAGACAATGTACTTCTACCTTCTGTTCTTGTCCTATCGTCTTCGGTAAATGGCTTCAAAGGAGGAACAGAGAAAAGGGTGTTTTTCTCGTGTTTCGCTTCGTTTCGCACGATTTGTATTCGACCACAAGCGCTGGAATTCTTTTATCTACTCAGAAATACCATTTCACGCGACCATTTACGAAATACTAGCTTGCTTTCAAAAAATCATTTTTCAGTGTATTATCTAACTTCGATATGATTATGGCTTGTCCCCTTTATCACCTCGAGACGATTGATTGAAAACTCGTAATCTACGTTCTTACTTTACAGGAGGTATTTGTTGGAAGTGAGAACTGAGATTTTTTCACCTTATTCGATTACATTCTAGCTTGGCACCAATGTTTTATTTTTAAATCCGTGTGACATATGGGGAACATGGTTAACTACTTTCATTGCAAGATTGAAATGCACTGTAATCGGAACTGAAACATAGTGTGAATAAATCGGGTGTTTCAAATTGGAAAAAATGTTCGTCATTTTGCACTTTGAAATATGTTTATCACTTGAAAAAGAATAACTTTCTTTATTTCGGATTTGCTTATCCCTGTATTATTATATATCAGAACTAAAGCGTAGTGTGAATGAATCAGGCCTTTTTAATTGAAAAAGAATCAATTTTCTTGGTTTGTACTTTCTCATATCTTTATTATTATCGCCAGAATTAAAGCGTAGTGTGGATAAATGTAGTGTTGCAATTCGAAGAAAAATCATTTTCATTGTTTTGATTTTTTCATTTCCTTACTGTTGTGTATATATTCGTATAGAATTATTTCACAATATTTATTCCTGTAGATATTGGAAATATTTCTGCTTCCTTGGCAACTGTGTACGATATCCACGGTTTTACGATTTTATACGTTGGAATCACGACACACCTTAGTTTTCTGGATTTGTGGGGCGCATGCACGCTAAGCCAGTAGTAAGAAAGATAAATCCTGTGTGACTCACCTTGCAATCTGTATCTGATAAATCCTACACGAAATTGACTACCTATGAATGGAAGTCCCACCCCTTAGTAATGACGTCAGCAATCCACGAACACGAAACGTACCGATTTTAATTTAACGAAGAAAGATTGCATCTCCATTTTCACCATCTCCTTAATAAAATGCATTTAAAATCTCATCTCTTTGAAAGTTGTATAGAAGGAACGTTTCTTTTTTTTCAGGTCTCCAAGCAGAACTGTTTTACGTGCGGGAAGGCGTTATAAACGAGTATGCAATTAAGTTCGTCGTTCCGGTACCGGCACAGGTTCACAAGCTTCATTTTACCTGGGAAAATCTTGCTGGTAGACCGGTAAGTTTAACAGAGATGCGGAAATACCGTCAACTTGCAACCTTTCTTGTAAATTACTTGCCAGAAAGGACTGAAAATCTTTGATACAAAAATACCTTGACGTAGTAACGTGTTACTTCACTGTGGAAAGGGAAATGTCAGGAAGAAACGGTGGGTAAAGAAGCGTGTCTAGAAACGTTGCCGTATCGTCCGCTTACTTTGAACGTATTTCTCATTTGCGTTTCTTTGATTTTTCTTTTCACTCCCCTTTAACCCCCCCCCCCCCCCTTACCTACCTGGTTGTTGACGGGATCAAAGTTAACTCGCTACGAAGAAGTGCTGAATTTGCTCGTTAACGATGGAATACGCGTCTCCATGCAATCTTGCAGACAGAAAGGTCTCGCGAGATGAACCCTTCGCGGGTAAACTTCAAGCTTGAACGAGCACACTCACCAGGCATTCGATGCTTTTACCCAATCCTTATTCTCGTTTCTTACATTCTCCTGTAGTTAGGATGCCTCGTAATTATCACAATTGCGGAGGAACACACTTTCATATTATTAATCAGTACAGAGAAGCAAACGCGAAATGTGGATCCATAAGTTATGTACACATATCGTTGTTATAGAGGTAAAATTCATTAACTACATTTGTTTCTACTTGAATCATTATTGAGGGGTTTGTTATAGCGCGAAATATTAAATATTTGAGTGCCACGGATCTTTGAAAAAATACAGCAAAGTAACATTAACATTTTCAAACATTTTCTTTTCGTATTCATTGTTGCAGCTTTTTGTTACCCAGCTATTGGAGAAGCCGCGATTTTTACATGAAAATGTTAATTAATGAATTTTACTTTTATAACAAAGATATTAGGATAATTATTTCGTATGATTCAATACTGTCTCCAAAATTGTCTATTTCTTTAGAGAAATTTTAATTCATTTCAAATAGAATTATCCGGATTAATAATGCCTGAAATTATATTATGAAATATTAGTGGAGTAATTTGAATGTTAAACAATAATATCAGTGTCATCGACAATATTGCATTACTAAACCGTACAAAAATAGATAAAAAGTCGTGATACGTATATTATCAACATCTGAAACAGTATTATTTTCATAGCAATACAAAAAGTATTCTTTAAGCTCTATTCATGATTACATACACTTCTTTAATAAAAGAGTACAATGATTCTAAACAATGCCTCTGTATTGAGATAAAACGTAAAAATAGGAGAACACAATTCCCTTGCATTTAGTCTAAATGTCAAAATAAAAACTACAAAATCAGAGACTGTAAGAATAAACGAGGAAAATAATTACAGTGGAAAGTCATTTAGTTGGAGAGATAAAAGGATAAATGAAGCATCGAATATTGGAGAAGCAATATTGGAGAAGGAACGGTGTAATTGAACGTATGTTGGTCAACGACTCTCGTTTCTCGTGAAGGGTAGCCCGATTCGCGAGTTCCCGTCGTGGTTGAAGTTAGTTTGACAAAGTGGCGGCGAAAAGTGGGCAGAATGCGGCACAGTGTCGGATTGACTCGTCGACGATGTGCGGAAAAAAAGGACAGATCCGAGAGTAGGACAAAGTGGTCCAGCCACTTCTTCAGTTTGCCTCGACAGAGGAAAGAGGAAGAGGAAGAAAGGAGGAGAGGTAGAGACACGGAGAGACACGGAGAGACACGGAGAGACTGATGACCGGTGCCGAGACATCCGTCACCTCCGCGACAAAACCCACTGTCCTGAATAGTACTTAAACACACCGGTACCTGTCAATCAAACCGACCAGTTTCTGCTTCTTTCCGTAGACTAAACTTTTCCGGCTATTCCTTCGATAAATCTTTTTTGTCGGGGATGTAATTTATATCTTGATGCCACTGTTCACATTTATTGACAAGAGTTTTCAGTCCGTATGTCGTGAGTCATTTTGTTATAAGTTATTTACAGAACTTTTGGAAAAGTATGATAGTTTTTTAAAAGTCATTTTATATTTTGTTACTTAGTTATAAATTACTTTCAAGATCATTAAGGTTTATTTAGATAAAGTGTTTCGATGAAACATGATTTAGGGTTTGCTGTTTAATTTATTTGTAACCTCCAACAGCTGGCGTTTTCAATTATAAGGGGGGGGGGGGGTGTAAAACTATTGAAATATCTTAACTTTAATATTCAAACAGTAAAAATGATGATCAATCTGTAACTGAAATTAACTTCAACACAATTTTGAAAATATCGCATTATGTCACTTAAAAAAGGGTTTTTTAAAATAAATATTTTGAACGATTTAAGAACATTTTCGACCTCTACAACGAGTTTTATAATACACCAAAGCCTGCAAAAAATTACAAAAAATTAACTAATCGCCAGTCTATCTTTCTCAGCGTCTGATAAGATACCAGTAAATAAAATAAAACTCGATGCATTCAAAAAGTATTTTTAATATATCTCAACTTAAGAGTTATCTAAATTTTAAAGAACAGAAAATTTACATTGCTAAATATCATGAGGTAATATTAATAAAAATAATTAAGTAACAAATTAAATAATAATTTAATAATCTCGTAAACTAGGCTTTTATGCTACGTATAAAAATAAATGTTAATACTGAAAATATACAATTATATTTGTGTAATACTTGTTTTATAGATGCACTAAAAGCGAATTTAATCGGTATAAAATGCTTGTCGTCTCATAGACGTTAATGTTTTGAATGACATAATAAACAAACACCGTATCCCAGCCGCTTTCGCATGTTTTTTGCGGTCTTAACCGTCTTTGCAAGGGGTTAAGAGACAAGATGATGCGTTACGTAGAATTGAGAGAAGTGCTTCATATAAACACAAATTTGTTGTGTAGATTACTTCGTGTAAAAAAATATTTGCCGAGAATGCTCTCGACCGAATAACCTCAAAAGAATATTCTCTAAAAGAAGGTTTTTAGAGGTTTTGTACTTTCTATCTTATAGTCCTAAAGAAATTGTTCCTATCTCATTTATCATGTAGTTTTTTTTCGCGAAAGAATTAAAACTCGTACAAACACTGTCGTGAAGGCATTCAAAAGACTTCTTGATCTAGAATATTCTTGAAAGAGGCGGATTTTCGTTAGTTGGAGGAAAAGGAAAATGAATACACAGCTGAAAGGCGAGCCTGAGCTTAAACAATACGAAGTGTACTAAGATTTTTCTAGTAGTAGGCGTCTGTTCCTGCCGAGTTCTTGAGCTTTCAGGTCAAGTGAATACTCTCACCAACATTTTCTTATGTTCTTGCCACGGGCAAAGTGAATATTCTACGACAATAGCTTCGAAACGGGATAACCGTAGATATCCAATATAATTGCACCACTATTTGCGAGCAAAAGTTACTTTAATGAGAGTCCAACAATGCAAGAGACTTTTTTTAAAGGATCTCGCCACGATTTTCAGATATAATTGTCACGAGCTTTTAGGTACTCCAACCTGAATGACTTCTGCTGCACTGCTTTGTCCAGGCTTCCTAGTATCGAATAATAAATGCAGAAATACTTTTTACTGAAATTTGGATCTGCGGTCTGCTTAAATGTCGTATATATATTCGGAAGTTCCAACAGAAGTACACATATTTTCGTGTTTAACAATATGAATTAATATTTCTTATAGTTTGTTTAATTAATTTAATAAGTCTTTCATTGCAAATATCGTAAAGTTCTAATATTACGTATATGAGTATATCGCAGTGCAACATCGCAAATTTTATATACTCATTATCGATGGAATATTAGTAGTCATCAATTTTATGAAACTACATCTTCAAATGATCGTATTCAATCCTGGAGTTAATAAATAAGTCGTGACAGATAATAGGAATAAAAAACCACAACAAGGGATTAAAAAATCGTATTGGTCAAAGGGTTTCTTGAGTTCAAGAAAAACGAATGGCTCTAAAAATTTCAGAATTTTTAAGGCGTACAGTGAAACAGTTTGCAAAAGTATTCAGTGCTGGCTTGTAGTCGGCTGCTCATAGTCGTAAAAGACCACAAGGTAGAGTAGAATGGTAGCGACAAACCAGCAGGTTGACGAGGCACCTTCTTCGTGGCTAGCCAAGAACCGATCATCATAGTGTGCTGGTAATCGGCTGCGGAGTTCTCGGCTTGAACTTCTCTCTTGTCTAGTCTTTCTTCTTCCTTTGCTTCTCTTTTAGTCCTTCTTCTTGTACATCGTTCTTCCTCGTTCCTTTCCCCTAGTTCTTCGTTGCCTGCGGTCCTCTAGATTCACTTTGCCCTCTGCTGGGCGCAAATTGTCTTCCGAGAATGCTACGTCCGAGATTATAGGAAGGTTCAATGTTCGCGTGATTACGAGCTGGAGCTCGGTAGCAGTTCGCCCCTTACGTCCTTCGACTTTGTTCCATTTGTTTTTCGACTTCCCCATCTTCCAGCTTACTGCTCTCGACCCCCCCCCCCCCCCCCCCTCCCCCTTCAAATAGTTATCACGAACTGGAGTTTATTCTCTTTAACCTCTCTTTCTGCATTTCTTTCACCACTTATATCATGGAATTCTAACGCGGAACGAACTTTCACTGTAATTTACATCACTGGATATTATAAAATCGGGTGTACAACTGGAATGTATATCTCGCGGGTGTTTGATTTCCGGTTGCGCGAGAGATTCACACATTTTTTGGAATGTTGATACGATTGCGATCAGGTGTGTTTAATTTAGCACGAATTTTCATTTCTAAGAAAGCTTATCGATGTGAGCAACTTAACACACATGCTATAGTTTATGTTTTATATTACATAGAGTTATTGCAATATGCAATAGTTATTTGGAATACGGTCTTCAAATCTCCAAGTATTTTTGTTAACTTCGTTCGTATATTTGTTAACTTCGTATTACATAGAGTACACGAATTGTACTAAATACTAGTAGCAATAATTTCTAATATTATTGATTGTATGATGCTGGGGTTATTAATTATATCACATTTTCTGTTTTATATTATATGTAGTATATGGATTCCATAATATTAGTAATTATAATTACTGATATTAGTAATTATAATTACTGATATTATTAGCTGTATTATATTTCATATTTCATGTTATATAAATAGTTCGAATTGTATTAAAAATTACAGGTTTTTTTTGTAATAACATTACCACCCAAAAACAGACCATATCTTTTATAAAATTTTCGTTTAAAATTTTCTTTATTATCTACTGTTCCAAAATAAAACCAAGTCTTATTATAAAAAAACGGTAATTGTAATTTCGAACATTATTAATTATGTCATGTTTCAATTCTTTTCGTTTCAGTTGCCATACACGATGTCAGTTGACATCAGTAACCCTTCCGCCTTAACCAGTTCCCTGAATATCTCTCAAGCAGGAGAAATTCCCGTGGGTGGTCTCCAAACTTGGGCCCTCGCATTACACTGCGGCCCTTATGACGCGGAAGTAGATCTCTTCCTCCGAATAAATGTTTCCTTATCAAGAAGAAACACCACGAATTTAGAGTTCAGGAGAAAGAAAATCTGTTTGAAAGACAAAAGTGGTTACGTGGGACCGGAAGAGGTCCTCGTTGCTGCTTCTGGATCCACTTCCGGAGGTCAAGTGTTTTATGCTGCTATTGGATGCGCGTGTGCCTTCATCGCAGCAATTTGCGTGATTATCTTGGCATATTATGTGCGTGATAAGAAGACAAGAAGGCATCGTGATCCTCTTCAGTAAGTATTATTAATAGAATTTAATTTTAAATCAACGGCTCCATTTACTGTTAATTATTTTCGATGTGTGTTAACCGTATATTTTGTATGTACATCGTTAATATCTTACTAAACTAAATACAGTTTAGTATATTCTGACCTTTCACACTTTTAATAATTCGCTAAACATTTTCTTGAAATAGTTGACAAAGTAATATTTAATGACTCAAATTACTATAATTTTATGAAATTTATTATTCCGCCCAATAGTAAAATACTGGTTACTAGTAAAATACTTACAGTAATTAATAGCTTTATAGCATCCCATTTTGATGTATTATTTAATATTTAGAATAATATTAATTCAGTTTAAAACTTCTGCATAGTCGTTTATGTTATATGGCACGCTTTTTTATTATTGAAGGGAGTCGAGGGGTCTCAGTTCAGCTTGTAGTGTCGAAAGGGGTACAGGAGTTGGTCCAGCACAAACATTCCTGTCTCCGGAAACTCCACCACCGGCATCCGCAACTTCCACTTCGACCTATCGAAGATTGGACGACCGACCTAGTCGCGAGTTGCACGAGAGAATTCAAGAAATCACTGTTCAAAGGTAATAGTTAGGTTCTCGATCTCTATAACCTCTTCGTAAATCCCAATCCCATATAAGGAGCTTTCAAAAAATAGAATTTATTTGAATTTTATAATCCATAAGTGATCCTTAAATCCTGACTCTTTTTAATTTCATTACAAATTAGAATACCATATATAGAAATTTAGATAAATAGAATTAAGTTGAACCTTGCAATCTATAGTTATTACTTACATCCTCGGTCTTTAAAATTGATTCGTGGATTCGGACACCATGTACGGAGATTCTGAAAAATAGAATTCATTGGAATTTTATTATCCAAAGATAATGCTTTCGTCTTGGATCTTGATAATTTCCTCATAAATTTCGAAATCGTATGTGGGAGTTTTGAAGGAAATTGATTAATCTGAACTTTGGAATCACTAGTTGGAATCACTAGAATCTACTAATTAGTGGAGTCATATGTCATATTCATTAGGCAACGATTTTGATCCTACAAATTCTACGATCGTATTCTACTGGGAATTTCAAAGAAAAGCGGGCGTCGCGATCTCGGAATGTGTAGATTACTGACATAAGGACGGAGGGGGAAGTTGTGCGGAAAAACATCTTGATATCGTGCGAACTCGGTACTCGAGAACCCTCAAGTCATAACGGAAACCACCGAGTGATCGATCGCCTTCGGGCTTTTAGAAGAGGCTTTAAAAAGATTTTCGCATACCTCCACCATGCTCCCTCCACCATGCGGTTCAATTCACGAGGGACGAATGCAAATCAATTTTAACGAGTCCCTTATTAATTTCCTTCTTTAATAAACCTGCACATGTGCAAGTGTCCGGTAATTGCGAAATGTGAACTTAGAGTCATTATTACGAATGAGAAAATGATTGTCTTTGTTCTTCCATAAGTTTGATTGGCTTGCCCTATTAAGTCATGAATTCGGTGCAATTTATGTATATGTTGAACATTAATTTGTCTTCAGAGATCTTAAAGTCGGTATTGTTATAGGAAACGTGGCAATATTTTGTGAAACTGATATTCATTATAGTTAGTAGCTGTCATTAATAGAAAGAAGATATCAATTTGTAATAATGTTTAACCAGATTTCTTTAAAAATTGATTTTACACCACATTCAAAAACAGCAGTTCCTACGTATATTAACCCTTTTGTTTGTTGCGGAACTTTAGAAACGATTCTCAGTCGCCACTTAGTTTATCGCGGCGATTGATGGTCACTTCTCGAGTGTAAAGGGTTAAAATTGGGAGCAGAAATGTTCTAACGAAGCTAATGAGACTCGATGTAATTGGACATTTCTTGAAATAGTACATGCAATTTAACGGTGTGCAATTGGAACGATGCACCGTGTCATGTCGTTGTCACGTTCTCGTTACAGATGTCGAGTACGTCTTCTGAGCATCGAAATGGAAGGCACGTTTGGTCGCGTGTACCGAGGTAGTTATCACGAAGAGGGTGCTTCTTCCCCGAGGGACGTATTGGTGAAGACGGCTGCTGAGCATGCATCGCAATCGCAAGTATGTTAATCTATCGTAAAATATCACCAGCTCACTTATTGTTTCTTCGATTAATTCCAACACATTTCTTCAAATTATCCACTTAACGACACGTTCCTTCTCACACATTGCATGTTACTTCCAATACTTATACAGCACATTCCTGTTCGTACTAATCAAGTCATTTCAATTGTGCGTATCACTTAGGAAATAAAAGCGATATCTGGGTATTCAATATTAAAAGTAATAAATATCCACTATCCTGTATTATAACCAAATTGTATAATATTAATATACAATAGTAAATAGTATTATAATATTTATGTATATCAAATTAGTATACATAATATATTCTTGACAATTAAATTACTTTGTTATAGAGGTAATATCCATTAATTAACAGTTTCATGTAAAAATCACGGCTTTTTCAATAGATTGGATAACAAAAATTGGCATCACAGATATCGTGGACCAAACATCGTGTTTTACATTTCACGATAAATATACTATGTATTATTATTCCCTTTTTCCCTTTTTCCCTTTTATCTTTTTAGTGCACGGATTGATTTTGTACGTTTGTTTTTCATTTTTCTTGTTAAAGGTCGCACTCCTTCTGCGAGAAGGGTTAGCCCTGTACGGTTTAAGCCACCCTGCTTTACTGCCAGTTTTGGGTGTGTCCATCGAGGACAGAAGCGCACCTTTCTTGCTCTATCCACACACCGGATATAGAAATATGAAGAGATTCTTGCTGAGATGCAAGTTGAGCAGCGAAGGGCCACCAAGGGCTCTTACCACGCAAGAAGTCGTCGAAATGGCACTCCAAGCTGCTAAAGGGGTCCAGTATCTTCATAGAAAAAGACTCGTTCACAGAGATTTGGCTGCTAGGAATTGCGTGTAAGTATACGTTATATATTATACTAATTTCTTTCTACATATTATACTCTTATAATAGCGATACCTAAATCGGCTATTACGATCTTGAGATATTTCTAATAACGAGGACACAGAAGGGAACCTTTAGTACTTCTGCATTCCAAATAAATTGGTTTGTTAAAAAACATAATTGGGCCGATTTGGTAACGACCGATTGGTTACAAAAATTGTAATATTGAATATATTATATAGGTGTAAACCTGATTTAACGTAGATCAACTCATCGGATTTAATTACGAAGTTTCTTTACGTAAGGCAACTCATCGATAGTAGTACTTCCACAGTACTTTGAAATTAAATGAATTCCATTCCTCGAGTGCCCTTCAATTATTAAAACAGTTCGTTCCGGTTAACTTACATATTTCTCGTTGAATATTTTGGTAAAGCCGATGATTCAAGCAGCATGAAGCGAAGGCCGTTACGTCTCGTTACGAAATTAATTGACCGTGCGGCATTAATTAGCAATAAATATGCTACCGCCAAGACTCTTTAAGTACTAACTGCTTTACTTAGGTCGTGGAAACTACTTTACTTAGCCGAGTTCGGTACATTTTCCGATATACAATTTGTAGACATTTTTCTTTAGTACCTGGCGGAAGTGTTAATTGAATTTAAATTAGGAGTCGTTTATTCGACTTACCGGATGAATTCGTTAAGTCGGTAGACTTCGTATAATAATACAAAAAATAATAATAGAAAAAATATCCATGGTAGTAGAATATAGTATATAAAATGTGGAATATAGGGAAAGAATAAAAAATAGAGAGATAAAATAAAGTATATAGGTAGAACATACATATCCATGCAGTAAACTCAATATACATATGTACATATTTATGAAGGTGAAACCTATCATTTTTGACAAATATTGTAATATTAGATTAGTTCATAAGTTCGTGCGGTTTTCATTTCATATTGAATAATACGTACATCGTAACAATTGCCGATCAGCTATGTGCTATACGTCATTCGCTAGCTTTGTTTTATTCTTGTATGCGATTATTCAATAATTGCGGAGAATACATTGTAGATTAATTCATATTAAATATTAGAAACAAAGGTCGCACGAATTTATGAAACAAGCCAATATATGGTGTAATTATTGCTTTAAGATCGTAATCAGCCGTTTTCTCATCAAATCCTATTATATTTATTTATTTATTATTAACGTGTTAAAAACCCTGTGTTTAATATTGTGTTACAAAAACAGATAATAAAAACAGTAACATAAATTATGATGCAATTACAATTATAATATTGTCTTAACTATAATATTATAATTAATATTGCTTAATATAGTATCGTAATTATTATTTATGATATAATATTAGACATAAAAGTCGACACATGTTCCATTAGTTTATTAATACTGAAAATACGGAGCGCATCTCGTAATTAATCAGGATTCGTTTGTCTTATGTTGTTAATAGTGTCGACGATGATTTGAGAGTGCAAATTACGGATAACGCGCTAGCTAGGGACTTGTTCCCCCAGGATTATCATTGTCTCGGTGATAACGAGAATCGTCCAATAAAATGGCTCGCGATAGAAAGTTTACTCAGCAAGACGTTCACGACTGCATCCGATGTGGTGAGTACATTGATAATGTTTATCATGACTTTTTGTAAAACATTATTTTCTTCTTTGTCGATACCTCGCGAGGAATAATTAATCCGAACGAGTGTATGATTTATTTGCGGCGAATATAATCATCGTTAAATATTCATGAAATATTTTGCGGACTTAATTGGTATTTATAATCAAGGAATACTTTTTACTTGCAACTCGTCAATCAATAATATTATTGAAGCATAAAATATTGATAAATTTCTATTTCTATCTACAACTTATATTTATAAATGTTTATAAACTACGTATATAATAATTACGTCGCCTCGAAACTATTGTTAAATAATAAATGACGTTTTCGAAAGTTCAATACCAAACTTACAATAACTCAAAACGACGGGAAAATATATTTCAATTTAAAGTAATCTTATTAGGGGGCTGAAAAAAAGATTAAAACATTTGCATACAAAAAACATAGTTCTTACATTAAATTGATATAAATTATTCCATCTTTTGCTACCTTTGAAACTTACAAATACTTTTAAAGTTAGAACTCTAAAACGAAGGAGATACTTTCTTTATTTTTTAGTGGGCCTTTGGTGTTTTATTATGGGAATTGACAACACTGGCACAGCAACCATACGTCGAAGTGGATCCATTCGAAATGGCATCGTACCTCAGAGATGGTTACCGATTAGCGCAGCCAATCAATTGTCCTGATGAACTGTTTGCCGTAATGGCATACTGTTGGGCCATGTCCGCGGACGAGCGACCAACCTTCAGTCAGTTAATTGTCTGTTTGCAAGATTTCCACACGCAATTGACGAGATACGTGTAACCTGTTCCATCGATTGGAATTCCAATGAAGAAGGAATCCCTGTTACAGTGTTGCGGACAAAACGTTCGTACATTTAACATGTTTCTTCGCGGAGAAAAGAAACGTGAATTATAACAGTGTATATATACATCGCTAAATAGTACTTAACAGTAGGATCCTCGTAGAGATTCAGGATTTATGACCGGTCGTAGTAATATCCTTCGCTTTGATCCATTTTATAAAGAAGTGATCGATAAGAGAAATGAAGATGGTCGTCGTAGATCACGTACTATGTGAACCCCTTTCATAGAAGCAGACATATAAGGTAGAATCTAAACGGATGTGCTAAAAACGGAAGTCATGCATGTTCATCCGCGTGGATGCAACATCTCCGGATATTATTTCTAGTGGAAAAAGTGAGACTGAAGAAGACCAGTGTTTAACCGGAATGTGTTCAACGTTGGTCCAACTAAATAATAATATTACCCGATTATACTCCCTTTCCTATTCCGATTATTCCAGAGGAATCACAAAGTTAAAATCAACACGCACTGCCAATTCTATACTCGAGGAACCTGTAATCGATCGATAGATCCTCGACAAATCCAAACGATGTGATACGCGCTTCGCTTTGCCACGTAAGTGTATCGATTGTGCCAATAATCCCTCTTTGTATTTTTGTACATATTTACCTGTAATGGATTAGTTAGTCACGTAAGAACCTCTTGTCCAGTCCAGAGAAGTTTGTGTATATAGTGGACAGTGATGTCAAGTTGAAAAAGGAGTATTAATGTACAAATTGTAGGCGTTATGATACGTAATAAATTTATATTACAGTAAGTATGGGACTATTATTCGATGAACCGCAGTGTGTTCGTCGCAAGGGAAATTGTTATTTCCCGAAATTCGATTCGGTACACCGATTCGGAAAGATCGTTACTATTTTGGAACGTATCCCAGTTATTCGATGAAAGTCGGTTTAAACCGTTCGACTAGCTATTTTTGGCGATTCTTCCAGCGTAGCTGAAGCAACAGACACGGAGGGTGAACGCGCGACTGAAAGAGTTTTTGTTTTCTCGGAAATCGTTCGTCAAACCGAGAGATATCGTCTCGTAAACGACTCCTGTAATTCGTGCACACTGCATTCCAATGTCGGGTGACAAAATTAATGGCACCACTCTGACGTCTTGTTTAAAATGAGAAACGATTTCGGATCGCATATTTCTCGGTATCTCTTTCTAACCATTTTACGGCTGTTACGTGATATATTGTACATAAAAGACGCCCCTACAGTGATGCTGGATTCGAGCAAATTTTTACTTCAGATTTAATTACCCGATTTGCGTACCAAAACGTAATTAAATATATTAAATATAATTATCTAAAGATTAATAATAATTGCACAGAAAATAAATTATTATTTGATTATCTCGGAATAATTTATGTATAAAGTAGACGAGGAAGATAAAAGTTTACATTCAGATTTAATTATCTGATTTAGATGTTTCAACGTAATTAAATATATTTAATATCGATGGAGATTTGCGCTGCAGTAAGCAAAGAGCCGCGAGGATAAAATACAAATTAAACAATATAATATATTCTAAATATAAAACAATTCAAAATCAATTCTTAATTTCATCTTTTCTACTATCTAAATATTATTATTATTGCTTTATTATTATCTACTTGTTATTTAATTATTTTGAAAGAACTAAATTAAATAATTAAGCTTGAATTAGAAATCTTATGTTTCTTACGTTTTTTATCGCCTTTTTCTATTCTCGTTTTTGTTATCTGGTTATTTAATTATCATTAGATTTAATTCTTTAATCATCTATTACTTGCATAACGGACATTTTTCATAGTTTCCGCTGTAATTGAAACATGTTAATTTAATTTTTTAACGAACCGAGAATCAGGGTTAAAAAATCATTATACCATTATCGAAATAATTAAATCTTTCATTAACATACATTACGACCATAATCAGACGATTATCAAGTGCATTAATTAGATGGTTGCCATCATGCTCAACGATGTGTTATGATATTAATATTTAACGTCCCGTGAATAATAATTCTTAGAAAAATTTCCTATATTATTTGATAAGCTGCCCACACCCGAGTACAGTGTGAGGATGAATAATTAATTGAAATATATTCACGTCTAATAAATTTCTCATCATTCGTTTAAATGGTAGCTGGTTTAATTAGGAATTAATCTTAATTATAGAGCAAGTATCGTGCGTCTACAATATAATAATTACACCTTCGTTACCAGACCGGGATGAATTGGAATCACACCAAAATAGTATTAAACTTAATTGGTGCTGCATGCTAAATCTTATTATTGTTACATCTAGCTATTTAATATAAAAATTTAGTAGAACTCTTAAACTTCTTGGTATTAACCCTTTGAGTGCTAAAAGCGAAAACTAAAATAGAAAAGTTGGTAAATTATTGATGTCACGGATTTTGCTGATGTTTGGTGATTTGGTCATTTATCACCACCTAAATATAGGAAATCTGACTTGTTTGATTTTCCGTCCTCTAATTTGAGAAATTTAATTCTGAAAATTGCTAAAATTGGCCCGAAACCGGTCACTGCACCGATCGGTGCAAATGTAATTTGCAAGAGACTCGGTCCAGCTACAAAGTTGAGAGTGATCTTATCATAAACCTGACGAACACGGCTTTCATTTGATATATAATATGTACGGTTTTTGTTTCGAATTTTTTTTGTAAGCTTCTCCAAACATTCATTTTACAATTTGCGAATAACGAAATGTTTGCAAATTTTGAAAACATTCACATATATTCCCGTATGTTTACTTAATTTAGTAAAGTGATAATAGTTTACATTAAGTGATATACCGTAAAGAAACCAATCTTTATATCGAGGCTACATTATTAATTCATTTATGTCTGAAGTATATCATTATGAGTGTCATAATTCATAATATGTATAATAAGGACTCTCCCACAGGTTTGATGCGCCTTCTTTCCAAAATGCCACAGTACACGCAACACACCTTTCACAAAAGCTAGAAGGGTATTAATAGCGTGGAAAACTTGGAGTGTAATGACTCGTTATTAATACAGAGTAATATTTGACATGAAAGCTAAAGTTTGGGATATTTGGTCCACGGGTGATAAATTCGCAACATATTTACATTGTTAGAATAGAAAGATGAACAGCGTATACTCATGATTCCCCAATAATACGAGTCCGATTAGACACGGTACATTAGACACTCCGTTTTCCACGCTCCATCAGCAATAAATGGGTCGGTCGGTGAAGCATGTCGGGAATTCTTGGGAAACCGGATGTTGGTACGTACATAGAAGCGTGAAAAAGAGTATAACCGATGAGCAGATAAAGTTTAATTGGGCGAATGAAATGCGCTGGTATACCATGCTACGCTTTGTATTGTTTTAAAGCATCATTTCTAAATGTCTATACATAATCCGTACGTAATCCATAAACAGCTCCACGGTTTATTCTTTCTCAGCTTATTATTATAAATACAGGTGGTACCTCGTACTTCGAACGTTCCAGAGTTCAAACGCTTGAAGAAGCAAGAAATTCGATTCGAAGTTGGAACATCGTTTTTAAATTCGAATTGGAGTCCAGGAGGAATATTTTCGTCTTTGTGATTTTTATATTAAAAAATTATTCTCCACTTCTATTTTTATGTTATAATGATTAATATTAACTCTTTGCACTGGAAAGGCGCAGCGAAATTCGAGTGGCGACTGAGAGGCGTCATTAAGATTTTCTCCACTTACTGTTTGTTAAAGAATTTTAAATCACCGACACCTGGAGTAAATCTTAATATCGCCATTTTAATCGCTGCTCAAGTTGCTGCAATCAACTGAGTGGCGACTGAGAATCGCTTCCGAGTGCAAAGGGTTAATAAAATAAATATCCAATTATTCTGTTTAATTTTTTCTATGTCATTAACATTAAGAAACGGAAAATCTAAAATCTTGATTCGGACTTCGAACTGGTTTCTGGAATCATTCATCCGTGATGTTTTTCTTCTGGAATACATACAGTCCAATTCATTTATTATGTTTATTGGTGATACCTTTTCATGAGCTTGATAGAATGAACAAAATATTATCGACATGTTCTTATATTGTTAAAAATTTCGAATGGTTCTATAACAGTTCCATTCAGAATATATACTCTTCAATTAATTAATTAAATTCATCAGTGATATTTTTCTTCCGGAATGCATACCGTCCAATTAATTAAATTCATCAGTGATATATTTCTTCCGGAATGCATACCGTCCAATTAATTAATTAAGTTCACCAATGGTACCTTTTTATAAGTATACATCGGGAATTATGTAAAAGTGTCGAGGAAACGCAAGACTTTCTTTTACTTGTAGCTACCACGTATGCATTCATCTTGTAGTTGAATAATAATGAAGTATATTTAATTATAAGTGAAGTGCGCGCAAGGATTCGTTGGGTAACGAATATCATGTTACGTAAATCTTTAGATAATAATCAGGTAGAGGCAATGTTGTGTTCAGAAGCGTCATTCAATATTTTTTCCTTTTAAGATCTTGCGATTTCTTTAATTAATAAGGGAATGACACGTCCACGAAATTCTGTGGAATGCAGGTATTCAATGTAATATTGAACTCAGCTTATATTGTAAGGTAATAATAATATAATATTATAAGGAACTTACCTCATGTTATAATTAACGTAATACCCGGATCTTTAATATCGGATAAATACATTTAATAAGAGAATAAGATGAAGCATTAATATTAATATTAATACTCACTTTATACTATAATCAACCTAATATCCGTATTTTTTCTAAAGGGTCTAGCCGGGTAAGGTAGTCAAAAGTGCCCCTAAACCAAATTGGACTTGCGATAGGTCATTCGATAGCTAATGAAAAAAAAACAATCTGTGCCAAGTTTCAACTTTGTATCTCGACTGGGGGGGAGGGGGGGTAAAGGGCAAAAATCGAAAATCACGTTTTTGCCCAATTTCTTCGACCTCAGTAAATGAAAAATTTTGAAAAAAATCAGGAACACTTCAGTGAGTAAGGTACATATTATCGAATTTTTTCAGATTTTAATGTTGCAAATCCCAGCTGTGAAAAATAAAAAACGCAAAAAAAAGCCGAAAAATGCCGATTTTGCCAATTTTCGATTTTTGCCCTTTACTCCCCCCCCCCCCCCAAGTCGAGATACAAAGTTGAAACTTGGCACAGATCGTTTTTTTTTCATTAGCTATCGAATGACCTATCGCAAGTTCAATTTGGTTTAGGGGCACTTTTGACTACCTTACCCGGCTAGACCCTTTACTATCGATGCTACTTTATGCTTTAATTTAACTTAATATTTGTATTTTTTATCAAATTTAATACTTACTTTGCACTATAATTAACCCAATATGCATATTATTCTTTTGGTACCAATACTATTTTATACTTTAATCAACTAAATTTAATGCTCACTTTGCACTATAAACAACCTAATATCCGTTGAGTACATTTAATAGAGAAGCACACGATCAGGGAAATCGATTAGCACAATCTGCATGTATGTGGAGGAGAAAGGTGGTCTTTAATGAATTTCAATGAGCGTCCCTGGGACCCTTCGTTTACACAGAGGCTAGCCAAACGTTAGGGTTAAAAGACAGAATTTGAAATTGTTTTACTGGCTGCAATCTTGATGTAGTAGGGTGCATTTTAGAGTAGAGGCCTCTCCATGCCGCGTTGAAAGAGCAGCAGAGTGGTATCATTCGCGAGTATCCTCGCTGCGTTTTACAGTTCATTCATGAACCGCCTCCAACCGTCTCGAGTTGTTTGTTGTTCTTTTCTTGTAGATAGATCAAGAAGAATTTTTAACCCATTCGTGTTATGCAATTGCAAATACAATGGAGGCCCATAGAACACAGCACTACACCGTTTCTTCGTTAAACAGCCATAAAGATATATAGATTGTTCATTTATTTATTACTCAACTATTTTTTCTGTAATGTACGTAATGCACACATACACACATTGGGTCACCCTTCACGTAACTGGAACCACTTCGATACTTCCGTAAATACAGGGTTTGCATTCGGAAACCACCCTTTAGCAAATCAAATTCACCCTTTTCCAAATCAAATTCACCCTTTTGCAAATCAAATTCACCTTCTTGCAAATCAAATTCATCCTTTTGCAAATCAAATTCATCCTTTTGCAAATAAAATTCATTCTTTTGCAAATAAAATTCACCCTTTTGCAAATCAAATTCACTCATCTTCGGAGAGAAAGTTGTCAAGGTTACGTGAAATATTAGCAGAATTCCATTTCCGGCGATAGGATCGGAAAAGGATAATTTAATTTTAAACTCACGAGTACGAAATAGTGAAAGGGATCTAAGATTTCTAGAAATATTATACTAAAAAATTCAATTTCTGCGTCATGAAATTGTCTCAAAGCTAATATCAAATCTCGTTTAACACTGTTTAACACTGTTTAACACTGTTTGTATCCAAACTTTGCATACAATCACAAACCATTCCTTCTGTTAATATTAATTAAGACCTGAAACCTATTCTATTACCAGGAGATCCCTCGGATAAAGGTGCCGGAAGTAATTAAATTCACCGACTCGTGTCCGTTCTTGAGGAGTAGTCTTTTCGCGCGTCACATGTCCCATCTTTTTTTACGTTCTTCACCAACGGATCTACGGAGGCCAACGTAATTTCCTTGGTTGCGTGTTGTAATCATTGTCATTACTATATACACATCCTGTTTCAATACTTACCCCTTCCTTTCTCGAAATAAATTCCTTGCGCGACAGACCAAGTGCTTTCGCGACAAATCAGTTCTGCTTGTCTATCCGTAATCGAACGATGAGGGTGTCGAATAGAAATCATACTTTCATTACTCTCCTCTTAATATGTATACATCAAAGTTTCGTGTGGAATTTCGAAATCTCCTCGCAAATAGATCTCGACTCGGAAGAATTCGAACAAAGCGCTGATAGTTCGAACGCGAAAACCTTTGTAAGTTTGCGGCAACCTGTCGTGCAGGCTTCCAAAGTTTCTGCCTTTAAATCGCATTCTGAAAACGTGCCACTTATATCCAGAGATTCTAAGAAGAGGAGAAGTCACTTTGTAGGTGTAAGTTCAGTTTCCAATTTACATAAATTATTATGTTGGATAATAAATTCGTGCGATTTAATCATCTGAATAGAAAGCAATTTTTATTTAAATTTGTATAGTGTTTTAATTTTCTTTATTCAATAATATGTATATTGCTCGATTCTGACGAACAACCTTTTTCCTATCTTTCTATTATATCTTGCTATCTTTATATTAAAAACATATCTATAACTATCGCGTATAATTGCAACGTTAATAGATTAGAATATTAATTCTATAAAGACCAACTTCTTCACTCAAGAACTTTAAGTATTAATATGATATGTATATATTATATATACTATAGATTTATATAATAGGAACAAGATCTAATCCAATATAGATATATTTGCCTGTAACAATTGCGAATAAAGATGTTTCTATTTCAGTTCGTGACTCCTATTTATTAATATTTTGAAGGTTTTGATATATTTCACGCTTTATGATCAATGATCATAATAATATACCAAACATTAAATGCAGATTAATCGATAAAAATACTATCACTTTTTGTATACACAATACAAATTAATAATATGATATAAATTACTAATAATACTTATACAATTAATAAAACTCAACGTAAAGTATATTTTTATTACAACGCTGATGATTGTGTTGGATAGTATTTATTTAATTAGAATATTAATTATTTCTTTGAATATTTAGCTTTTTAATCGCGGTTTTGATATTGGATACCCAGTAAAACGCATTAGTTTTTGCATACAATTGACACTCATCAATATGTTAAATAAGTGATGATTGAGAAAAGGCATTGCCAATTATTTCCTAGTAAAGATTTAAATCAACTTTATGTAAACTGCAATGTAAAATTGTATACAATGTTGCATGGTCTGAAAACAAATTCACCCCATGGGTTCTATTTGATGTAAGGGATCGTAAAATAGTTCGTTATGGGCTAACAGGAAACATCGTATATGCATCATAAATTCAAAAACATAAATTCGTCACGCATGTTTTCGAGTAAACACCTTTTGCTAGAATTTCATTACGGGCCGAATAAAGTACTAGGAAATTTAGTTTTACTATTTCGAGGATTTGTAACCTGAATAATTTACGAGCTAATTTATAATGTGGAATAAAGAAATCTAAAGGCACCGTTATAGAATAAATTATGAGTAGTATACAATCACACACAAGTAGATATCGGTGTTACTTATTTTACCAGAAATGCTGAATTATATTAAGGGTACCGGAAAGTAAACAATTGTTTTTTAATATTTAATTCTGCGACTGCGAAAGGTGTATATATACGGTCTTATATGTTAATGAATATATACGAAAGGCGTATATATACGACTAGTAAATTTTGCTGAGTAACACGCATTTACTTTTTTAGTAAATTAAGACAGTATGGAACATACTGTTATGCGTCACATAACAATCGATTGAATAACTGCATATTAATAACTCCTTGATTTTTCTTATTTTTATCGACACAATTTAGTGAGAACTACTGTCACGCGAATATCGCATCGTAGGATAGTAATGATTTTTTGTTAGAACACTCCGCAGTCAAAGGGTTAATTCGATTATCCTTTATAAAACAATTACGCGGGGTGTAACCTCGAAATTGTATACTTTATTAACAAACTTTAATATTTTTAAAGCTTTATTTTGTATGTTTTATTAAAAATATTGCACTTATATATTGAAAATCGTATTATATTAATATGTTTTATAATTGGAATTGAAAGAGTAATATTATGAATATTGATTTACTTAAGAATATCATTATTTCTTTCGAAATCCTACCATGCTCCAAACTTATGAATGGGAGCGTAAAACCCACAGTTTTTACAAAATTCTGTGTAATTTTTAACTCATTCGAAAGATAGGAATTTAATTTTTTCAAATGAGGATATGTGGCATTGGAGGATCGTTAGTCAAAGATTGTAGATAATGATGGCGATTATCTTATAAAATAATGTTTAATATGAAAAAGAACATCAAGTTTCATAAAATATGCAAAACACGTTTTTCCTCTCTTCCTAATCCTTGAATTATTTTTAGATCGACATAACATTTCAACCATATATTGAAAACTAAAATTCTTGGTAACTAAATTAATCGAATATTATTCTGACAAACTATATAATAATAATATAAAAGTATCGATCATAGCTTTAGCATGATAAATATTATATATATAAATAAAATCTTCGATAACTAAATTTATCAAACATTACTTCGACAAATTACATAATAATAATATAAAAGTATCAATAACTAAACTTTTACTATTAATACTAATTTATTTATTGATACTTTTATAATTTAACATATTTCATTTATATTAATACTTTTATATTATTATTATATCATTTGTTCGATAAATTTAAGTATCGAGGACATTATCGCTATATTTATCATGCTAAAGCTACCATTTCCTGTACTAATCGATTGAAATATTTTCAGGAAACCACTTCGAAGCAACCAACGGTGATAAACAACATCCAAATCGTGGTGAACGGAAACGAAACGGAGCAAGGCGTGAGTTCCTGCAAAAATGGTGTTTGCGATGTTTCCGTGTCATCGAAACCCGACGGAGAGGGTAATATTGTAACCGACGTACATTTAAGTATCGTAACCAAATTGAACCCAACTCCAAAAGTTGGTGATATTCCCGTTTTCAATGGAGTACGCGGTTCTGAAGGAACCTTCGATCGTCCTCAAACTTTCAACTTCATGAATCAACTTCAACCGGGTCAACATCTGTATAATAATATGCCAGAGGTAAGAATTTACAGCCAAATTAACTAATGACGTGGACTCTTATAACACGAAAAACCAATCTCACGTAACGCGGTAGATTTTGATATTTTGACACTATAATTTGCGTGTAATATACTCAAATGTGACTATTTAGTCAAATAAAATTACTTTCCAGAATGTTCGGTGTATTTGAATTTGAGTTTCGAAATCTGCACGAACTTTTGTTAGTAGCTTATGTTTATCACCTAAAAAGTTTATAATCGTTCCTTTCGGAAAAGTGACTTAGGCCACATTCATAATTACCGACGCAGTTTTTTTATGTAGACTTTGCTTTTTTGAATAATGTATTTATGCTAGATTCAGACTCATCGCCAGGAGCCTGGTGAAACTTGGTATCAAGGTCGAAGGGCGTTCCAAAGGCCTCAGGCGAATTGGCATTACCGTAGTCCAATAGGAAATCCGGATAAAGGGTTTCATAATCAACGAGGGTGGATGCCAAGCAAGCCGATAGTGGATGATAAGATCGAACCACCGTTAAGTAAAACTCAACCAAACAACGATTCTTAGAACTTAACCTTTTGCACTCAATCGTCACTCGGTTTATTACAGCAATTCGAAAGGCGCAGCTCAGTCGCCACTCACTTTCTTGCGGTAGTCTAAAAGCTATTCTCAGTCGCCGTTCAGTATATCGCGGTATTCTAAAAGCGATTCTCAGTCGCCACTCAGTTTATCGCGGCAACTAATGGTCGCCTCCTGAGTGCAAAAGGAAAACACTAGAACTACCAAAGGAGTCACAACGACTTATCTCCCATTTTAAAAAAAATTATTCGACTATACCACGGCGCATTGTTCCAGATTTTATATACTTTTATTTTATATACATAGCGCGAATAATTGAATCCATTAATTAACTTAAATCCTCCAGCCACAATTTACAAATAATTAAATGTATAAACCTAACAGAGTATATGATCGGTAGTTCCAGTGTTAAACAAAGTCTTATTTTCAATACCCTTATATAAATGATATGACGATGCAAGGTAAGAATAAAGGATGATTTAAACAAAACACGTATACTTATTTTAATCGAAGCATGTTCGGTGAGTAGAATTACAAGTGTTGTTTGTGTTAAGTGTGTAATAAAGTAGATATAGATGGTGAAATTAGTAGTAAAGCGTTAAGCTGTAATAAAGAATCATTACAAATTATCAAGTAAACAACTGACTCGAGATTCATTTTGATGTCTCCCGCGAGAGACATCGATGAGTGGAATATGTACACTGTACACACTGACAGAGAATCGAGTACTTATCAAAAATAGTATCAGTGATCGGTATATCACGTGAGGTAATAATATCAATGCCATTTGCGGTGATAATAAGCAGGTATGCTTATCAAGTACATATATTCGATCTCTTTAAATAGTTCGAGTATTTTTGTTGCATTTATTGCGATACATTATTGGGTTGTGAGATTCTTTCTTGTAACCCTGAGTTTCAAAGGATCCTCGTCCTTAAATGCTGCATTAAAAGCAATGCATAATTATAAGTAAAGCGACTATTATACATTGATATTCGTCAATTGATAGTGGCATTCTCTTTAATCGCGAACAGTGCGGAAGGTTATTTTGCCGTTATCGTTGACACCAGTTGTTGATGATTTATGGGAGATTTGTTTGCCATCCGGCCCAACTCGGGAACTTGAACTGGAACTGGAGAACACTCCGAAACTGTTTCCAGAGGGCGCAGGTAATTCCTCGGCAAATCTGGATTTTACTCCTGGTGCAACCTGGAAAATCAGAAACAGCATTTTTTCAGGGATTTGATGGCACCTGTTTGATTCGGAAGAATTAACTGCACGTGCAACCTTTACTTTAATATAGGTCTTTGTAGCGATATAAACAGATCAGCTTAGAACGGTGAATCTAACATTTCTGAACCTAGTATTTAGGAATCTAGTATTTCTGAAGCTAATATTTCTAAATCCAATATATCCAAATTTAATCTTTCTGGATCTAGTATTTCGGAATATAATATTACCAAATATAATATCTCAGACTATATTATCCCTGAATCTAATAATACTATCAAATAAATTTCATTGAAAATTACTTACTGGACCAATCTGTCCAGCTTGGAATCCACCACGTGGTCCGAAATGGACAGCAGAGGAAGCAAACTGTGGTCCACCACCGACGGTACCACCAGAGAATCCATCTCCGCCTAAGCCATTACTGTTATCGAAAAATCTGTTCAAAAAAATTCGCTTTAATATCCATAAAGATATACGAAATTCATCATTTCACTTCCATAAAACAAGATTATTATCAAGCGCACACATTATGATTAGTAAGGGATATGCAAAAGGGGGTTCATAAAGCATCTTTTATTGTAATTATTAAGACAGTAGTGTGAACACGTTTCTTGAGCGGCACACTCGAACTCCACAGCAATATTACCTAAACCGAAAATCATCATCATCAAAGAAGTCGTCATCTATATCAAAGAAGTTTCGCGAACGTAATCTAGGTCGGCCAAGGAGACGGTATCGTGGCCACACGTTGAATGTTCTTCTTCTCATTTGAAGGGATAGTCTGGTAGAATGGAAGATTGGGTTGCATGAAGGAGGGTTACTTATCGCAATTAAGTATTACAGTTGCGAACATTCATTCCTGGTATTATTAGTTATATTGTGTCTTAATTATGAATTAAATCGATGAGAGCACGTTAAGCATCAGAAGGAAGGTAGAAAAGTTGACTGTTTAGATAAAAATGAACAGTGTGAATTATAATGATATTAAATTATGCCTATGTTTGTTCAATATCGTCCGCGTGAAGAATTATATGAAATTATGTCTACGTATATATTACACTATAATTAAATCAAAAGTATGTGTTGAAGTTCGCTAAAATATGTAGTGTAACTTACGATCTTTGCTGTTGCGCAATCTGAGCTTGGATTTGTCTAAAGTGTTGGTCTATCATATTTTGCACACCGAAGGGATCTGGATCGAATGAATTGAAGCCTTGTGGGAATCCGAAGTTAGAATTGTACAAACCTGTGAAATAGATCATTATATACACCTACCATGTATGATAAAATGCATACGCCTAATATGTTTCTGAAAGAAATAATACTAGCTTATTCTAACTCGCTATAACACGAATTTCTGATCCTGCATTAAACCAGTTAGATTTATCCATTGCTAATGGTGTGACTACCATTGTCTTTGGTATTCACAAAAACAAAATCAACAGAAGTATCAGGTTGACTTAAAGAACCATCTACTTTGACGAAATTTTGACAAAGTAAGTGGCAAATCACAGAACATATTAAATCGTTATGTTTCATGCAGCCTCCAAATTTGCATTCCCAATCCCGAGATTGCATTTGTCCAGGAGGTTTGAAATCGACATCCGTACCTTGCCCACTATTACCGGTGGGTATGCTGTTGTCAAATCCTCCGCGAGTTCCAACCGATGTAGGTACATTACTGGAACCAGTTGAACTGGTAGAACTTCCTGCGGATGCTCCAGCAGAAGCACCCGCAAATGATTGGCCAGGTCCAGTCTGGGTTCCTGTCCATGCATAGTTCCCAGTACCTGGTATAGAGTTGAAATCAAATTGACCACCGTACGGATAAAACGGAGCGCCGAAGGGTGGGCCGTAATTCGGATAGAATCCTGGATATTGTAACCATGGTTGGTCACCGCTCTTAGGGTTTTGGGATGGTAGCTGGTTATTCTTGTTGGGATTTTGCTTGTCATTAGGTTTATTTTCAGATGTGCCGAAATTTGAACGTGAACCTATCGTCGCCTTAGATGTCGATGATTCTGTACTCGATTTCTCTCCTGCGTCCGACGGTTTTCCTGAAACCCCAGTGGTGGATTCGACTGGTGGAGAAGCGCTGGTTGAAGGATTTGGATTAGGCGTTGACGATTCCGCGATCGGATTTGATTTGGACGTAGTGCTGCTTGGATCGTCTGTGCTTGATGACGTACTAGTTGTTGCATCTGTGCTTTGTGCAGGGGAATTTGTTGCAGAAGTTGTTTGGGAGTCAGACGATCTTGGTTTTAATGTTCGTTCTGGAGTTGTTGGTGTAGAGGGAGTTGATTCTGATGGTGCTTCGGTGGATCCCGTGCTTCCACTCGGTGTAGTTGTTTCAGAAGTGGAATCTGTCCCTGATGAAGCTGGTTTTATCGTGGAATCTGTTCCGGGTTCAGAAGATGTTGACTTTAGATTGGAATCAGAAGTTGAAGATACAGATTCTTTCGTGGTTATGGTGGGATTAGTAGAGGAATCTACTGCAGACGATGTGGATATAGAATCTGGCTGGGATGAAGATGAAGTACTAGTGGAATTCGCTTGATCTTCGGGTAATCTTGGTCTCAAATCTGGCGTGGCTGTCGTACTCGTGGATGCCGATGGACCTTCAGAAGATCCATTCTCACCTGACGTAGATGTTGTTAATGGGGGCAATATTTGAGACGAAGGAGGAATGGGAGTGGAAGTTGACTGACCCTCAAGTGAGTTGCTTGTACCAGTAACGCGTGTTGTTGATGCGGAATTCAACTGTGGTGAAGAGGAACTAGTTGTGGAAGTGGATTGCCCTTCAGGAGCTCCAGTCGAAGGATTTAAAGCACTAATAGTAGTGGCGTCCGTTTGAGATGAAAAGGGAATAACAGTGGTAATTAATTTTGGCTCAGAGGTACTCGTTGTGGGAACCATAGTGGAAGATGCTGATGTAGATTCTGATCCAGGTGGAGAAGTTATGGTAGA
This sequence comes from Nysson spinosus, assembly GCA_910591585.2. Classification (NCBI taxonomy): domain Eukaryota; kingdom Metazoa; phylum Arthropoda; class Insecta; order Hymenoptera; family Crabronidae; genus Nysson; species Nysson spinosus. The sequence continues at coordinate 3,690,572 of OU342830.1, forward strand.
AACTGAACTGGATTCAAGATTCTGAGTTGATGTAGAAACACTATCGGTTTGCATCGAAGAGGGATTGGCTGTAGAAACGGATTGAGCCACAGTGGATGCAGTTGTGGAATCTTGACGGGAAGACACAGACGTAGAATCTGATTGTCGCGAAGGACTAGTACTGGATTCTACATCAGAATCAGAGGTTCTCGTACTTTGATTAGAAGATGCAGATGTGGGATTCTCTGTGGAACCTGCCTGAGTAATTTCTGTTTGTAATGATGAGCCTATGGTGGTTGATGTTAATTGACCTTCGAGGCCTCTGGGACCTAAGGATATTGTAGATGCACTTTCAGATTGAGATGAGTAAGGGCTAGTGGTGGAACCAGTTTGGGACACAGTAGATGCGGTATTCGGGTTTTCTGTAGAAGCTGAAGATGTAGTTCCGGAAGAAGTAGTTACAGATGATGGGCTCACACTGGAATCCTGAGTGGATGAAGTGGGCGTACTTTCTGTCTGGGAAGCAGAAGGATTAGCAGTGGAGCTGGGCGGAGCTATTGTGGTCGCAGTTCCGGGGTTCGTAATAGTGGTGGATTCTACATTATTTTCGGAGGCGTGTGTACTGCGATCTGGTATGGATGTTTTAGCTTGAGAATCAGGTTGACCAACTAATCTCGTTGTAGGATTTTCAGTGGAACCTGTTTGGGTTGTATCCGTTTCGAGTGTCGAAGGAGTATTAGTTAATATTAGTTGACCTCGGGGACGCGTAGTATCTACTTCCGGCGTGGGTCTTGTGGAAACCACACTCGTTTCAGTTGAAGATGAGCCGGTAGTTCTAACTGACGCTTCAGTTACTGAACTCGTTTTGGGATTTTTACCTGTCGAAGAGATAATGGAAGACGTACTCGATTGAGACTCGCGACTTTCTGATCGACCGGCTGGAGTAGATATTGTAGAAGTAGAACCTGTTTGTGTTGGAGAAGAAGGATTCACTGAACGTTCTTCATTTTCAGAAGTACCCAATCTACGATTTATCATAATCATATAGAATGTGGAGTTTCCTTGAGGTGATGAAAGGTTAATGGTGTTATCTGATTGAGACTTTCGGATGTTTGTAGGACCGTTTTGGGAACTGGTGTTCATCGTTCTACCCCTTGATATAGGCCTCCTCGAGGAATTATTTCTTAGAGATGAGGAAGAATTTTCTGATCTGCGTCCGGGCGTGGACGTTGCAGAGTCAGAGTTAGAGTTTCTTTGAGATGAGGACGAATTTTCTGATCTGCGTCTGGATGTGGACGTTGCAGAGTCAGAGTTAGAGCCTCTTTGATTTGAGGAAGAATTTTCTGATCTGCGCCCTGATATAGATGTTATAGAGTCAGAGTTCGAACCTCTTTGATTTAAGGAAGAATTTTCTGATCTGCGTCCGGGCGTGGACGTTGCAGAGTCAGAGTTAGAGTTTCTTTGAGATGAGGACGAATTTTCTGATCTGCGTCCGGGCCTGGACGATGCAGAGTCAGAGTTAGAGCTTCTTTGATTTGAGGAAGAATTTTCTGATCTGCGCCCTGATATAGATGTTATAGAGTCAGAGTTCGGACCTCTTTGATTTAAGGAAGAATTTTCTGATCTGCGTCCGGGCGTGGACGTTGCAGAGTCAGAGTTAGAATTTCTTTGAGATGAGGAAGAATTTTCTGATCTGCGTCCTGGCGTGGACCTTGCAGAGTCAGAGTTGGAGCTTCTTTGATTTGAGGAAGAATTTTCTGATCTGCGCCCTGATATAGATGTTATAGAGTCAGAGTTCGAACCTCTTTGATTTGAAGAAGAATTTTCTGATCTGCGTCCTGGCGTGGACGTTGCAGAGTCAGAGTTAGAGTTTCTTTGAGATGAGGAAGAATTTTCTGATCTGCGTCCGGGCGTGGACGATGCAGAGTCAGAGTTAGAGCTTCTTTGATTTGAGGAAGAATTTTCTGATCTGCGCCCTGATATAGATGTTATAGAGTCAGAGTTCGAACCTCTTTGATTTAAGGAAGAATTTTCTGATCTGCGTCCGGGCGTGGACGTTGCAGAGTCAGAGTTAGAGTTTCTTTGAGATGAGGACGAATTTTCTGATCTGCGTCCGGGCCTGGACGATGCAGAGTCAGAGTTAGAGCTTCTTTGATTTGAGGAAGAATTTTCTGATCTGCGCCCTGATATAGATGTTATAGAGTCAGAGTTCGGACCTCTTTGATTTAAGGAAGAATTTTCTGATCTGCGTCCGGGCGTGGACGTTGCAGAGTCAGAGTTAGAATTTCTTTGAGATGAGGAAGAATTTTCTGATCTGCGTCCTGGCGTGGACCTTGCAGAGTCAGAGTTGGAGCTTCTTTGATTTGAGGAAGAATTTTCTGATCTGCGCCCTGATATAGATGTTATAGAGTCAGAGTTCGAACCTCTTTGATTTGAAGAAGAATTTTCTGATCTGCGTCCTGGCGTGGACGTTGCAGAGTCAGAGTTAGAGTTTCTTTGAGATGAGGAAGAATTTTCTGATCTGCGTCCGGGCGTGGACGATGCAGAGTCAGAGTTAGAGCTTCTTTGATTTGAGGAAGAATTTTCTGATCTGCGCCCTGATATAGATGTTATAGAGTCAGAGTTCGAACCTCTTTGATTTAAGGAAGAATTTTCTGATCTGCGTCCGGGCGTGGACGATGCAGAGTCAGAGTTAGAGCTTCTTTGATTTGAGGAAGAATTTTCTGATCTGCGCCCTGATATAGATGTTATAGAGTCAGAGTTCGAACCTCTTTGATTTGAGGAAGAATTTTCTGATCTGCGTCCTGGCGTGGACGTTGCAGAGTCAGAGTTAGAGTTTCTTTGAGATGAGGAAGATCTCCAAGACCGTCGTCCAAGACCTATTCGGCGATTTATTTGTATAGGATCTGTGTTAGATGAATCGGAAGTGTCCGCACTACTTCTTCGAGACTCGAATGTTCTAGACTCTGAACCTGATCTTTGTGAGGTGTTTGCAGATTCTGTATTGGATGTACTGGAACGCCTTGTATTAGATGAACTAGGGCTGTTAGCAGAATTCGCTTGAGGTTGCGAGGATCTGGAATCTGGAGATGATCTGGTACTTTCGGATATGGAATTTGTCGGTGATGAATTAGAGCTTCTGGAAGCACCCCTTTCAGTTACAGAACCTCCTGAGGAATCTCCTTGCGAACGAGGGGGCGTGGATCTTGAATTAAGCCGGGTATTTTGGTATGTGGAGCCTGGGTTAGATGAACTGGGACGGCCTGATTCATCGTTTTCGCGATCAAGGAACCTGAACCTGACTTCCGGAGGCAATCTGCCATTTGGATCATGATTAAATCTAAAGACTATTTCAGGTTCGTAACGTTTGTCGTATCGAGATGACTCTTCTGCTCCGCGTGCATAAGCAGGTGCATATACAACTGGATAGTATCTGGGATCTATTCCAGGATCAGGGTTACGCATGCTTGGATTTGGTTTCGGACCTGTGAATATTGGATCTATAAGTTCTCTTGCTCGTGCTGAGTTAGATTCTGGTGCAGTGGAATCGGGTACCGAATTTTTGGTACCAGTAAGTTTAGAGGATTTTTGATTGGTAGTTAGAGAGCCATCACGTTCGGTCTTGTTCGAATTTATACTCTCACCGTTCGATCCACCAACTGCTCGCTCATTCCTGGCCGATCTCACGATATCCGCGACTGTTGGTCTCCATCCTTCCTGTACTGCATCTTCGTTGTTGAAAAGAAAGAAAATACCAGAGTTCGTTTTGTTAGTTGTTCTCAATCAATGAGCAGTTCACTATATTTTTTTCACACACCGTCAAAAATCTGTGAATAATTCCAGCATGCTTTCAAAGTACTCTTGAAGAATTCTCTAATATTCCCTCACCAAAAAAGCGTGCACAGAAAAAAACAGGAAAATTTCGAAACAATGTAAAACATGTATCGAACGCAATACATTAACAAAAACCAGACATAAATGTTAATATTGACACTTCTTATCTCTTTGATGTCAACTTCACAAATCCGTCTTCAATTTCTTCTCTGTCCACCATGTCGAACACATATGGGATGAAACATGCAGCAAAATCGTTCGATGTGATTTGATTAATCACATATACATGCAACACTCACTTCGCACCAGGAACTCCCACAATCCAAAAGACAATTGGAAAATTATTTGAATACATGTTACTCGAAACATTTCCAATAACTCCGCCGTCGTGTTGTACCATGCATGACGCCTCGTATTTTTCATACATCGGCGTGGTAGTAAATAAAAAAAAAGAAAAGGCAACCGAAAGAAAGTATCTCGGTGTGGGTCAAGGTGGAACAGAAATTGGGGTCACGGTTTGCGAATGTCGCTTGGAATTATCTTAGCCCGTTGTACAAACTAACGTACATTTAAATGCGGCGGAAAATCTACAACATAATTCTCATTCAATTTCCGCGTTTGCTTATTATATCGATTATTGATATTACTGTGATTAAATTCATTTCCGCTGATAATAATCGTCTCCGCAAGTATTCTCTTGCGTTCCTTCTTATCTCGCTTCGATTAAATAATAGCATCGCGCCGCGAGAAATCTGCCGGTTTTTTCACGATTAATGTACGAACGTAGTCAGTCATTTGGAAAAACCACGGTGTAGTTTTTTTCATTGAAACTCTGTTTTAAGAAACATCTTCCTGTTTGTGTAATTAATATCGAACGATGATGATACACGATAATAAGTATGACATATTTTAATAACTAGATAGTATTCGTAAATATTTTGACATTAATTTTTCATTACAATCGCGTTGGTATTATTTATATCTTTACGTATCTAATTTAAGGAAGAATGTAAAAGTTTACAGTGAACATAGATTGTTATATATATTGTACGTAAAACAATGTAAGCATACATGTTTAACACTAGAACTACCGAAATTATTCAGTTATGCTTATACAATTTTATATATATAAATTGTGGTTAAAATGTGCCATTGAATTAATGGATCTAATTAAGAGTTACATACAATATTGGTACACCCAAGTCTCTTTTTATGCGGTAGATACATTCCACGGAAATCCGCAAAAAAAAGAGATAGTTTTCTTTGTAAAATTAAGGAAATTAAGGTTTATGCATAAAAGAATTTAAATTCGCTCGAGAAAAGCTTTATTCGTGTGTGGGAATTATTCTCTTCCCTCTTAATTTCCGGTAGAAAAACATAAAAAGAACCAGAATAAATGTATATAAGAGCGTTACGCTGTTATAACTTCCTACATTTCTTGAATTTTGTTTTGTTTTCTCTGCTTTGCCGTATAACTTCAACACCGCGCTAAAAATATACGCATTAAAAGAGACTCGACTGCATTTGATATCTCGAACAACACGGTTGATATTCGAGTAATTTTTTTAAAAATTGATCATTCGGTTTGACTTCTTCGGTAGTTCTAATGTTAAAGTGTTAATCAACTTGACTATGGAAGATGTTCGCGCGTAGATTCGAGTGAATGCAATTACCGTTGTTTACCAAATAACTGGCTCTGTTTTACATCGTAGAGGATTCTACCTTTTTTTACTGTATAATGTATATGTCGTAAATAACAGCGAGGGACCTGTTCCTCGGCATCTATTAACGCGAAACGTTTACTAAAATGGTTTAGCATATTCTTATGCTGGAGAACACTTTAACATGCATTAATGTTTCCGCGTCACGAATTTATTATCGAATTCACTATTTCGTAGCATATACAATCACTAGTCTCGTAATTATCCTGAAATCCCCGTTTCTCAATGCGATGCCGGCTTAAATGCAGGAAAGTTACATAACTTATTGTTGGACAAAACATTTCATCATGGCTGCGCTCCGCAGTCACGATTATATTTTGTCAAAAACGTGATATTCCATGCGTAGCACAAAATCATAAACATAGTCAATTTAAATTCTCCAACACACATGTAAATGAGTAAAAAGAACAAAGGAAAAAACAAAACTATCAGTTAGTTGTTCAGAGACGTACCGAATGTCAATAACAAAATGTCATCGACATCCACGTCAGAATTATATTTAAATAAACGTTATCTTACATTACTAAGTACATAAGAACTGGTTAGATATAAGGTAGTACACTTATGCAATTAATATAAATGTGCAGTTTCATTACAGAATTCGTGCGTTCGCGTGTTAGTATACGATGATGTTACGTGGAGAAAAAAAGAAAAATATCTATGGAAACTTAAAACGAGTTAATTAGCGTTCAAAGATCACTCACTTCTTGGATCTCTATTCAAGGAAGCCTGACGCTGAGCAAAGGATCCCGCGACGCTGACCAACACGAGCAGAGTCACGACCGTGAAATCCATCTTGAGGATGCAAAACGATTAGAAATTATCCAATGTCGCAACTAAACGAAAATTGCAAGAGAAATTCTTTACTTGTCGTTTGGCACTGTCTGATGCACGAAAATCGGTATGATCCAGGTTTCGTCGCAGTTACAGAATGACTGAGTCAGCCAGCGACGCGGACATCTTATATAGCATTTGCTCGTATCTGCATCGTTGCCTCCTTCTCACTTCCTTTCTACACCTCTGATCGCGAAAATCACCAAGAATTTGCATGGAAAATCGAACTCGCGGAAAATAATCGATTAACGTGAATTTTTCCATATATCACACTTTCATCGATTATTCAAATGATTGAAATGTAATGATATTTCTCAACCCCACAATATTCCATAATCGAGTAATATAGAGCCAAACGTCAGACACTTTTTATAAAACATCGTGGCTCGAGATAAATATTTTTAATAATAATCGACGAATCCTAACAAAAAGTGAGTCACATGTTTTTCGATGATTTTTTGGGGGCAGTTATTTAAAACAGAATTGAGATAATCGTTCGGTCACACTTTACTTGATTCAATATGTCGGAGCAAGAAAGGAAAAGAATGAATGCTGTAAGATTTGTGCGAAATGCAATAATATGAGAAATATTTTATACTTTGTATGAATCATATTTTTGTAGAGAAACAAAAATTTCCCTTGTTACAAAATTGATTGGGTATTGTTGATCATTTTAATAGTTATGTAAAGGCGTAATCGAAATTACATGAATATGGAAATGTTCGGGTAGATATTTTCCGTGAGATTGCACGCTCGAAAGTTTATTTTTAAGAGATTCTTCCTCTTTTCGCGAGATTAATTACTCAGGCCTTGGCAATTGCCTTGACGCTATGGAATCACGCGTCATGGACCAAAATCTCATTCTTCTCTTTTCTGCACGCACAGATTTCTACCGTTATCTTTACGATAACCCCAAGATTATGGAGAAAAAGAAGAAAATGCTGACTGCGCTTTATATCCAATAAGAAATTTCTTCGAATTAATGAGGAAATCGGATAATTACCGATTACCAATTAAGAATTACCGGTGTAGAATGCAAATGCGTTGCAGAAGTTACCGCCGACACAAGAAATAATTGTGTCGAAATTAATTAATACACTTATTATCCAAAATGTCAACAAATGAAGCATATTGCATTAATGATTACGCAATGTTATTACATATTATTAGATAAACAATACGAAGTTAACATACTAAAGATATATTCAAGTTTTTTTTATGAAAATTTACAAATATATATTACAATGAAACATTTCATACTTAACGGGAATATATGAAACTACTAACATATTATAATATATAATACTGGGAGTTCTTAATATTAATATCTTTTGAAGCTATTTTCTGCCGCGATTATGTAAAAAGGTTTCCGTATAGTAATTCATTTAAACATTTCGTCTGATACATTCGCTATTGTGGGATGCATCGCGGAGCATATATATGTATATATATGAACATCAAGATCACATATAGATAAGCGTAAAGTAGAAATGACGATCCTCCATCAAAATTAAATATCAGTTGATTCCATCAAATACATTCGAGTTATGATTAATTCATAGCCTTCAGTCATCCACATTCCTCTCTTTTGTTATGGAAAGAGTTATGTGTTATTTAAATAATCGACTCGATAATACGATAATCATATGATATAAATAAGACCATTAATTTAATCCGGAAAATGGTAGCTGGATAATAAACATGAATTATTTATTATTATTTCTGGAACTGTTTCAAGATGTATGGCTTTTAATGGAGAAACGGAAACTTAATTTTTAATTAGGAGTATGAAAGTATTCGTTTTAAAATCGTTAGTCGTATTGGCGAATCACGCGTAAACACTGATCAATAATGATCGATGAATCGGCTAGATCGTGACTAGTCGCGGATCCTGTTGGAAGTAATAATCAATCGACGATGCTAACTTTAACATTCCTTGCCCTTCCAAAGATAAGTATAAATAATCTTTAATCGTGGATGAACAAGTGGAACGTATTTCCCAAGCGATCGGGGTAATCCTGTAATTGATTGATTATTGGGTATCAATTATTAAATTAATACTTTTCGATCAAAGTTCGGGGAATCTGCTGACAGGATCATTATATTTCCCCTTCGTTCTGAGAGGAAACAATCGGTACGTTTCCCCGAAATGAGATTCTACTTTTAGTGGAAAATATTGAAATTAGTGGGACTCGAATGCAAGGCGCGTGTCAACGCCCCCCCCCCCCGAAAAAAATGAAAAAATACGTATAATGGAAGTAAAAGATTGTGCACCGTAATGCGTAAGAGATGTGATACTTCGAGAAAAGTGGAGAGGACACGTAAACCCCGAATGTTATTCGGTCCACCTTTCCTGTAATTGTTTGCACAGTTGCAGTTGCACATGGAACAATACAGATGGATTTATTTGTGAGTCGTCCGATATCATCACTGTAATTCGTAGAAGTTGTCCCTGTCACCTTTTACTTTAATGAATATTATCGTAAGAATAACAGGCAAAACTATTGTACTTTATCTGGTTAGTTTTTTCATCCTCGTTTGATATCAGGTGATAAAACACGGTTTACTATAAAGGACTTAACAAGCTTCGATTTAATATAATGATTGAACAAGATCGAAGTGACTAAGGCGAATCTGGTTCACGTGTACCGAAAATATGAATTGTCATTGAAAGTATTACCGGCAAAAATGTCGATTTACGTAAATCACACGGTAAGATTGCTACTAGACAAATTTATTGTTTTTAAACGGACGGTGGACGCGTCTGTCCGGGAAATACCCAATCGCGAAAGTTGATTACCTTCTGCGCAATAATCTTACGCTTTGGACAGCTAGTTCTTATTGTTCTTCACGATTCTATTGTTCTTCAAAATAAGGTACATCTGCCTGCCTTTGGGGTGTCAAAGGCAGATGTCAAGATGAAGGAAGCGTAACCGGAATGGGTAGATTCAGGTAGATGAATCACAAAAGGTACCTTTTTATATTCTTCGTTCTTATTTCACCGATTACGTAACAATTCCAGAGGATTTATCGCACTACTATGTATGTATACGTTAATATACATGTTCCCATTGTTTTTCATTTTATGGCTCTATTCGAACAAATATAAAGTTTAACACTTTGAAGCGTAGCGTTCAGTTCTGGAAAGAAGGCACTCGTGACGAAAGTGTCACGTTGAAGTTTAATCCTATATTGTTTACATATTATATGTATATATATATATGCATGCTTCTGATTTCCTTTAAATGTAACATATATCATTCAAAACATTTTTGATGCAACCAATAGATAAGTTATTTTAGATAATAGTTTTTATTAAGGTTAATATAATATAATAATAACCTTTATTGGCTCACCCTGCATACATAGAGATATAGAGTCAACATAATTTAGAGACTGCAAGTTTGATCTGCCATTAGTAATACATATTATAGTAATTTATATGATTTATATTATTTATGTAATAATATAAAAAATACATACTATATGATCATATCTAAAATGATAAACTATATAAATTACATATTACATGGAATAACATGAATAATCCTTCCGCAGCTTAAAGTCACCGCGTGCCTTCTTTCCAAAACCCTACAGTACTTTGTATAACATCTTAAAGCATGCACCATTGTAATCGACCGATAATGCATAATAATCGGGCAGTATAATTTGCAAAAATTCGTGGCCACGGAGAAGGTGGAAGTTTAATCAGCTCGATGGATTATGACTGTCAAGGTGTCATGAGTAAGTTTATTATTTTTATCAGTCATGCATTATTCATGCATCATTGGAATGATGGTACCGCGAAAAGAAAGTGCTTGGAGGTACAATGTGTCTCATAAGTATTTAACCACCCCCGCAGGAAGTATTCGCATCTGGAAATAAAAAGCATACTGTTCAACTGTTTAACGAACCGAAATCAGTGTTATACGATAACCCGGGATACGCATTGGTAACAAGTATATAACGTCTAAAAGCAAAACTCTAAGTGCTCTATCATACGTTTATTATAAGACTACATCGTTATCGTAATATTTAAAGTTAAAATATTTAATCAAATATTTAAGGTTTCACAAATATTAGCAACACATTTGATTCGAGTTTTAGTAATATTTGCATGGTTGATAACCAGTGACCCCACGGTAGTTAACATGTTTATGATTCAAGAAGATGAATGATCAAACTCATTTTATTATCTCATATTCTTTGCGGATACTAATAACTTTTCCACAAACTTGTACGCATCGAAGAAGTTGAGAACAATGTCGCTGGGCAAATATGTATATGCAGTCAAACCTTGGGTTACGAACTTAATTCGTTCCTGAAGGTCATTCGTAAACCGGAACCATTTCCCCCATAGGAATTAATGTAAAATAGGTTAATCCGTTCTTGGGCCCCAGATTATTTCTTATTTAAACTTTTACAGCAGTACTTTTGTGCACAAATTCTTAACAGAAAATCAATTGAAACCATTAAATCTATCGCCAAAAGAAAAATGCGGCAAATATAGGCGAAAACTTAATTTTAATGTTTGGAAAGGAATTCTTTTTCTATTTTCTGTTTCGTGGCACCCCTCGACTCTGCTTCAGACCCATTGGGCCTCTCTTTCCCTAAACAGTTGTCCAGTGTAATTTGTCTTTGTCTACGTTTTAAAATCTTTCTAATGTGACACATGGCATCATCAATGGGAATGTTCGTAACTCGAGACACAGTACGTAATCCGGGATGCTTTGTGTTCGGAAAATATGTTCGTAAACCGAAGCTTGACTGTATTATAATATATGAGCGGTATCGTTTTTGTTTGTCTTTGAATTGTGGAGCGCGGTAATTATCATGTCTATCATTATGTTAATCGACGATAAACTGCAATTTAATCAAATAAATGCAATAGTAGCGTCTACATCGTTTGTTATACGAAAAAATATCGTTTATATGCATTAGCATTTATGAACATGTGAAACTACTATAAACGATAAACTCCTGGCTAAATAACAAATTTTCTCGAAAACAGAGCCAATTCGAAAACGAAGTTTGTCCGACTAAATAAATGCAAACACTACAACGTTTACCAAGGCGCTTGGGTAAACAATATGTTTACAGGAAAAGAGTTAATTCACTGTTTTCTTGAACTAAAAGAGTCTTATCTAGAAAAAGAGTACGAACAGGAAAAGAAAGCAATTTTAACAAAGCGTTTGACCGTTTGTTTTGGTTTCGGCATTCTTGTAGAGAACGGAATGCAAAACAGGAAATTGCCGCTTTAATGTATACAATTATTCATAAATAAATGCAAACAACATTATTTGAAATCCAATAATAAGGAATAACTGGAGTAAATCTTAATGTCGCTTCTCGGTAGCGTATTAACACAGTAAACTAAGTGGCGACTGAGTTGCCTCTCGAGTGCGAAGGGGTTAATTATTGTCATAAATGTAATTTATTTATTTACATTACAATTATCAATTTTGAACCCCTTTTTTTAAAAACGCGTGGGCACCTAAAAATCGTGTGCAGTAGAATTAGTTCTGCCTATATTACGTCTCATCAAAATCTTGTTAAAAGATCTTACATACAACTGAAAAACTCTGCTTGGAAGATTAAAGACAAAATTGCTTGACGAACTCGAATGGATTCTTGGAATTTGGAATATCAGTGGTTTGTGGCACGTTTAGTGCAACGTGCACTGAAAGAAACATTTTCAGCGCTCCAGTTTATCGTTATTTGGTCTCAAAGCTTTTATGATACTTCGTGAACACGTAAAGACAAAGCACTAACGAGAATAGATTGTAGAACTTGTCTCTAGATAAGACATAGAGAAAGATCCTCGTTAACCTAGCCACTAATGGCCCTTTGGTATGGGACTTAAACCACCATCAAGGTATATAAATCGTTCGCTCGAACTAGAAACCATCAGTAAGGACTTCGTTTCCGCGTGCATAGCTGGGTTTTGTTAAAAAGTTCATCAAACTGTGTTGAAGAAATTTGTGTGCTACCAAAAAGGACCAACTATGTCCGATAAAAATATTTTATTGCTGGCGATCTTTTTGATATTAAACTACGCCAACGTCGAAGGTACATTTTTTAATATTTATTCCATATGCACCGTTAATTGCACATCGTAGATGCAAACATTCTTTAATTCTGCATATTTTATTACGTCTAGTTATTTTAAAGAATTGCGAATATTCTGTATGAATACCTTAGAATTATTTTATATAATTATTATATAATTAAATTAGTCGGAAAAGCAATGCGTGCGCGAGCATCGAAATTAAAAATTATGAGTAATATATTTGCTTAAGAACAGTGTAATATGAATCACACGGATAATCCGACTTCGAACCAAGAAACACATTTGCATCTTTTAATTAAAGTACCAGCTGTAATATCGATTACGTATGATTTATTGTGCACATCTTGCGTTCGAGTTCTTTGATATTCCACGTTGAATCACATACCACGTAGAAACATTATGAAATACACTTTTCCAAAGAAAATTGTCGATATCAAATTGAATTGCAAAGATCCTTGTTCATAAAATTATCTACGACTTTGAATTCTTTTAAGTTCTTTCGCTATGAAATCATTAAATATAGCGTAATTTGTAGATTTAATACTAGAATTACCAAAGCCGTCAAAATGACGGATCTGCGGAATTTAATAAAAATAGTCAAATTTGTAAAGTTCCATTTTCTGAGATCTTTTTGCGGTTCACGTTACATAATGAACGTAATTAAACCGATTAATTTCTTTTTTCTACCAAATTCTTATTTTCAAGGACGTTTACCTGAATATATAAATATAACTGAATATATTGTCCGTAAGTCTAGTGTTAAAAACTCCTCAGTTTCACTGCCAAATAGTGATGCAAACCGTACGAACTTGCTGGTTAACCCAATAGTACATATTTCAAGAAAATATACTATAATTAATATTCTTATAATTATACTATAATTTTATTGAATGTTCGCCATCTGCGCTTTATAATAATATATTAATAGCGGAATCCCGCAACATCGCGGGACCGGTAAGCAATGTGTTAATATAAGAATGATGTCCATTTCAGGCGGGCCAATCCAGGATGAAGGGCAGTCGTCCAATGTTCGTGCAATACCAACCGCTAGGATATTCCATCGAAATTCCATGCCCTGGTCTCCTTTCGCTCATTCATGGTCTTTACTACCAACATTTCCACCATTACCCTCGGTAAGCGGCTTATTCAAGGATTACGATGATGATCTGTCTACCTTGAAGAAACGAGTCGGGACACTCGAGAAATCGCAGAAGGAACTCTTTTCATTAGTCAGAAAAATACTAACAGGTATGAATATTAAAAATCAAATTCTTAATAAACCTCCGTGGTGCTAATGCCTCTTAATTATTTCCTTTTAAAAACGTATTAATAATTATCTCAGATTATATACAGAATAAATAATACGTAACACTGTCTAACATCTCGCGTAGATCATAATACAATATTTATAATGAAGCTTAGATATGATATTAATTGGAATCATAAATTCAAGATCTCAATATAATATCCTTCTGTATTCGCACTTTATGCAGCAAGCGAAACGTCGTCAGGTGAGAATGAAAAGGAGGCAACGCAATTATCGAGCAACAACGACGCAGAGAAAGGATCTGATAGTATGCAGGATAATAAATACAAGGCAAACCCAGAAAGTGGTGATGTCACGAGCGATAAAAAAGAAAGCGCAATCGAGAATACGAAGAAGGAGGAGGGACAAAGCGTTTCTGGCATAGTTAAAGGCGACAAAACGGGTGCGTCTGAGGCCGCGGAAAAGGGAGACAAAGGAACCTCCGTTGCAACGAAAACCAACGAAAAAGAGGAGGTGCATGCACCGCTGAAAAAAGACCAGGATGAGGGTAATGCACTCGCTGTGGAGAATGATCAAAAGAAAGCGGTTGTACCTGCAAACACCGACGAGGAAAAGCCAGCGGAACCAAAGTTAAAGGATGCACTGAATACGGAAAAATCTGATTCACAGAGGAAAAATGAAGAACCAGAAGTTTCATTGATGAAGGAAACTATTCAGACTTCTACTCCTGGAAATAGTGGAACTGCTTCGGATAATGATGATGTAAAGTTCCCGAAAACATAGTTATTGTTACTATTATCGATTTTTTTTAATCAAACCAACGGGCTAGACTATTATTGACTGCTATTTCGTTTGTATTATTTAGATTACATTTCATATACACTCAATTCCGTTTTAACACAATAGATGCGTTTCCGAAGAAAACGTGTAAAAGACATTCGTCTATGAAATATACTGTATTTATGGAAAATTAGAAGATTGAAAAAAAATTAGCAAAAATAATACAATAAACCGTGTGAAAAATCATATTTGAATCTTATTATTCTTATGTGCTTGTGCAAAAATTGAGCGATATAATATAAATTACACATAACAGAATTTTATTCGTTATCACTTTTTGACAATAAACACAATATCACTGCTATCACTAGAAGTATCTTGGCCATCGTCGTCTTGTTCCATTAGTAAAATTCTTCCTGTTAAATAAAAACAAATCGTGAAAGTAGAGAATGAAATACTTTTTCAATTCGTGTTAAAACAAAATCGTGTACAAAAAGGTCGTGTAAAAACAGAATTGGGTGTATTTACGTCATTCGAGAAGGCTATTGTATTTTTGTTATTTTGTGGTAAATTATCTGATTGTTTTATACTTGCAGCATTGTATCATAACATATTCGATACTTATTTTTGTTTTACATATAATATTTCGGAAAATCTAACATTTTCTTTCGTAATTAGATTCGCATGGATGAACCGTGTGTGACTAATCTTTGTATTGTGAATTGAGTTACTGTATCCATTATCGCTCGGCCCGAAAATGTAAGTCCAAGAAATTTTGAAGTATTGGTGGAATATTTGTCCAGAAAGTTCATGCCGATTTTTAAGGAAAATTCAAAGGCAACGTTTTTATATGTCGGCATACATATATTCATTCAATTATGTATGCACCGTTTTGTGCCACAACCTTTTTCCGTTTTTCACGCAACTTGAAGATTCCATCCTCAAAGAATTGCTCAGGTTTTTCGCCGAAAAACTATGAAAATCGATATGCACTTTCCAGACAACTCAATATGAAGATAATACTTCAGGTATTACGTTTACATCAAAATACAATCAAGACTCAGAAACTTCCTTAAAACTATAATAGAAGAAAATATAATAACAGAAAAATAGATTGATATAAAATATGTTTATGTATGACATACTATATACAGTTTATGATTCCTGAAAACGCTTACTTAGTAACTATTCAGTAACTATTAGTAACTTACTTAGTAATAGGTTAATAACATTGCTTAAAAATAACTGACTGATAATCTATATATATAATACTATATATAATACGCTTGCTATTTGTAGGTGAAAGATAACTGGCAATTTATATTTAATATTATTGCTTAAAATTAATTCATAATATAGATAGTTTTAATTCTAACAGCGTCACAAGAAAAAAGTATAAGAGATCTCAAGAAAGTCTAAATCTAAGAACTACTCGATGATTAAAGTATCGAAAGAAATCCATATATTATGATTGTTTTCTCTGAAAACCATTAATATTAGATTTAAAAAATCGTTGTATAATGAACGTTGTATATCATCTCATTCTTAGTACTCGATATTAGGTAAAAAATGAGATAAAACAATTACTTGATCTTCAGTTTCCGGTTTCATTCCATTTGTCTGTCAAAGGGTTAATATTATGTAGTATATAATATAATATATAATATAATATTCTTTATTTCTAATTTTCAATACGATTTCGTTGTATCAGGGATACCGGAAAGTAATCGATTCGGGGTTGGAACATTTTTTCGCATCGAAAGTTGAGAGTTGGATTTTTTCAAAAAGTGAATTATGGCATTTGAACAAATAAATGAAGTTTCATAAAGGATGTGAAAAATAATTAATTAGTTTCCGGTACCCCTGATAATAATATACATATGTTTCCAATTGTATCACTAAATATAACTCAACCGGTATGTAAAAATGATGATTGCAAAGGCTAAGAATTTGAAATTGGATAAAAAAAGACATAAAATGAAGCAACCTTGTCCTGTGCCAAGGCATGGGTCATTGTACGAAAATCCCATTTCTTCCCCACGTAAGAATCATCGCGCGATTGTAACTCGATTCGTCGAAGAAGGTATTACGTGGGTGGACACTTTGTGCATTCTAATCAGGACTCTAAGGTCGTTCATACTTATTGAAAAAGGGCAGTGAGTAGCCAGAGCGTAGTCAGAACGTTATTAGCCATGGCGTCGAGTGTCTTCTGCATGTCCCTCTTCTGTTTTCTATTATTTGCTGCCAATGCAGGTAAGAATGATATTTTTCAACAAAATTGACACGTGAATGGAAGCTGAAGTGCTTCACAGGATTCTCAATAATAAATTATGATATAACAATAATTCCTATGAACTCTCTTGTAATATATTAGTTGCGGTATTCTTATGAATTATAACTATCCGTACAATTAAAGCAATTGGTCCATTGATGCAGATTTATATTATATGCTTTTTTACGGGTGTTAACAACTACTTTAAGGAAAATCGTATTCGTATTCGAAATCGTGTTGTAAGAATTTCGATCATTTAAACGCGAACTACTGGAGAATGTTGAATATAGTAACACGTATATTAGAGAAGAATTATATGAAGTATGCTTAACAATTTTTGCACGAAGATGTTATTTGAGTATACGTCTTTTTCTTCGAATATTTTCATTCATAGAACCACTTACAGGTGTTTGTGATAAGGATACAATGAAAGTGGAAATTTACATCAATTGGTGTATGATAACTGAAGTACAATCAATATATGTCATTTTCGTACACTTGTTAAAACCAGTGATTGCGCGAAATTTCGATAAACCGTCAGTGAAATTTACGTAAAACGGGTTCCACGTGAAACGATCTCGAAATTTTATCTCCTTTGCGTAATAGTGATATTAACAATATCGAATGTGTACTTAACTTACCCGTGAATTATATCATACGGGATGATGGAGACATTCGTTAATACAATCAAATTTCGCGTGAACAAGCAAAAGAAGATAACTCAATAATAATCACATAGAGAAGCGAGGCAATAAAGAACAGTTGTGAAAAGTGGTATTTCAAGATCTTCATAATACAAGTTTTCTGATGACGTAACAGAAACATTGTCATTCTTGGAAATAACGCTTTGAATGAAACGAAATAATACCACTGACACAATTTCCATTTGATATTTTCAAATAATTATTCATTAACGTTCTTAGCTCCCTCAAAGCTATTAATAACAGTATACTTAGCCAAGATACTTTCGAACAAATGATTGAATAAAATGGTAGATTGTTAGCCATCGTTATAAAAGTACAATAATTCTTATCAGTAATTTATATTGACGTTATTGTATTATGCATTACATTGTCGATTATTCTTGGAAAGGCAAGTTAGGTTACAGGTACATGTATAGGGTTGAACGAAAAGTTCCTGCGTGTTTGATTGGACACCTGTGTATGGTGGGATACCAAGGGAATCATTTATTATGAACTTTTACAACTAAATAAAACAATTAATTCAGAAGTTTATTGTCAGCAATTCCAAAAAGTGAGGAAGGCTTGACGACAAATCTCCGATATCTCGTCAATAGAAAAGGTGTCATCTTCCATCAGGATAATACCTGACCGCATGTGAGTCTTATCACTCAAAACAAAATTATGGAACTAAACTAGGAAATAGTGGACCATCTCCCCTGATTTGGCATCATTTGTTTACATCGTTGCAAAATTGTCTCAATGGTACAAAATTCTAAACCTACGAGGAAGTCAACAACACCCTTCAAGAATATTTCTCGAAACCAAAATTCTATCAAATTGGTATTGAGAAGCTAGTGGAACAATGGGAGAGAGTAATAGAGACTAATGGAAATTATATAATTGATTAAATAAATCTGATTTTGCAAAAACAATACGGCGGAATGCCATAGAATAAAAACGCACGAACTTTCTGTTCAACCCAAGACATTACTTCTAATATTTATAATATACAGGATGTCCCAGCTAAATGAGGCCACTTAAATATCTCCTTTATTGTCCGTGACACGAAAAATGTTCATGGCCCAATGTCATTGGCTTGAATAGAGAAAAATGATAGAAATTAAATTCTTTTTATCTAGACATTTTTTAAGTGTTTTTTTTTCAAGGTCATTCGTATTTTTTATCTACAAAACGTGTATTTTTCTCTATTGAATATTATAGACGATGAAAAAATGCATCATGACTTTCAAATGACCTAGAGGACAAATATCATTATGAAATTGTCACGATTGTATATAAATTCACTGCTTATACCATAAATGTTCCACGTGATGTCCGTTGGCAGCGAGACGCTTCCTGGCACTAGTGAATACTGATTGCTTTGCTATTTCTATTGTTTGTACTAAGATAACACCACAAGTATTAATTATGCGGTTCTTCCTTCTGGAGTAGTCGGTCGAGATTTATAAACTTCTTCCTTTAATTTTACCCAAAGACAAAACTCTAATGGAGTGTTGTGACCGTGCTGGCTAATGGGTCCATTACGCTCAATCCAACGGTTTGGAAATTTTCGATTTAACACCTGAACTTGAGCTACTTGTGAATAATGAGCGGGGCAATCATCATGCTGAAACCAGGTCACTCGACACACTTAATACCACTTCTTCTATCAATTCGTGCAGATTGGCGGATAAGAATGTAGCGTATTTTTCTCCATTCAAAGTTCCGTTGATGAAATACTATCCAATTATTTTGTTACTTAAAATCCCCCAATAAACATTCACTGTCCATTGACATTGTCTATGTACTTCTCTCATCCATCGTGGATTTTGTTCTACAGACCAGTCGTGCATATTTCTACGATTTACTTGGTTGTGATTCGTGAATGATGCTTCACCCGTTTATAGAACTTTTTACCAAACATTTCATGAGCTTCAAGCTTCTGCAACGCCCACGTACAAAATGAAACGCGATTTTCAAGATTTCAGAGATGAAATGGATGACATTTTTCTAGCTTCAGCATTCTTCATATGTTAGATTTAGTGATATTAAATTCGCGCTCTAACTCTCTAATGCTAACGAAAACAAGAACAGGTCTTACATTTAATTTGTATGTAACTGTTTTGGGTTTCTCATGGTTTCTGTTATTAATACCATAATATATAATATATAACTAATGAGAGATCGAAATTCCGCGTGATATTTACCTCACGAAATGTGAAAGCGAAATATCTTTCATACATGTGTCATTGAGATATGTTTTTCATTGTGCAGAAGATCGTGTTCGTTTCACGGATGTGGACGAGCTACGATGGAACACACCACCGGAACTTATACCAGAACAAATTGTTAGAAACTCGGATACGAGGATGGAACAATCTCGACTGCTATCTGCTCCAATCAGTGGAGGTGTCAACGGAGACACGGTGAACATTGCTCATTCCGTGGGTTTCCAAGTGGGACCCGGGGGCCTGAGTTTCTCTCAGAGCTATGCTCAGAGTAACACACGACCATTGTCTAACACAAATGGGTATGCTTTTAAAAACCACGTAGAAAAAGGAATCAGTTTTACATGATAATGTAAAGTCTCAAGGGTGGCTCATAAGTGGTTGCAATTTTCAAATGCAAGATTGAATATCTTGTTAGCTTCATTATTTTCATTTTGAACTTGCAACTGAATATGTTGGTTCTTCTAGAATGATTTTGATCTACATTTTCAAGCACATTATTGAAAAGAACGTAGATTCATAGATAGTATTTTAATTTATGACAATTTAATTTATTTCTAATCGATATTCAGATATAAAATTTTTGGAAGAATCTAAACAAATTATGAATTTAAGTCGTTTAAAAATGCATATGATTTCGTTTCAAAATGTAACTTCTACTTCGTATTATTTACAAGAAGTGTGAAAGGGGACATCAATTATATTAGAAATACTATTATTTCATAATAAATGCTAGCTTATTGATAAAATAGTAAGCTTTTAAATACACTGATCATTAATCTGATTTAACACATTGAGCGCCGGGCGGAAATCCGTGTTATACGATATTTCGCGATACCAGCTGTAAAGCGCATGTAACATCTACATCTGATTCTGTTTAAGCGCTCTACAATGCATTGGTTAGTTCACATCGTTATTGTAACATTGAAAATATTAAAAATTTTACGAATATTAGCAATATATTTGATTCGAGTTTTAATAATATTATTAATTTATCGGCAGTGACCGGTGACCTCCACGGTGTTCAAAGTGTTAAATTCATAATCGAAGGTACAAGAGACATCTGATATAATACTTTATTCCTTTATTACTTCATTTGGTTTCACCTTGTCCTTTTATATCAAAATGACAATGAAATCATGGATATTACGATGTAAATTATCGATGATCAAGAAAGATGATTGAAGTATCTTTCAGCGATTCGATTTCTGGAAGTCAATCATTGTCATTCGGCAGTGGATCCACAGGAATCACTGGATCGACAGGACACGGAATAAATCAAAACCGACCAATACATTCCATTCAAGGAAACAAAAATAGTCAATCCTTTAATCTCGGACAGGTGACAACTTCATCTTCGGCAAACGCACAAAACACGCACGTTAATTCTGGCAGTCAATCTTCCACTGGCAATTCTCATTCGACCGTTTCCTCGAGTACAGGAAGTCTCGAAGTTTCGCTAGCTGGCGAAGCTAAAGATAAATATCAATTCCAAGGACAACGACGACCTGTATGGACAAATATTCGTCCAGATCATGGTAAACATTATGGCATGGATCATAATAAATTTTGATTAATTCTATGTACAAATACCCTGTTATCTATTATGATAAAGAGTATATTTATAGCGATAACATATTTTATTTCCTTTATGAAATAATAAATAATCAACGTATAAACTCTTGCAGATTATCGTCATTCCCGTTTACCTACTTTGGTTATCAATTCGAAACCGTACGAAGAACCAAATCGTGGGACAATCAGACTACACGTTTCATCGCATGACACCAATTGGGAGAGAAATAAGCCAAAGATTCATGTACACAAGTGGCACCCAGGGCCATTGTCCGGTTGTTGTCAAGGTATATAAAAAGACAATTAAAACATTTTAAGACAATTTGAGGTAATCCTCTTTGATGTTTTTCGTTTGCTCTTTGTCTTCAATCTCTATGCTGAATAAATATAGTGATCTCCGAAGACGCTTTATAGACTGTTGATAAATATATTAAAACTTAAGTAAAAAGGCTGGAAATAATATTTGGTATGCGCGAAGACAAAGTGTTTTTACGGGAAAACGATATGTTCTACACATAGGTAGTTTGTTTAAATATCCTGTAAAACGAAACTGTCGAGGATTTGTATATGCCCTGTAAATATATTTATGTTCCGATAAACTCGTGTACTCAATTGTGGCAGTGGAAATTAACAATGAACTGAAACGGCATGGCCGACCGATCATTTTTATTTTTATTTTGTTTGTTTTAATGGCACGGTTTGAAAATATCCCTAACCACCTTTCTATACTGGATGATAATAAAAGTCTGAGATGGGTATTGGCTCCGCGAAAGAAAAGCAAGCGCGTGCGAAATCAAATTGGCCTCGGACGTCATCGATTGTTTTCCACTACTACACTTAAAATATATCCTTGCATTGTTTAACAATTTATCGGTGCCATTAAAATTATACGACTCAATCGACAGAAATAATTATTCACGAATCCAGTTTAATATATGATTATAATATATCATGCAACAAGATATAAAGAATGGAAATCATATTGGATTCCATGCAATGAGAAAATGGTTTAAAAATATAGAGAAATGTTGAATTATTTGAAAGTGCAAGAAAGTGCAATAGACGCAGTAAGGATTACTGCTAACAATCGTTTGCATGCTAATCACGTCTAATAGACTTTGGTTCCGGATTAAGTGGGTGAAGGTTGGAGAACACGGGATGTTTGAAGGTCAAATTGTGATCTTGAACTCATCACGACATCTTTAGAATCATTGATCGATTTTGCAATAAAGAAGCGGAAGGTGTCTTTTTTATCGGCTTAGTGACCTATAGCACAGACCAGATACAAGAAGACCACACACGCAATGCAATCTGTAATTCCAGAGTTACCGAGTCCTAGAGTCCGGTAACGATTTTTATATCACGGGTGACGTTACCCATCAAACACATAAATTAGCTGTTTTTTTCATATTTTTAGTGCTGAAAATACAAAAATAAAACGTGAAATTATTTTTTCAAAACCTCTTACATGTGTTAGCATACATATCACTCGACATTTAACAAATATATATATACACATACATATGTATATGTTTCATTATTCTATAGTTATTAAATAAATACGCTACTTTATCATCGTCGTGAGAATAAAATAAAATTATTACTATGCAATTTTTACTTTGAAAAAGGAATGAAGAGAAAGTGGCTCAAAATTCCAAATAAATTAAGTAAATAATAATTTGTTTCCGCGTCTGAAATGAATATTAATCCGTAATTAACAATTGGCAATATATCATCCGAGCTTATGTACCACTTGGCAAGTGTCTCATAAAATTAATTAAAATTACCCCTCAAGTATTAAAATTATAATTCATTATAATCATAATTTATTATAATTATAATTTATTATATTCATAATTATAATTTGTAATATTAATTTGCAAATATGTTTAAACATTAGTTAAAGTTGCCGAGACACGCTTCGTGCGCTCATTTTTCGAGACTTGCCAAATTTGCATAAAAATTGTCACGTAAGTATAAATGTTAAACAATATTTATTTGTTGCAAACAATTCTGTGGGCTTTTGCGAACGAAATAATGTAAATTACATTTGCAATATCAATTCGTAAATGTGTTTAAACATTAGTTAAATGTGGCGAAACACGTTCCGCACTCACGTTTCTAGAACGTTCCTTGTACTTTGAACAAGATTTGTGACGTCAGTTTAAAAGTCAAACCATTTTCGTTGATTGCAAAAAATTCTGTGGACCTTTGCGAACAAAATGATGTAAGCTACATTTGCAATACCAATTTTCAAATATGTTTAAACATTAGTTAAACTTGGCGAGACACGCTACGTGCGTTTATTTTTCGAGAATCTTTTCACATTTCCGAAAAAAATTGGGACTCCGGCGAAGATTCCAATTACTCTACGCGGTAGAGCAGACATTTTTCTTTGGAAAGCACTCATAAAATACACAAAATGGTCTTTGGTGTCGTAAATAAAAGCCAAAAAGTCGCGGAAGTCACGGATTGTCAGCAGGGGTTCTCAAAGAGCATCGACTCTGCACACTAAACAGTGCTCTCGGAGAACTGTTGCTGACAAATCTTTACTTGCGCTACCCTTTGGCTCTTATTTACAAAATGAAAATCTCTTTTGGATATTTTTTGAGTGCTTTTTAAAGAAAAATGTCTGCTGTATCGCCTAGCACCGGCCTAGTCTCGCGAACTTCAATCAATATTGAAACATATTAATTTTAATGACTTAATTTACGGAAATATTGACAACGAAGACCTCTTTGTTAGAAAACAAAAAATTTTTGTTCGTATACATATAATATAATTTTATTAGTATACGGGATATTTAAAGAAAATTATTTTGCATTTTTATTTTTGAGTCACCCGAAAGTCATAAGCAAAAAAAATGCCCCCATCTAGCGGTGAGAATGTGGAACTAAACCCACTACTCCCCGCCTGAGAGACCACCACTACCCCCCGTAAAGTCGAAATTCATTGTCAGAAAAATGCCGTCCATCTAGCGGTAAAAACGTGAAATTGAATCCGTTATTCCTCCCCTCTGAAAGCCCTTGTACAAGTGCGAAATTCGTGGGCAAAAAAGATATCATACGAGAGGAATAGGAGGTTTAGTTCCACGTTTTCACCGCTAGATGGACGGCATTTTTTCTGCCCATGAATTTCATTCCTATTAAGGTGTCACAGAAATAAAGACGCAAATAGTTTTCTTTAAATATCTCGTTTATTAGAGCAGATAGAAATAAAATGCTTCAACAAAAATCGTTTGTTTTTTAACGGCGAAGGCTTTGTTGCTAATATTTCCGTAAATTAAGAAATTAAAATTAATATGTTTCAATATTGCCCCCAAACCGTTACTTCAATGAGTATTAGGCTTTTATTTACGACACTAAACTCCGTTTTGCATATTTTAGGAGTGTTATCCAAAGAAAAATGTCTGCTCTACCGCACAGAGAAATTGGAATCCTCGCCAGAGACTCAATTTTTATAGAAAATTTAAAAAGTCTCGAAAAGTGAGCGTTCGGAGCGTGTCTCGCCAAATTTAACTAATATTTAAGTATATTTGCCGATGCATATTGCAAATGTAATTGGTATCATTTTAGTCACAAAAGTCCGGAGAATTTTTTACAATGAATAAATACTCTATAACCTTTCTATTTACGTCACAATTTTTATGCAAACTTGAAAAGAGTCTCGAAGAAAAAGCATGCGCAGCGCGTCTCGCCAACTTTAACTAATGTTTAAACATATTTAAAAACTTATATTGCAAATGTAATATATATCATTTTGTTCGCAAAAGCCCACAGAATTAGCTGCAATGAATAAAAACTGCTTAGTTTTTATATTTACGTCACAAATCTTGTTCAAATGACAAGGAACGTTCTAAAAATGTGAACGCAGAGCGTGTCTTGCCAACTTTAACTAATGTTTAAACATATATGCAAATTAATATTGCAAATGTAGTTGGTATCATTTTATTCGCAAAAGTCCACAGAATGTTTTGCAGTTAAAAGAAAATTAAATTATAAGGAGCGAATGCGAACTAATAGAGCGTTAATTAAACAGCGTCAACAATCTACAGAAATCGTAATTTTAATTCATTTTATGAGACATCTGCCAAGTGGTACATAAACTCGGATGATATATTGCCAATTGCTAATTACGGATTAATATTGATTTCAGACGCTGCAACAAACTATTATTTACTTAATTTATTTGGAATTTTGAGCTACTTTGTCTTTATTCTTTTTTCAAAGTAATAATTTAATTTTATTCTCATGATGATGATGAAGTAACCGTGTATTTATTTAATAACTGTTGAATAATGAAAAATATAATACATATATATGGCTGTTTTACATCACGCGGATCTGGGTCCGCGATCCAACCACCGATTAGGGTTTCTTCTAGCAGCAACCTGCATGTGGTGGGACCTGGAAATCTGTAACAATTGTATGAAAAGAATTATAAATTAGAATTCTTCTAAAATTACAACCGAGCTAGTATCTGCTTTATACGTATACTTTAATTAAAACTTTGACATCTCGCTTAGCAAATAAGTTAGAAATATCTCTTGACTATCTTTCAGTGATGGACTATACTTTTTTTACACAGTGTTGTACACTTGTAAGTATTATACATATATAAAATATATATACACTTGTGAATAAGATGGAATGATGCACGCAACGCATTGGCATTTTTTTGTAGCAATATAAAAACGATGCATTCCCACTCAATTTATTGTAGTTCGTCCGCCACGTCTTTTTTTTAGGGTGTGCTGTTGAGTGGTTGCAGTACAGAATTCTTTTACTCGTTTCTGCAGGGGGCACCTTTTGTTGCGTTGATTTTTACCGCGCCGGTAATTTTTAAGTGGAATCACGGAAGCCCATTTAGTGCTTGGTCTACTTATATCTCGTCTGTATCTATAGTGATCTACAGTGAATTACCAGTATATGGTAAAGGATGGATCAGTGATCTAAAGAAGAAGTACGAGAGCTGACTAAAGAATTAAATACGTAAAAAACACACACTCTTCAAGCTTTTTTGCACTGTATATCAAACATGCACATAAGAACTATTCATAAATGTAAAATATATTCGATTTAATTTAACTAAAGT
This sequence comes from Nysson spinosus, assembly GCA_910591585.2. NCBI lineage: Eukaryota > Metazoa > Arthropoda > Insecta > Hymenoptera > Crabronidae > Nysson > Nysson spinosus. The sequence goes on from OU342830.1 coordinate 3,716,909, forward strand.
TATTTAAGAGGATTAATAATGCTCACATAATGTATTCGGTGTGTCAGCAAGACGTAGATAAATTTAAAACAGGCGAAGAAAAAGGCATTGTTCATTTCGTTCGATAGAAGAAATCTTTTTTTGGTCAAGATAATTAAAAACATTCAAATTTGTTGGCACAGTATAAACCTCCAATCTAAATCCATAAAACTTATAGATCAACAAGACCCAGAGTCTTATATTCTCAGAAATGGTTACCTGAAAATACGAAGATCTTAAAAAAGGATGACAGACGAGAATATATTTCAAACCGCAAAACTAAATATGTCTAAAACTTGAAATATATGTTCGCCATTTCGTTTCAAGGTCTGAGCACTGATTCATCATCATTTCAAACATAGCCTCGCAAAAACCGGACTTTTAAACTATTAACTTAGGACCATTTAATAACGAGCCAGGAAGCGGTAACAAATAGAAAAAAGAATGTACACGATACAGAATCAGAAGGTCGTAATAATCACTACATAATCATCCTCGTACTAATCGATGATTTGTATTCACACGTAATATCGCGGGAAGATCATTTGTCTAACAAACATGGCGAAGGTCGTGATATCTCCAATCATTCAATTTAACACTAGAACTGCCGAACATATGCTTACACCTTTATTTACACATAAATTATGGCTGGAGGATATAAGTTAATTAATGCATTCAATAATTCGCGTTACATATATAAAATAAAAGCATATAAAATCTCAAACAATGCGCCATAGTATATTGGAATAATTTAACTAAAAATGGCAAATAAGTCATTTTGACCACCTTGGTAGTTTTATTGTTAATGAATACTCCAAGTGAAAGATTGGATAATAAAACTTGACAATTCTAGTCGAACGGTAGCTTGAACTTATAATATTCAATGACATCAGTGCTTATTACTTAAACGTTTAATAATTTCAATAATTCAGTACTTATTGTTATACTGTGAAACTGTCATTATAGTGCCGACTCTATTTTAATCGAGTTGAATAATGTCTCGCACGACTTTCGTTTAAATGACTAAGCTACTAAGAGTCAAGAAAATCCCCGAAGCATTTTAGTAGGGTCTAATTGAGCGAGGCGGTTGGTAATTACATATCATAGTCGAGGAACAGTCAGCCGCATAAACTGGTTGTTCGCGGCTCTTCCGGGAGGAACTCTCATCCACGAAAATAATTACGCTTCTCGTATGATGAATCGAGTTAATTCGAAGAACAAAACAAATTCACATTTTTTATAATACTTTAACGTATATCTGATAATAAATAATTTAGTAGTAAAAAATTATCGATTAAGATTAGGATAGTGATACGAAAAACGAGTATTTCGGTACTATGGAAATACTTGGTATGTATAACATATACATATATATGTAGGTATCTCGCGTATAACACGGATTCGCTTTAACACGGTTTCAGAATTGAAGATATCCCCGTATATCAAGGCATTCCTACAACACGGTTTCGTTATATTGTTGTTCGAGAATTGGAGAAATCCCCGTACAAAACAGCACGTAAATAACATAATATTATAGTATTATTAATGTACATGTATTTCATAATCATTTTATTTCTTCTATCAGAATTAAGTTTAGAGATACGAACTCGAATAATAGTAATAACAGCAATCAAAATAACAGGCATTACTTAGTTAATTCTTATAACTTTGCATTTATGAAATGAGGCATTCGTTCGTAAAACATGGTAACTAACAAAAAGTAAACTTTCGGGAAATCGAATGTAAAGTTTTGAATTAAATACTCAATACCTATTTTTTTGTTAATATAACATATGACTCTTACGCAAGCATTCAAAATTGACTAAAGAATACAAAATTTTACTAGCTGCTCCTCATAATATATTTTTTTAGACATAAGATTTAATTTAAGAAGAGAAGTACATATTGTCAGATATCATGTTTTACGGCCGAATGCCTCAAATATGACGAAACCGATGACTATCGTTGTCGCCGTTCATTATTGTTTAATCGTGAGAATTTCTATTCATCTAACACGTATTTAATTACCAGATACATATCCTCCGATTCATTTCAACATAATACGTGAAATGTAACATGGATCTCCATAAAGTTATAATGAATTTCAATGTGGGATTTTCTTGCTGATTTAATATATTAGGTTGGTAACTAAATTCGCGACCTTTTGTTTTGTGATAATTATTTTGTATGATCGACAATATCATTCGAGAGCTCTTATTTTTGCGATCATTTTGATACGTCCAATTACACTGTCCAACAAATTTTGACTTTTTTTCTGAGTTCTAACAACGAATATACAATTCTTATAGATTTCGACGTGCTGAAAACGAATCCGCAAACCATTTGTGGCCAGTAACTACCATTTTCGAAAAAATCAATTTTGAAAAAAAAGGTACTTTTTTGTCCTTTGAACAAGATTTGTGGCGTAAGTATATAAGTTAGACAGTTTTTATTTATTGCAAAAAATTCTGTGGATCATTACGAAGAAAATGATATGAATTACTTTTGCAATATGAATTTGCAAATATGTTTAAACATTAGTTAAAGTTGGCGAGACACGCCCCGCGCGCTCATTTTTCGAGATTCGTTTCAAATTTCCGGAAAAATTAGACCTCTGACGGGGATTCCAATTATTCTACGCGATAGAGCAGACATTCCTCTTTAAAAAGCACTGCCAAAATATGCAAAGCAGATTTTGGAGTCGTAAATAAAAGCCAAAAAGTCGAGGAAGTCACGGATCGTCAGCAGGGATTCTCAGACGCGACATTTATGCGCGCACGTGAGCGTTTGGGGGACACATGCCGTAGTGGAGCGCGTCATAAATGTCGCGTCTGAGAACCCCTGCTGACAATCCGTGACTTCCTCGACATTTTGGCTTATATTTACGACACCGAAGTCAGCTTTGCATATTTTTGGAGTGCTTTTCAAAGAGGAAGGTCTGCTCTATCGCGTAGAGTAAATGGAATCCCCGTCGGAGGTCTAATTTTTCCGGAAATTTGAAGCGAATCTCGAAAAATGAGCGCGCGGAGCGTGTCTCGCCAACTTTAACTAATGTTTAAACATATTTGCAAATTCATATTGCAAAAGTAATTCATATCATTTTCTTCGTAATGATCCACAGAATTTTTTGCAATAAATAAAAACTGTCTTACTTATATACTTACGTCACAAATCTTGTTCAAAGGACAAAAAAGTACCTTTTTTTTCAAAATTGATTTTTTCGAAAATGGTAGTTACTGGCCACAAATGGTTTGCGGATTCGTTTTCAGCACGTCGAAATCTATAAGAATTGTATATTCGTTGTTAGAACTTTTTTTTTGTGTTGGACAGTGTTATTATATACATCTAATACTATTTCATATAATTAAGTTTGTTTAATTGAAGTTTATAACGAAGGTCGGAAACTTACTTGCCAACTTAATATTTCTTCGATTTTAATTTGAATTGTAAACTATGCTGATCGAATCGAATTTTATCCAACGATGAGATTAAGTTTAATCAACTGTGACTAGATAGAATGAAACTTTCCGTAGAATGAATATTATTATTTACATTTTTGCGGTCGGAGAGTTGTACGGATTGTAAAATATAGGAACAACGATCTCGAACTTCCAGGTAATAACGCCCACGAACGATTACAGATCAACGGATTTAATTAATTCGTACTAGCACGATACACGGCACACTTTTCTTGGTACGTCCGATTAATTCTGTTTACGCTCGAATGTATGAATGCAAATTACACCGTCGATGTACTGCCAAAGCGTTACATTGGCAGCCAGAAAAAAAAGTTAATGTACACTTCGTGAAAGAATTCGAAAAAAACAACACACCGTATCCGGATGAATGTCTTAATTCGATGATATATCTCAATTAGACTGACTCAATTATTAATATAACTTATAAATAGTGATAAGAATAACGCGTTTGTGAACACGATGTTTCATAAATATCAATTTATTTGTACACCAAAGACATTAATGATTGCCCATGGACGTAATTACACTACGGTGAAATATATACCGAGAAATGAACGATTCGAGTTTTTATCGAGAGTCTACGTTTTGAACCACCGTTTGCTGCGCCATTGCGCTTAACCGTAAGTAATTACATTCCCTCACGCTTTAATCCACAATTTCGAGTGCCATTCATTTTAGTTACATAGAGTGTGCTTACGAAACCTTTCATTGTTTTTCTGATAAAAGAAGCCTTGGTAGTGCGACTCTATTCACGAGACTTATCCACGTCCGTCGTAAAGTCGAAAATCAATTCATTGATAAAAAAACAAATTAGTATTTAATTATCGTACATCTTGTGAATAATTACTATATTATCAATTAGTAGTAGAACTACCAAACCAGTCAAAATGACTGGTCTGTAATTTTTTGCAAAATTATTCCAACATAAAATTTGAGACTTAAGACTACTTAAGACTTTCTATACCTTACGATTAGTGCTATGTCCATAACATGGATGATCTGATATATTAATTAATTCGCATCGTCCGACTATAATTAATACGTAAAATCATATACAAGTATAACTAAATAGGTGTTCGGTAGTATTGTAGTATTAGCAAAGTTGCGACTTTTGGAATCGAAGATCCCAAATTTGAATTTTTCTTTCCATAAGTCCCTCTCCCGTCCCTTTTCTTACGCTCAATTTTCAAGCTCCGTTGCTCAAGCAATCCTTTTTTACTCTTTTCGTCGTTGGAAATATGACTTTTTAACGATTACATTTAAAACAAAGCCTATACCGCCAAGCGTCGTTCACGTTCAAAAGCAATAAACATAACACATAACAGATTTTAATATCATCATTATAATCTTCGTATTCGTGGAGTATTATCAGAATTGATTGATAACTAGTATACGACTAGTATATCATACTTATAGCGTAACATCGATTACCATAACGAGCTCAATTGAGTGAATGAGGTATCAGACCGAATTTAAAATTTTGATTCGAAAATATAATTATTGGACATCATTTATAAGATAGAAAATAAACTGGTATGTAAACCTTTTCTTCGCTTAAAAAAATGGATCACTTACAGATGTTAGGTTAAATGATACGTTGATAACATAGAACTATTCGAGACGGAAAATCCTGAGTACTTAATTACCCCACGTACACTTATGACACTTAATTTCATAACCTGGTCGTCGCGAACATTTTTATCGTCCTTCATTTTGTAATCAAACACGGTAATCATTATCATCGAAACAATTTCTATCGCGTAGCTACACCAAAGATTTCATCCTGAAGCCTCTTCTGCTTGTGTAATGAAATCGTCCAAGTAACATTAATTCTTCTGGCCAGTTTAAAAGATGCAGAATTATCTTTCGACACGTAACGAGCTTACAGTTACATGGTTAACGTGTTTTCTTGGAAAACATTTCACGGTTTTTCAATAACATTTTTACGAATCGGAGTTATTACTTTATTTATTTTCGTTGTTTATTCCATCGCGATGATTTATGTATTAGTTGCGCAAGTACATTGAAGACGAATCGAATTACTAGCAATAATAGTAAACATTGTTTATATTCAATTACACTTTCTTTTTGCTTTTCCTTCGCCACTGCAGTATTTCCTTGTTTCTTTGAGTGAAATTAAAATTAAACTCGAATTCGAACAACTTCTAAGTGAAGCTAGTGAGAAACGCCTTATCATGATATATTTAATATAACTCTATTAATTTGTACAAAATAATTGAATGTCAGAATAAATCTTGAATTTGTATTAGAAAATGTAATTATTGGAACTAATTGATAGCGAGGAATGTAAACTCGGATTCAAACATTAGCTTCGTTTAAGGAAAATTCAATATTTCTTTTTGATTGATCTTATCATCTCTAGACGATGCAAAATGCGTTGTTATCGCAGCAGTTCACGCGTCGTATCCGTGAATCTTATGATAGTTCAATACGGATAATAAAAAAGTTCTTACGTAATGCTCATCATCTGTGTATTATTAATCTCATTCTCGTAATGTGGGAGCATAAGGCGCATAATTACTTAAAATGGTGTGATTCCAATTACTTAAAAGCTATTTTAAAATGCAAATACTTCCAGCCTATGTTAGATCTACACGGAAGACACATCTCCAAATGGTGGAACTTCGTAAACCGATATTGCAAACGCCGCACAAAACAGGTAAAATCCCAGTATCGTCTCGTTATGTTAATTAATAAAATGACCGTAAAATCCGTGCACAAGAAATATTCTAACTACCGGCAGATACTAGTATGGAGTTGGAATTTCCGTGGAAAACCCAAAAATGTATGTGTTCGATAGCAGCAATGCACAGACTGCCGCGGAAAACCGAGAAGAGGTGGCTTCTCGTTACTCACAGTGTTACATAATTACCTGAGGATCACACGCGTATAAGGATCGATTGCTATAAAAGCGGTAAGATCAAATGATTCCCGCACAGTGCATCCTGGTAGGCCCAGTGCACTTCACCATGGCTAAAGAAGGTTATAGTGTTAGTTCGTTGGCTCTACTTTTAATTATCAGTGTTTTTGCGGTCGCACTGCCAGCGCCAGGTAAGTGAAGAATATCAGAATAGCATATCAAACAAGTTTATATTATGCGAATTGTGAATTAAAAAACGAAGTTTTCTTTCAAATAAATACTTCTTTTAATTCAGAGAGTGCTAAACCAATTATAGTAGTTTCGTGTACACTCTTTATTATTATTATTTATTTTAAATCGCATAGCACATATGACTAAGAAACATCTGCACGTTTTTAAATAATTTGATCAAAATTCATTGATATTAATTATTTGGCACATTTTTAGACATCTCTGTATAATAAAGACTTTGTAACTTACGTGGAATCTTAACAGACATAAGTGTAAATATTTTGAAATAATAATTAACGTGAATATCGTTATCAGAAAGTGCTACGGTCTCCGCTGCAGAGAATACGACGTTATCCACCGAACTAAAACCACCAGCTGAAGATGAAGACCCGCATCAGTTCATGCTTTTTGTGATAAACCTCTATGGGGTAAAAAATGCCAGTGGTGAGACTTCGGATGAAATGTTAGATAATAATCTCATCGACAAGGTTCCAGAAATGTTAGGTAATTCCTTTCAATACATTATTAATTCAACTTATTAAGATCAAGAAACTAGAAACAGTCATTTTAAGTGGAATTTTGATCTGATTGAATTTTGATTCGTTGTATATGTTATATATTAGGTATTATGCATTATATGGATTATATATTACATGGAGACTCTCCCACGAGATATACACCCAATTCTGTTTTTACATGAATTTTGTATAAAAATTTGATAAAAGTCAAAGTAAAATTCTGTTTATTTTACAAATTATGAAATGGTAATTCTAAAGTTTCCATTGATACAGAATATTGTTTTACACGTATTCTTCAAAAATGTGTCTATAGTGTAAAAACAGAATTTGATGATTATGGGATTCTCCTTTCTCCATGTCACCGTGCGTCTTCTTTCCGGATAGCCACAGTAGATAGAACACATATGAAAATAATCATTTGAATGTTTGAACAAAATGTACTTTAAACAGACCCATTGGTGACCATATTACTTGCGGTCGAATTGGACGATGACATGAATGACACCGACGTGCCAGTGAATCTCGACGATCTCGCGAAGGATTTGGAAAAGGAAGGTTTCAACGTTGAGAGGATAAAACACACAGGTGAAACTAAGGTTGTCAGGGTGAAATTCGATGGTAAGGATATGGCAGCTGTGGAAGATGTGCTAGAATCAGCGAACAAGCCGAACCCAGAGAACCAGCAGAAAATTCGAAGGAAGAGGACCCTTTGTCTGAAGTGCAAGAAGGGAGGCAAAGGAGGCTACGGAGGTGGCGGCTATGGAGGTGGCGGATATGGAGGAGGTGGATACGGCGGCGGATATGGAGGGGGTGGGTACCCCGTTGGTCCTAGTTACCCAACTGGATCGTATTACCCTAGTGGTGGTGGTGGTGGATACCACCCCGGTAGTGGTGGAGGTGGAGGATACCATCCTGGTAGTGGTGGTTATTACCCTAGTGGAGGAGGACACCAACCCGGTGGAGGTAAAGATAAAATTAAGGCAGTGGTTTTTGCACGAAATATTGATTAGTAAACACTTCAGTTATCGATAACGATCACGTATTTGCCGAATGCATTATGCACGCTCCAAAAAGCACAGCACGTGCGGAGCACCATGAAAGCGATCAGAGGACTCGTTGTGCCGTATCAAGCATCTTGCAAAGTAGTACACGTATTTCCAAAGCATCGGCAATTTGAATTAATTATCACTGCGAAGCGCAATTTTACTTTTTAATAACTCTAACTTGCAAGATTAATAGCAAACGATTATCTAGTTATTGCTCTAACTCTGAATTAATTAATGCTTACTTAATATTAAGAATGGCCAAAATAACAAATGATCGCTACCTAACGTAATTTAAATGCCTCTAACAAACGCTACAGAAATCCCCTAACAATATATCAATTAATACAATTAATCCTGCCAAATAACAACTCGGTGCGGAGTGCTAAGCAATGTGGGATGTATAACATATAACTTAACAACTAGTAATTAAGCCAATTTTATCCCCAACATGAACCTAATATTAAGCTAAATAATGATTAATTTCAGCAGCCTTGGAAGAGAATATATTAAGAGATGTTATTATACGATTGCAATTATTAACATTGCTTTTCAAGCAGTTACACAATTTTCAGTATTTCTGCCATCCAACCCCTTTCCAGTATAATACAATAAACAAATATAATATAACAGCTTCTCATAAGCATCCTAATCTATAAAAACCCGTGCGTAAAGTAATCCAGCAGCTCATCGCTTTCGCAAATAATGCTGGGGGGGTTTTCTTTAGGTCAAACGATTGGTATTGTACCGGTAGTCGTGGTACCTGTTGCAGTTACTGGTGGAGGATATCATAGGCCTCCGCAGGTACATCGTCCTTCGGGTGGTGGATGCGACCCTTGCGCTCAAGGGTAAGTTTAAAAAAGTTACTACCTTATTTCTAAGCAATTCGACTTACGAGAATAGTCTGTCAGTTGTGTGTGAGGTTTTTCAACGAGATTTTAATGAGACATGTCCAGAATATGTGTAAGTTATCTCTTTTGTGCTGCTGGTATCTCAACAAGTTATCCCTAATTTTACAAAGAAAGCTATATCTTTTTTATATGATTTTTTTATCCGTGGATATCAGTAGAACGTATCTACCGCATAAAAAGAGATTCGACTGTAATATAACTTAACTTATTTGAATACTACTGGTATAATTTTGTTAAAATTAATTCGAAATCTACACTAATCCTGATTGGCACTATTTATGGACTGATTTATGATATTCTAATGTTTCTGATTTAGTGGCGGTGGTGGCGGAGGCGGAAGCTATGCTCAAGCCAGTGCGCAGGCGTCAGCCTGGTAAGTATCGAAAATTGATTAATATCTTGGTGATTAAGAATTGTTATCTTAAACACAATTTCTCTTTCAGGGGAAAATGAGGAGGTGCCCTGCAATAATTAAATGCTGTTCATTCTACAAAAATCCATGACACTCCAAAATGAGTAACATGCATAACATGACATAAAAATTCTTACGATCTTACAAATAAACATATCGCATTAAACTGAGACAACACAACAAGCTTCGTCCCATTATTCCATTCGTATAATGTACAGGAATCAAATAAATAACAAAACAGGTTTGGTTTTAACATTATAAAAGAACGAGATTCATTACATTATTCGAGTATCAACAGTTTCCTGGAAATCACCGTGTGTTTCGTGATTGATTTCCATCGTTAAAAGGGAAGAAGTACCAAGCGCTAACGAGCTTCGTTTCACGTGTATCTATACGCTTTATGTGCTGGCTGTAATGGTCTATTAATTCCTACGATCACCCATGTATCTATATTTATGATAATAAGACAATCGATCACTCAAAACAGAAGGTTTTTAATTACTAATCTCTATCAACCTTGGCGCACCAAGTAGAAAATCTAATATCGTGCCATCGTAGCTCAGTTCGTATGACGGTACATGTCACGTTATAGTAATATACCGAATGATAATCGTATAAACGAGATGCAATTACTGCAATGTACTCGGATCTTGTAGGAGAACTTTCGAACGAGTATTATCAGTAGACTAAGATAAAACGCAAGACCGGTTTAGTTGCTTCGTAGATACTCCAATAACTCGTTGAGTTTCAACGTATCCGTTTAAAAATCATTATCTCTAAGGCAGTCCTGATGCGCGATGTCGATCCAACCAAATATTTTTTCTTCGGATCATCATTATTTTAACATCTGCTCTACGTGTAAGCAACAGTGGCAGCAACAAGTCCGCAGATTCTACAGAACAGTTCGAAGGAGGCGTCGACTGTCTATACACCACGCAAGTGGTAACTCAGTGCTGTAATTATGGCGTGAGTTGGGTGAACGTAACGGTAAACTTTCGATTCTTTTCTTTATTTTTCCGAGCTCCAAGAGAGAGAATGAACGTACGCGCGGAACGAATTCTCTGCCGAAACGGAGCCAAGCTTCTATACGATTGGTACTCCCTTCAGACTTTTCAACGTTTCATTCACTGTATCGGTACTTCTTTTGTATCGAATATCTAGAACGGACAGCCGTGTAGCAAAATTCATTAAACTTACAAAGGATCGATTAGACATAACGTATCACTTTTTCTATGGTTTCTAGGTGGGTGGATCTGTATTATTTACAGTTATATTAAACGTACAAGTATATTACAGTTATATTATATCAAGTATCAAATTTCATTCGGTACCTATAACATAATTTTTCTTTTATATTTATATAATTAGTATTTCAAATTAGAATATTTCCCATATTTTGTGAGTCTAATTCTAGAACTACCAAAGGGGTCAAAATCACTTGTCTGCTATTTTTAGTTAAATTATTTGATTCAACTAAAGAGATTTAATATTATTTTATTTGATATACATAACGAAAATAATTGAACCCATTAATTAATTTAAATCTAGTAGTTCTAGTATTAAAGCGTTATCAATAACGTATACAAAATGTTTCTCAGCAAGGTTAAATCAACATTATCTCAAAAAACAGTAAACTGTAACAACTTCGATACATTCAAAGATGTCTGAAATAGGATCGGCAGCTTTATTAGCTTGAAGCCGCAGAATTTGTATTGGATGGAATTCGGAAACTAAGCAACAATAAATTCTTAATTTTGTAAAAACGGCGGCAGATTAATTTGTACAGTTTATAAAATAGTACCGTGAATATTCCTCTAAAAGCTGATATTAATTAGAGAATTAAAGAAGCATAATGCGTAGCTCTTGAAGATTATTATTACGGAATATGTAAAAGTATGAAGGAAATATGGGTCTGTAAGCAGAACATCAAATGACTTGCACAGAACTACTAATCAGGAATGCGGATTTGTTTATCATTGTATTTACCCTTTTTTTCTCTTTGTCACCACTGGCGAATATTTCCCGGTCGTTGACCACTGTCGCTCGGTAAATGGCCCCTGAAGACTTCTGAACGACGACAGTAATGAGGAAAAACTGGGCAAACCAGGGGCGATTCGTAAAAACTTACTCCAACGAGTGAAGTAATCGGATCTCGATTCCTTCGTCGATCACTCAAGTGAAACTTCGATGCATCAGAATTTTACAACTAAAGTAGAGCACCAGGCACAAATAGTAAGAAATCATTGAAAATATGAAATCTTACAACTCTTTGCGTACCTATTTTTACTCCCACTTAATAAGATACTTTCAATCATTTATTTTTTTGATGCATTTTTAATAAACTAATTCTGCCCAAAACATGTACGATTTACAGTAGGTCGCGGAAGTATCCGTACCCACCTAATTGTCGATTTCAAAAGATTGATATTTTTTTTAGGACACATTTTAAAATACTTGTCAATGTGAATGCATCACGTGTTAATTAAGCTTTCAGTTTATATAAACTTTATTGTAATATAAAAATTCAGTATAACAAAAACAGGAATTTAAGTAAACCATCACAAAGTTAACGCCACAGAAGTATTTGTAACGTAGAAATTTGGTGCGCGTAAAACCACAATATTTACAAGTTTAGTCTGTCTTGGCTAATGGCTTGGTTCCTTTTCCGATGGTTTACTTTAATTCCTATTTTTGTTACATGTTATATCATAATAAGATTTATATCAATTGAAAGCTTAATTGACACGTCAAACATTTACATTATTAAGCATTTTAGAATTTGTGTTCTAAAAACATATCAATCGTTTGAATTTGACAACTAGGGGAGTACTAACACTTCTGTGACTCACTATATATCTAGAAATCCAAAAAGTCTATCCATCATCATAGACGATGAAGTTCTTTCCACATTTACATTAAACCAGAATTTTTATCAGTCGCTGTGAATAATTAACTCCTCCAATGTTCAGTTTGGAACACCAAAAATAGTACCCGACATGGTTAATTGACTGAATGCAGATGTACATGAAATTATTTGTAACCAGTAGACGTCCCGAGCACGTGGATACCGGATAAACCAGAAAAATCCTGAAATATCGTCGGTTCTTTCGCGAATGCGATCTTATCGGAACAAACGAAAGATTAATTACTTTTCGTGAAATAGATTGCTTTGCATTTCCAGTGCCAGATAGAATGTATTGGTAATTGCTCCTGTGACTAATTGATCCAGGTAATGAGCCGGAGCTCGAAGAAAGTCGAGCGCCCGAATTGATGTTACCTTTTATCGATGGCAACGTTAAATCCGATCGTTTCAAAGATTAATTGCTTTTCCTTCTAATGGCGTTTGGTGAAGAACGAACAGGCAGACATAGATATTGCTGACCTAGTCCGCAATCCGTTATATCGAATAGAATTTTTTTTATTGCTATTAATAAAAGCGTTGATAGTAGCGGCATGTTCGATGTTAGGCTAGCAATTCCACGTGTTCACTGTATACGCCTTTATTCTTCGTAATATCAACTACCTTCTTTACTCGACAAATTTAATTACATTACAAATATAGCTATGTTAGCTATATTACACCTAGCTATATAATATGTAATATAGCTATATAATATAGCTACATTACACCTAGTTCTCGTGCAATAAAAATCAAATGCAAAATATCCACTTTATAGTACAAGATAGCAGAAATTTACACTTCTATGGTAAAATAGACACGAACAATCTAAACACAGTATCTCCTGAAAAATTGGAGAATTATGTTAAAGATACGATAAAACCTGTACGAAGTGAAATATTGTCAGATCGATGACTCTAGAATTTTTCTAACAATAAGATCTCAAATTTCCTTTTACACGGGTTGATCTGACATGACTTAAGTTCCTTGCCGATTACGGTGGGACGAGGCTTTAATTTAATCCTTCGCGATTTTAAGGACCGTAAAGGAAACCGGTTGTATGCAACTGGAATTTGCATAGAAAACTCATCTCGCGTAGATGGTCGTAGAATGTATCAAAGTGTTCTTTCATGTGCTCTACCAGAGTTCATAGATACGGGAAACAAGTAGAAAACGAAAATAATCGATCACAAAGCTGATACCACTTTACAAAGAATCGATAGATCAATGACCATTATTGGGAATCCAACATAGCCTAGTTTTTAATAAGACCATCCTACTTGGCAATTGTAACTGATCTACTCACATATATTTACACCAGCAATCGGAAAATTGACATACGTAGTCGCGATCGAAATTTCCAATTATTTTCACTTGCTCTAAATTCGTGCAACCAATCGATTCCCATTCCGTGTCAATATCTAACAGTGTCTATTTTTACACCACCAATCCCTATATTCCATACAAATAAACCATACGATTAATCTTAATTATGAATAATAAGAATATTATAAAAATACGTGGAAATACGTATTAATTGTAGAATTATAAGACACGGTCAATTGCGTATCGTCGATAATTAATTGAATACGTATAATTGCGCTGATCATTTGAATATATGCCGGACCGGTTTCCAAGCTTTAAAAATAGGTGAATAGTGCTTGCCGTGGAAATGATATGCGGGAAAGATATGAAAAATGAAGTTTTTTTTGTAAGAAACAACCACGGAAGGCATGTATAGAAATGGCCCAGTAAACTAGAACACTAACTGTGTCAATAGGCGAGATTACGCATGCACGCACATCCGGCAATACACGGTGTGCACCTAGTCACCCATCACACACGTCCTTCTTCGATACGATCGAGCGGAAAAGGGGACGGCGATCGATGGTACGCGACTCATCGTGGCATATTATAAACTATCTACTCTGTATATTGTATAAAATGGAAAGTGACGCACATCCAAACCCCACACTCTCCACAATAAACTCAAATTTGGTTTGAAAAACGCAACATGGAAACTGATCAATGCCTTAATTAATTGCCATCAAATATATATACACCCGTCCCTCGATTTATGCGGATTATTCGTTCCATCCGGTTCTTTTTTACGCGGTAGAAAATCGAGTTAATAGAGTCCGTCAGGAGAAATACAAAACAATTAAAGAAAAAAGCAGATGTAAGTTATAATAATATTTATTTCGCATAGATTCACAAGAAATAATGAAAATTCAGAGAAAACCAAAATTTGTTATCGTTTGTGCGATCAAGATTAATGTGTTCACCATAAATCAACTAAAGTAGATTGGAATGATGTAATTAGTACAGTTAAGTAAGAATTTGCGTCTTAATGATATATGTAGGAAATCCATCGATGCCAATATCACTAAAACTCGGATCAAATATATCGCTAATATTCGTAAAATTCTCAATATTTTTAACGTTACGATAACGATGCAAAGTAACTAACATCGTGTACAATGCTCAAAACAGTTTTATTTGTAAACGTTATATAGACGTTACGAACGCGCATCGCAAGGTATCGTATAACGCGGATTTCGGCGCGGCGGTCAACATGTTAGGGGCCATTTGTTTCATTTAATTAATTTGTTCAAAGTAACGGCGAATATGTCATGAAAATACCGTTTATTGAATAGAGGAAGTGCATAAATCGTACAAGAATGAATATATAAAATATAAATGTAAATAAGGCTACATTAGAAAATATGGCCAATTGGTCTGTGATAGAAAGTAATACAAGTAATAAATGTTGTTCTCTGAATTTATTCGTAGTACTCTGAGTTTAGGGAGTTTGAGCTGGGATGGATATGATATAATGGGATATAATAATCTATGTAGTAATGCGCGGAAATGAAGGAAATATGTTTCTCAAATTATAAAGAAAGGTCAAACTGGTAACAAACAGCGAAGGATACGTTAGTTTAAAATTAGCGATTACAGTGAAGAAGGTCATCCATGTAGGAAGGATCCTAGAGGAAAGAGTTTTAAAGATGATCACACAAAGATGAAGATAAAAACATTTGCGAAAATTAACCACTCCAAAAGACAAAGTAATATTCTAGTAAACGAACCATATCTACATTAAAAATATAAACTTCAGCATTCAAATTTACTAGAATTTGTCTAGGACACAAAGTTACATGAAAATTCAACCTGTAGACTAATTATTTCTTATATAATTATAACATTAGTCTTAATTACGCGAGTTTCGCTTGAACCTGTATAATCCCGCAAGCCTAAGCATGTCGAGAATTAAGAACCATCTTCAAACTGTATAGCGCGATATAATATGAAAGATGAAGAATATATCTCTACTTCCGCTTGGCTACCGCAAGAAAGGAGTTGGTAAATGTCGAGTCTGTCCGTGTAACGAGACTATCACTTAAATACAATGTAAGAAGGAAAGTGACGCAATTTGAAGTCTCGTAAGATGGTGTCACGCACACCGGTCCGGACGATGACCAGCTGTTCTCACATCTGTTAACACCTGCATCATCCCAGAAAGTGTACGTCTCTTGCGAGCACGCGAGCCTTTAGGATCTATGGTGGTCCTGACCTTTCGCCCAGGATACGTAATTGGCCCCAGGGCTCGTCCATCACCATCAAATTCCGTCGAAACCAATCGAGGACCTGTAACTTGTTTTCGTCCGCATCCCGCAATCATAAGAGAATACTTATTCATTCGAATTCTTTACTTGCAGGAATGTACTTCGCCAGGTAGAAATAACTGATAACGTAACTTTTCAAACGAGGTATAGATTTCAAAGCATGCATGGTGTAACGTAATACCGGCACGTTTAAAACTTCCATACGTGACGATACGCGTGATTGAGTAGATAGTAAATCAGGAAGAACGTCCACAGTGAGAAGTTTGCATTTATGATACAGGTTTGGTTTTGAAGGAATACTTTGAAACAACGGAATCGTAGGGAATGGGATAAACGAATAGGAATAACAGTGAAGAAATATTCAGATGATTCGCGATTGATGTCGATGCATCACGAGTTATATATCATAGTAACTTCTTCGCGTACGTGCAGCATTATTTGAATTATGATTCTTGTGATAATGTACTTACATGTGAGCTATTGCATTCCCGGTTAACCCTATGCTAGGAGATAAAGTATTTTCCTACGAGTATAAGTGATAGATATACTACTAGTCTTGCCTGATCATTAATTAAATATTCACGTTTTTATTAATATCCTTTAAAAAAAATTAATGAAGATTATTATGTTATTATCATAATTAAGTATCGCTTTCACACCAAACACGTCAGTATGACGTTTAGAGTTGTCACGCGACTTTCATTCTAATTGCTTGGGTTTTTTGGAAAAAATAAAAAATTATAAACACTTAAGGTGTAATGAAGAGATTATGAAGTAAGATGTGTCCGAACAAAAAGGGGAGGTGTAACGAGATAATAAAGAGTCAGCGAAAGGTTTGCTTATGTATGAAACCGTAATCATTATTTTGTTAAGTAACTTAAAAGTTCACGAAGGTAAAGGCACAAGGAAATATCTGCATCAGTAAGCGTAAACCGCGTAAACCGCATTATCAAATTAGTCTAATCACCTGAGTGGACTTAGCGTGGAAACATGACCGCGATTTTGCTCACTGCGATGATCTTCACAGACAAAAAATCGATACGGCTAACGGTAGCTCCGACTCCGTACGCTTGTCGGACTAAGTTTTAATAGTTTTAGTACTACCGGTGTGGCAAGTAAGCAAAATTATTTTACATTAACTTCGATTAAGGATGTTTATCGTCCAATAGTTTTCAGAATACAATCCATCTCAATTATCGTAAGATAATTTCCACGAAGTATGATACTTCATCATTCGAGGAGGATAGATTTGTCGCTTATAAACTCGGAGTCTATAAATTTATTTATATTAGCTAATTTCCGGTTAATACATGCCTTCCTGTTACTTGAGAAAAGGATTACCGGGAAATTGAGAAAAATGATGAACAAGAAGAGATGTCCTATCGATGTAGTTAGCTTGTCTGCCAGCTTGTTCCAAAACATGTTTTAATTGGCAGATCCTCTACTTTACGATTTATCGATCATCTTGGTATGCCTATCAATCTTGACCTTCGATCTCTGAGATTTACGCACTGTCGATCCTCGAATCGGAGTTACTTCGAACGATCAGGAAGAAGAGGACTCAAGGTCGAAGATCTCTGGTAGACTTGCGGAGTGTGAGTACCTGGTTGCAGAGATTGAATCTATTCTTAAGTGCTGCGCACACTCTTCTCGGATAAGAACACCTTTTCAGCTTCCTTGAGTCAAAAGGTCCTCAATATTGAACATGTCTAAGTACACGCCTTTTTTTCCAAAACTCACTGAACGTTAGAACTGCATGATGCACAAAATTAATGTGTTTCGCAAATTCTTTAACGAGAATCAGATAATACGCCACACTCCATTCAACTCCAAAACCATCGTTAAGTCGGTTATCATCAATCATTATTGCTACCATTTTTAATGACTCTGATACACGTAGCTTTTCGGTGACGTAGTTTTTATTGCAAAGAAAGTGTTGAATAGTTTTAAACAAATTTAGTTATATCATAATAATAATGCTCGGATTCCGATGTATCTTATGAAAAGTACGCAATTAATATATCATTAATGAAAGAATGGAGTAGTTAGCATTCTTGAAATAAACATTAAAAACTCACTCGACCAGTAAGATGGTTGGCGGAAATTTCTGATCAGACTTTGGAAGAAACAATTCGTGAATTTAAGTTACCTCAAACTATGAACTAATGGCGTCTCGGATTTACTTCGAGGAACAAATCCTAAAAATCCTAAGAAAGGGAGTATTCTAGTGGTCATCGATAGACCGTCTCGATTGCCGAAAGTAAAGGAGGACTGAACTTTTTGCTCCGATATTAACGGAACGGTGTTAACCCTGAGGGGCCTCTCCGCGATGGCAATCGGAGGGTAGGGGACCGTTCATATAAAGGAGTGAGCCCCGTGCTCCGGGGGCCCAGTACCGTTTAAAGATGCAAGCTGCCGGGATGCTGTGTGGTACCAGGGCCGTCTACCTTCTCGCATTTATCATATTTCTCATTGGCAATGCCCGTGAGTAAAGGAGATCTTTTCCTCCAACGCTAATTTATCGTGGATCCAGGCGTGCACGGTGGAAACGATTGGAAAATTTAGTGTTGTGCAGTGAATCTGACATTCCTTTATGTCAACAGTGAATTTGGATATGCTTGTGATAATAATGATATTTTTATAAATACATCCAGTAGGTTTAAAGGATGAAAAGATACGAGAATCAAAATTGGCATGGTTCAATACATGAAGTATTTTGAAAATAAAAATATGAATGAAATTAAAGCTATTCGATACATGTGATTCAAACTTGTGCGGCTGCAATTCGTTACTTTATGATGTATATTAAAAATAGGTACATCTATGGCTACGTATTAATAACATATATATTTTTTTTTGAAAAATTAAAATGGTATATTAGTATTACTAATACGTAGACATAAATTAACAAATTGTAATCGCACAACTTTGAATCGCATGCATCGAAGAGCTTCAACTACATCCATATTTTATGTTATATGTACAAATATATATATTTTTTATATTGCATAGATGCAATGTGCAATTTGTCTAATTATCTACTCAGTCCATGCAACTGTTTGTTCAGTTAGTTTGCAGCATATAAATGCACGATATCTCATTAAGTTTCCAAACGTGAACCGATGAGCAAACGATTAAAACAAATATTTTATACAATACACGTATTTCGGGCGATTAACATTTAAATTATATTGTTCGACCAATACAATTGTGAATCAATCAAGTCCCATGACTGTGACCTTCTTTAGGTATTTTTAACAGAGCATTGATTTCTTGTAGATTCTTATCCTCTTCAATTCTTACCCAGCATCCCAGGCTACATTCCGGTTTATATAAGACACGGGAACGAACCATTGGAGAGCATAAATCCTCAGTTAGCAGAGGCATTTCATGAAAAATCGGGTCTATCTAAGGTGAACCGCTTGTGTTCAACATCACATTATTCTCCGCGACACACAAAACTTATAAATAATCATTTGTAATGAATTATGTCTACAGAGTATTCGCCTAAACCTTCCCGAGTCGGCGGGCATCGACTCCAAGGAATATGAAGCCGACACGTTTTTCGACAAATCAAACAAAAAGAAGGCTTATTCCATCCACGTTCGTGACGTAGGAAACAATCCACCCAGTTCTGAAGAGAACAAAGATGCCAAGATACCAACGGAACACAATAGGAGTATAGAAGTACCAAAACTTCTATCTATTTACGAATTACCGAATGACGGAGACGTTAATAAGGAACAACATGATGAGAACTCAAGGGACAAACCGATTTCGAAAGAACCGGTGATCAAAGTATGAATCTCAAGGAGATGATTTATTTCCATGATAAGATCGTGGAATATCACATATCTGCATATACTTCGATATTTCATGTTTTCCGATTTAAAGATGATAATATAATCGCGAAAGACATCTACAAGGATTATATACACAGACCTTATCATAGAATACGCAAACAAGTTTCCTTGATGAATCAGTTAACATTAATCATCCAGTAATATTTTTTCTATTAAAGATAGAAATTACTTCATGCTGATCGTATGCAAACTCACGACAAACGATTTGACAGTTCCTAGAAAATACATTTTAACGTATATTGCCATCCCTCTTTCTATATATTCTTTCTCACTGACCACGCATGCATCGTACACCTAATCTGAAAGAGAAATCGATGACTCATACAAAGTCGCATGTCCCTTAAATTTATCATATTGCGGCATAATAATACGACTAAATTGAACTTTACGAGCATCGCTTCCTAAAAGGAACAATTCGTTCTTCTTTATTAAGGTAAGCCCGTTGTCGGACGAAGAAGAGGAAGAGCTCAAGAAGCTAACGATTCAAATCGAGAAGGAGGAAAGCAAACCTAACGATGTGCATGTTTCAAAACCAGATTTGCCAGCCGAAGCGCCACATCACCGGAATAACGTACCAAGTGATCCTTCAGTGTTGAAAATCGAGCAAATTCAAGTCGAGAAGGAGGAAAGCAAAACTAACGATGTACCCATTTCGAAAGCAGAATTGCCAGCCGAAGCGTCACATCGTCGGAATAACGTACCAAACAGCCCTCCAGTATTGAAAGTCGAGCAAATTCTTACGGACGAGTTACCCATGGAGCCCAGTCTTTACCTAGTTAAGGATCTCTCGCAGTTATCCGCGGAACAGGATACTCGTGTTACAGAAAAAGAGAAATCTGCTAAGAAAGAACATTCAGGGAATAACAATTCTGCACGCCCCGTTAAGGATAAAGAACCACCAATTAAAGAGACTCGTCCTATAAATGTTCTATCGAACGTTGATAAAATTGCACCAATCCCTGCGGAGAGTATAAATAGTCAATCAAGTGCCACGGAAGAAATAGTCGATTCGAGACAGGATGATAAAAAGAAGGACTTAACCGAACGTAATGATGATGTTACGACAAACTAAAATTATTCTAGGATATGTCACTACGTAAATTATTTTCGTAATTATCATAGCTGTAACTTCGTGGTAATTTACAGTGCTGTTCATAGTCATACTTGTAACGGCACGGTGGAGTTGTCATTTTGTGATAAATGTTTACTTGATAAAATTGATATAAGTATGTGCTAGGAATGTTAATCATCAACGTTTTTAAGTCAAAATCTATCAATGTACGCTAATGACTTAAAAACGGTTAGCATGATTCACATTCGCATAGAATCTTGAGCTGTGTATTAACACTTCTAATGACGATAAGAGGATATTAAATTAGATAAAGAATTTTTCGAATATAATGTTGTTTTATTTTATCATCGCTGTTGTATGGTGAAATTAATTTAATTACATTGCGTAGATGTTTACTCTACTGATTATAATCAATTGCTGATTATCACTGGGTATTTAAACTTCTTAGATGACCTGATTATATCGTGATTTTTAAACAATATCATAAACTTCCATTTACATAATCAGCTTTTCCTTGATTTAAATTATTTGTGTAAGATCGTAGTTTATAATTATCTTCGCCGGTTTTTAAAACGAGTAAAGCAGGTACAATATTAAACTCATTACTCCTCGAGACTTTTGGAGAAGATTTTATATTTTGCGAAGTGCTCTCATCAACATTTATATCCAAATAGGATCTTCGGTCTTCGAGAAATCTTGCGCTCGACAGAACGAATGTTTTATCTTGGAATTTACAGGCGAAAGCTGGTAACTTCTGTTTGACGTCTGGTATGTAAACATCTCGAATTGCGTGACAATGAATGTTTTGCTGTCTCATTTGCTTCCCGGAAGAATTCTTAAATCCAGTAATTTCCTCGTGTCCCTTAAACCGATTGGATATTAACTCTTCGCTTTCCTTTTTTCCTCCACCATTTCTTCCCGAATTTTTCACACCCTCAAATATCCTCGATTTTATTCCTCGATCCCTCAGGCCATGACTTTCATCTGCTACCTGAACTTTGGCTATTTTCGACAGAGCAAGAATCAGGCACATTTCCTTCTTCATATAAGGGCACGGTCCACCCGTTTTATTATTTCCATTAACTTTGTTATCCTTCTCTGTATTGTTATTATGATTGGCCTCGATACGTTTATATCTCTCGATCACTGTACTCCGTGTTGGAACTGTTTTATTTTCAATTTCATCTTGAGTACTTAATAAATCCTTCAAAGTTTTAAGTCTTCCGTTTCCATCTTTTACAGCGATGCCAGAATTGAAAGGACTTGCGCTTAGAAGTACGGCGAGGATAATAAAAGTTCGGCAAAGCATGGTCCCAAGGATAACCGAAAATCGTCACTAATCCGCACATTCACTTTTTTAGGGACACTTATGTGACCAGCAGTTGTTCCTGTCGCGATGTAGACTGACTCTAACGGAAAAAATGACGTTCCCGTGAATGCACGAAGGAGCAAGGTGCGCGAGGACGGAAGATTGGGCCGTTCTGTCGCGTTGTATTCATTCCGTGTGCGCTGACCTTATCTCCTGTTTGGGCATTGCTTGAATACCGTCGAATTCTCGCCTCTATCTGCTTGTTTTCTATGACGTTAAAGTCACTCGGGCCTCCCTGTTTTCGACTTTGATCCTTCGGGCTTGATTTAACTTTTTACATTGATTAATGTTCTACGTACACTCTCCATGCGGGTATATATTTCAACTGCTTGCTGCGGGATTCTCCTCTTTCTCCTGTTTTCGAGGCTGTGAAAGAACATTCCATCTTCTATCGTAAAGAAGGGATCATAAGACGGAACCATAGATGTATATTACAGGAATAAAGAATTAGTTTTATTCGATAACATAAATATATAAAAGGTCTATTAGTCAAGATATATGTATGTAAAAATGAAATAAAATATAAATAGTATCTCAATTAGGGTAGTATCACGCTTAGGTATATAACATGTAGGAGTGTCAATAATAGAAACCGGGGTTGGAAAAATAATTATTTACTATAATATAATGTTTTTTGATTGTAAAATATTTAAAATATCATAGCATACCGAAAAACTATGTATGTTTTTTACAAAAGTTAATAAGCCTGATTATACGTTGATTTGCGTGTTTTCAGAAATTTTACAAAATTATTTCATTAAAATTCTGAGGATAAGTTAAATCCCCGATATTTTTGTGTAATCTTAACACATGTTAAGGAACTAAATGTTTGTAATAAATAAATGCTTGCGTAAAGCATGCAGAACTAAAATTTAAAAGCGGCGATAGAAAATAAAAAGACGCCAAAGTAAACCCTGAATGGATGACATTGCAGCGCGACCTAGCCGCTGAATGTGATGTCAACAATACGTATCGGTGTAGAGGTCATGCGTTTTTCTTTGCACGTGTACGAAAAGAGTTTTCCCTTTTTACTAACTTTTTGACATTAAATAAGGTTTTTAATTCCATAGAAAAAAACATCTCCAAACCTACGTGCGTGAACAAAAATTAGAGACACTTTTGTGAAGGTTAATTTCGCAGATCGAAAACAATTTCAGGCATCAATAATAATTTTCGAATATTTTCTCCTGCTCGATTGATTGTTCCTTAAAAGTATATTCTGATCTCATAGAGAACTAATGTTCTGAAAAGTAAAGAATGCCGCATGTTTTTAACACGTAACATAACCTCGATAATGATGAATAGTACTGACACTATAAACTACTGATTGCATTATTATATACACTTATAAACACAACACGGTTGTATAATAAACAAAAATATGGCGGGACAACAACATCCTTTTCCATCTGGATTTCCCAATGTACAACAATCTGCCATGCGTACACAATTTGGTGGAGGTCAAATGGTATCTGGTTTAATGGGCCCACAACAAGGTGGTATGTACACTTATGATAATACAATATATGGGGCAAAATAAAATAACATTTTTTCAGGTATGGTAAGCCAACAACAATTTGGTGTTGGAGTAGGGGTTGGTGTTGGTGGTGTTAATTCAAATACTATGGGTATGCCCAATGCTCAGCAAGTATTAGCACAACAGCAGCAACAACAACAACAACAATCTGTGGCAATGCAGCAACAAATGCAGCAGATGCAACAGCAGCAATTACAATTACAGCAGCAACAACAAGCTGCTATGGTGCAACAGAATAATCAAACTAATAATCAAGCTACTACACCTCAAACTCCTGTACCTCCTACACAACCACCACCACAACAACAACAAAACAAGGAATTTAATACTGCTAGCTTGTGCAGATTTGGGCAAGAGACTGTCCAAGACATTGTCAGTCGTACCTTAGAAGTCTTTCAAACATTGAAAGTTCTACAACCACCCAATGGTATGCAAGAAAGAAGTTGACAGTTGTTTAATGAAGATTTAATTCTAGTTTTGGGTTTGATGGATCCAATGCTGCTTACTTTGAAACATGCTCTTTTGGTTATAAAGGTACAGCACAAGGAGGGAATATGGCTAATGAAAAGAAAGCTAAAGTACAAGAGCAACTGAGGACATTAAAATTACTATTTAAGCGTTTGAGATTAATTTATGAGAAATGCAATGAAAACTGTCAACTTCAAGGAATGGAATACACACATATAGAAAGTTTAATACCTCTAAAGGAAGAATGGGATATGAAGTCTGACGAGAAAAAGACATCTGAGGCTTACAGGCTAGCTTGCGAAGAAAGTAAAGAAATAATGGAGGTAAACATTGGTAAAATCAGAAACAGAGAACCATTAAATTACAGACACAGTAAACAAATTTTCAAAATTTTTCAGCAAGTCATATTGAAAAATCGACATCTCAAGGAAATCATTGATCATTTAAGGCGTATAATCTCAGAAATAAATACTATGTTAAATATGCGCCGATCTTAAGTTGTAAATTGTAAATAATTCTTTGTATAAGTTATTATAATGGTGAATTGAAAGAATAAAATTATTATTTCCTATGTCCAAACTAATAAACACATCACTCACTCCTTGATCACTGCTCTGCATTGACATTGTTGATATTCATGTGAATAATATCACTTGTCCTAAGAACAGCCTCTGGCATTGTTCCCAATGGTGTTTCTAAATTTCTTGCATACACTTTCAGACAATCCACATCGCAACCTCGGAATTCAGCAGAAACGCGCGTATTTTCGTGTAAATAAAATTCCGCTTGTTTTCCTATGTAAAAAAAATAGTTCGAAAAACTATCCCGATAATGTATACTTCGTTCTTTGAAAAATGTTCAGAAAAGAAAATATTTCTTGAAGAAAATTACGATTAAATTGCCGGAAGTGTAAAATCAAACACGCGCAGGGTTTCACCATAAATTTTACGACGAATGTATCTCTTGGCGGTATGTTTAAGTAATTAAAAGTACAGGATTTTATATCGAAATTGAGTCATTTACAGTAATATATACAAATGAAATCATAAGATGTGGAAGGCAATTGATTATTATGAAAGTCGATGCGTTTGTATTTATAAAATTGAATTTGAAATGCATAAAAAAGAGAGATGTGTCGGAGGGAACATACCGACAATGCCGGTAATGACTCTTAAGAATCGTTCCCGCAGAAATGCACGAGCCGCTTGCTTTTCTGGAGTTGCAAAGTCTAAACTCTCACTATTTTCATCTACTATTACATCTTTTTCTTCGTTATTCGACATTTTTTGCACGGAAGTATTATAAATCCTACCAAGTAAACACTAACTTTTAAGGTGGAGGCACGTACGAGATATAAATAGACCCAATACCACAGACGAGATATAAGTAGACCAAGCACGCAGTGCAATCTGTAAATTCAAAATTACCTTGTCTTAGAGCCCGGTAACGACTTTTGTATCACTGGTGACGTTGCCCACCAACACATAAAATAGCTGTTTGATTATATTTTTAGTCCTAAAAATACAACCGGCAACCTGCACGTTGTGAAACCTGGAAATCGGTAATAATTGTAAATAAAGAATTAGAAATTAGAATTCTTCTACCACTACAACCGAGCTAGTATCCGGTTTATACGTATACTTTAATTAGTAGTTGGATATCTCGTTTAGCAAATAAGTTAGGAATATCATGTCCGATATCGCCCGACTATCTTTTTTAATCTTTCCGTAAACTACAGTTCCTCAGTCCTGTCATTTTTTTTGGGAGTACACTTTTAACTGCGCATAGTTCAGAGATCTTTTTTTTCGTCAGTCATTTCTGACTGGAATCACGAAATACAATTTAGGGGTTGGTCTTCTATATTTCGTCTGTGTCCGAATGCATTTATCTTTCTTATGCTTGCCCAACTACATTTTTCTATAGTTATACATCAGTGTAAGTACTCTATGTTAACGATGGACTTAATAAAGCGCGGGCTTTTGTTTTTTCTAGTGCCAATGATGCAATGCACTGGATTCATCGAAAAACTTCGACATCGGTTTTGGAAGAAATATGCGCATCACCAGTGAAATGTACTTCAAATGCGGTCAAGTGGATGCGCTGATCAGACGATGCTTCTACAATCTGCTTAATTCTTATACATTCTTATACAATCTTATACATTGTATATATATTACAATATACGTGAATACACTCACTATATATAATATTATAATGTATTATAATTTTAGATGTAAGAATAGTTACTGATAGTTTTTAAGTTGCAATAAATAAAAAGAAACGAAACAAATTGACTTCCCAGTTCAAACCATTAATTTCCATTCCTCTGACGAGTCTGAGAATTTCTAGGATTCGGCGGCAAATTCCAGGAATTGCGCGAAATGAATGTTTTTCTGATATCAATTTTCGATTTTGCAGCAAAATTTGAAGAAAATAGCAAAATCTGAGTAATTATAATAATTCGCGAGCATTTCCAAGAACAATAAAAAATGTTGGACTACAGGGTGTTCGGTATGTTTCTCATAAGGTCTAATTGTTAATTAACAACTGCATCAACTCCCGAAACCAATGGTTTTAAAAATGTAAAAATTAAAATATAAATTAAAATATAATGGATTTGTTTGTTGACGATCGAAACACCGTTCACCGTACCACAATAAACCATAACAAACCACAACCGTGGCCGAAGTTAAAATAATATCTCTACTATATCTTTGGTAATTGTTTAAAGAAATTATTTATTGTTGCAACGATCGTTGCACTTATCGCGCACTAGTCCAAAGTATGCGCCGTGCAAACTTTGGTGCACCCGAAAGCTGCAGTTTAATAGAATAATGAAAGCATATCTCAGAATCGTAATATTCCATCGCCTCACGAAGTGCAAGCGCGGGGTAAACTTTACTCTGGATCCATAATTTAACAAGTTTATTAAATTACGACTTAGTTATTACAATATTACTTATTTTTTATTAATTATTAACAAGGGATTTGATAAAATAATAACAAATTAATAAAATCTCAGGTGAATCCGAAGGAGTTTCTTTATTAAACGACTGCTTGTACGCCGCTGTGGGGGAATCGGTTTAGTGTATTGGTATCTAATGCACCAATTATAACGTCATTTCCAAAAATCTGCGAAAATGCATGAAAAAATATTTTCCAGAAAGCTAAAAAGTTAATAATTATACGAATATGATCGATAATGATCGAAGAAAGTAAACAATAATCGACGGATAATTCTTCGAGGAAGGGACGACCGCGGTTGGCCAGGGGGGGTTGACTCCACCAATTTTTACCCCTTCTTGGATCCTGAGGAACCGAGGTGACGTGGTTACCCCCTGCACAACGATCCTTCATTCGGTCCGGTGCACTCGGGGAGGAAAGACGTCTTTCCTAATTCTCGCTTCCCAAAGTATCCCCCTTCCAAACCGACCGCCCTCCTCTTTCTAGGACCACCAATACCGATCAGCACCAGCTAATACTAACAGCTACTGACCAATGCTGACCAGTAGTGACCAGTACTGACCATTTTGCGGTTAATTCAATTTTTATTTCTGATCTGTTCTAGGAGCTTATTTTCATGATTATTTGATGGATTATTTGATTATTTGATGGTTATTTGACTGTTTATTGATGATTTGATTATTTACTGATCATTTTACTATTTACTGGTTATTTATTAGTTATTTGATTATTTACTGATCATTTTACTATTTACTGGTTATTTATTAGTTATTTGATTATTTACTGATCATTTGACTGTTTACTGGTTATTTATTAGTTATTTGATTATCTACTGATTATTTGACTGTTTACTGGTTGTTTATTATTCATTTGATTATTTACTGACAATTTAACTGCTTACTGGTTATTTATTAGTTCTTTGATTATTTACTGATTATTTGACTGCTTACTGGTTATTTATTAGTTATTTGATTATTTACTGATTGTTTGACTGTTTACTGGTTGTTTATTAGTTAGTGGATTATTTACTGATAATTTGACTGCTTACTGGTTATTTATTAGTTATTTGATTATTTACAGGTCATGTAACTCGTTGCTGATTATTTTATTATTTGTGATCGCATGCTTGCTTGGGTTCATGGTTCGGTAGAATAGTTGGTAGTTATTATAGATATTATACTTAGTTAGTTTTATAGTTCTCAAAAGATGAGCTCGAAGAAAGAAGAAGGAAGAAAGAATTATACAAGGGGAACACTCCTGTAGCGAAATTCAATAAGAATAGAAATAAGTTTATTAGCTACAGTTGGTTCAACCCTTTCTCTGCTAAGACTCTTTTGCCCGATCCATATTGTACGATTGACTTGCAACTTTGATTCTATTAGTATTTTAGCATTAGTATAAGTTACACAGCGACAGAGAAAGTGTTGACTAGAAATTAAGCGTAAACCTATGTAAATCACTGACAAACGTATTTATGAAGAGCGAACATTTGCAAATTCTCCAATTTTAAGCTTCTGCTTGCCTTTGCTTTGTATCTCGGCGTGAAGTAGTATATCTTGCAGTGATGAGCGACAAGTTTCTCGCTCTTTCGTTACTCTCTTCCAGAGTATCGAAATGAAATTCTTGGATAGCATAGTTTGTTTCCGATCCTGAGAGGGTTCCCTGTGGACCTCACTCGGGTCTGTTCATTCTGGTTCCGGTAATCGGGCCAGGGTGGCAGATTTCGAGGTAAATGTCCAGTGCTTGCGAGGAAGGGCCATGGCACATGTGGCGGTCGTGGCGTAAGTCACGATTGAGCGAAACACTCCTGGACGGGGTGTCGGTAATCCGTTTGGAGGCTGCGTGCGGTTCTCCTTCGTTGTCACTCCTAAGGGTTTGTTCTCGCGCGCTGAGACGCGAGTGCGACGCACTCGTTGTCCATGTGCCATGGTTTCGACCGAGTACGGCTCGGCGGACTTCAGGTTGAGGTCCAAACTTTTAATCGCGATTTGGAGTTAGAGTCATTTAGTTTCTTAGAGTCAATCCCCCCAATTAGTATTCGCTCTTCGAAATAATGTTCGGTCAGTGACTTAACGATAAGTTTGGTATAAGAATAGCTAGTAAGTTAGAACACTGTATCCGCGACGATATTCCAAGTTCGATTGTCCCATTTTTCTTCGAGTTTGACACGAAGCAAAATGTTCCCTGAGGACTTGGAATAAAACGGTGGGTGGTTCGGTCGCGTAACGCGATCCGCCACCCAGCCACCCACCCGGGTCTCTGCTAGCGGCAACCTCCACGTGGTGGGACCTGGTAATCGGTAATAATTGTAGAGAATTCGAATTAAAATTATTCTACAATTACAACCGAGCTAATTGCTGCTTTATATCTTACTTTAATGAATACTTCACCCATGAGACATCTCGTTTAGCGAATAAGTTAGGAATATCGAGTCGGATATCGCTTGACTATCTTTCGACGATGATCTATACTTTATAGACTTTATTTAGTGTACAATATTACTGATCAACATCTATTGATGTATTCATATACCTATTTGCTCTTATACTTTTAATAAAGATTAATTGTATTGTAATAAGAAACCTGCTATTTATCAACACCCCTCTCCCAAGCTCCTTCAGTTCCAGATGAGGCTTTTTTAAGTTATTATTATTTAAATGCACTACTGCATCTTCTTATTAAATAATGTACCCAAATAAATTGGCAATGGGATTTATTTCACACAAGTGTTCGGACGATTTTATATTAATTATTTCAGGCAGTTTATTTTAATGACATGACATATTGAAGAATTACGTTTAATTAAATAATATTTTAACTTTGGGATAAAGCTAATTTTGTTTATTAACTAATTTATTTGATTTGTTACCTAATATAGCAATCTGCTCTTCTACTTTTAACAAAGATTAATTGTATTGTAATCGGAAACCTGCAATGTATTGAGACCTCCCCTACCCAAGCTCCTTCAGTTCCGGTTGAGACTTTTTAATTTATTATTATTTAAATACACTACTACACCTTCTTATTAAATACACTACTACACCTTCTTATTAAATAGTTCAATAAAACAATATTCATTAGCCCTTATATTCGCCGTACTTATATTGTACCCAAATAAGTTGGCAGTGGAATTTATTTCACACAAATAATTGATCGATTTTATATTAATTATTTCATGTAGTTTATTTTAATGGTATAATATTTTGAAGAATTTCATTGAATTAAATAATAGATTATCTTTCAGACAAAGCAGCTGTGTGTGATTTATTAATCGACTGCTTATCTGTACTCCTTAATAAACAAATCCAATTGTTACACTTTAATTATTACACATTTACAGCTACTCCAACGTAGGACATGAATTATTTCATGCAACCCATTTTAATGAAATAAGATTTCGGACGATTGAGTTTAATTAAATAATATTTTAACTTTCGGATAAAGCTAATTTTGTTTATTTATTAGATTTGTTAACTAACCTAGTTTTTTATTTATGATTACAGGGTGGCCACTGGTTGTTTCGCCGGAAAGTCCGCAATCAAAGAAGAAAAAATTACTTCTGTCTCTTATGTTATATTATTTATTAGTATACAATGTTGTATCACAATTGTTGTTCAACGTGAAATTTACATTCAGAATAAATTACTTTCTTACAAATTTTTGTGTTATACTTTATATTTCCTCGACGTACCGAATATCCAGAATCCTATACGTCCTAAAAAATTCCTCGAGTCGTGCGAATCGAATACCCCGTTGCAAGTTATATTCTCTTGAAGTTGTACGAGAACCCAGAAATGTAGGAATTCAGTTTTCATTTGAATGGCGATTCTCGGTCGCCACGCGCGTTCAGCCTCTTAACAGAATGGCGACTCTCGGTCGCCATTTAAAAGTAAACCGAAATCCCCCAAATTTCTTGGCCCAACAATTTTGCTCCAAAACCCCCAAATATATGCAGATTTCACTTTTCATTTGAATGGCGCCGGCCAGTCGCTACGACCGTTAATTCGTAACGGCTCTCGGTGGCCAACCGTCTTTTGCTCTTTAACGGATTGGCGACTCTCGGTCGCCATTTAAATGAAAACCGAAATTCGCCAAATACATCTACCCAGTAATTTTGCTCGAAAACCCCCCAAAATATGAGAATTTCACTTTTCATTTGAATGGCGCCGGCGAGTCGCCACGGCCGTTAATTCGTAACGGCTCTTGGTCTCCAACGGTTTTTTGGCTTTTAACGGTCTGGCGACTCTCGGTCGCCATTCAAATGAAAACTGAATAACGACAATTCCTTGAAACCCATAATTTGGCTCAAAAACCGCCCAAAATTAGAGGATTTCACTTTTCATTTGAATGGCGCCGGCCAGTCGCCACGACCGTTAATTCGTAACGGCTCTTAGTCTCCAACGGTTTTTTGGCTTTTAACGGTTTGGCGACTCTCGGTCGCCATTTAAATGAAAACTGAATAACGACAATTCCTTGATACCCACAATTCTGCTCGAAATCCCCCAAAAATATGAGGATTTCACTTTTCATTTGAATGGCGCCGGCCAGTCGCCACGACCGTTAATCATAACGGCTCTTAGTCTCCAACGGTTTTTTGGCTTTTAACGGTTTGGCGACTCTCGGTCGCCATTTAAATGAAAACCGAATAACGACAATTCCTCGGAACCCATAATTTTGCTCAAAAACCCCCCAAAATTAGAGAATTTCACTTTTCATTTGAATGGCGCCGGCCAGTCGCCACGACCGTTAATTCATAACGGCTAACGGTTTTCTGCAGTTTAACGGTTTGGCGACTCTCGGTCGCCATTTAAATGAAAACTGAATAACGACAATTCCTTGGTACCCCCAATTTTGCTCGAAAACCCCCCAAAATATGAGGATTGCACTTTTCATTTGAATGGCGCCGGCCAGTCGCCACAATCGTTAATTCGTAACGGCTTTCGGTCGCCAACCGTCTTTTGCCGTTTAACGGAATGGCTATGGGATTCTGGATATTCGGTAGGTCGAGGAAATACACATAAATATAACTCAATATATTTGTAATAAAGTCATTTATTGTAAATGTTAATTTCACGACGTACAATAATTTTCCTGCAACATTTTATACTAATAACTATTATAATATAAAAAACGTAAATATATTAATATATTAATATCTTGATGATGGCCCTTCGTTCTATTCTCTTCTCTGATTGCGGTCGTCCCGGCGAAACAAGCATTGGCCACCCTATAATCATGAATAAAAAACTAGATTAGTTAACAAATCTAATAAATAAGTTAATAAACAAAATTTCATCCGAAAGTTAATGTATTATTTAATTAAATTTAATTGTTCAAAATATTATTTCTTTAATATAGGTTCCATGAAATAATTCATATAATATATTAGGGTAGAGTAGCTGGAAACATGTAATACTTAAAGTGTAACTAATGGGTTTGTTTATTAAGGCGTACAGATAAGCAATTGATTAATAAATAAAACCCAGCAGCTTTGTGCGAAAGACAAACAATTATTTAATTAAATAAAGTTCATCAAAATTGTATGTCATTAAAATAAACTGTGTGAAATGATTCATATAAAGTCGTTCGAATACTTGTGTGAAATAAATCCCATTGGTAACTTATTTGGGTACATTATAAGTTTAGAGAATATAAGGGCCAATGAATATAATACTATATTATTTAATTACACTGCCCAATGCAAAGAATGGATGTAACAACGAATATGTGGTTCTTAGAAATTTTGACGCGCTGAAAACCAATCCACAAACCATTCCTCTACATCACCCTCAGTTTTCGAAACAAACAATTTTAAGGAAAAGGGTCTTTTTTGTCATTTGAACAGGATTTGTGACGAACATATACAGGCTACAAAATTTTGTTTGGATGCAACAAATTCTCTCGAAACTTAAGAATGAAATGCTAGAAATTAGATTTGCAAGATGAATCTGCAAATATGTTTAAACTCTATTTAATGTGTACGAGACACATTCCGCGTGCTCATTGATCGAGACACTTTCGAAATTTGCATAAACATTGTGACGTAAGTATAAAAGTTAGACACTCTGCTTTGGTTGCAAAAAATTCTCCCGCCTTTTGAGAACGAACCGATATAAATTAGATTTGCAATACGAATTTGCAACTATGTTAAAACATTAGTCAAATTTCGCGAGACACGCTAAGCGTTCTCATTCTTAAAGACTCTTTTCAAGTTTGCCAAAAATTGGGACGTCAGTTTAAGAGATAGAGAGTATTTATTCATGGCAAACAATTCTGCGAACTTTTGCGAATAAAATGATATAAATCGCATTCGCATGATTAATTTGCAAATGTGTTTAAACATTAGTTAAGTTTAGCGAGTCGCGCTCCGCGCGCTTTTTCTTCGAGACTCTTTTCAAGTTTGCATACAAATTGTGACGCAAGTATAAAGGTTAGAAAGTTTTTGTTAATCGCAAAAAATTCTGCGGACTTTTACGCATAAAATGATATGTATAACATTTGCCTGATTGATTTGCAAGTATGTTAAAACATTATTCAAATTTTGCAAGAGATGCTCCGCTTGCTCAATCTTCGAGACTCTTCTCAAGTTTGCATAAAAATTGTGGCGTATGTATAAAATATAGAGAATATTTACATATTGCAAAAAATTCTATGGACTTTTGCGAATGAAATGATATAGATTAGATTTGCAATATAGAATTTGACATAGGTTTAAACATTAGTTAAACTTGGCGAGACACGCTCTGCGTTCACATTTTTACAACGTTACTTGTCATTTGAACAAGATTTGCGACGTAAATATAAAAGCTAGGCAGTTTTTATTGATTGCAGCAAATTCTGTGGGCTTTTCTGAATAAAATAATATGTATTATATTTGCAATATAAGTTGTTAGAAATGTTTAAACATTAGTTAAAGTTGGCAATACACGCTCTGGGTTCACATTTTTAGAACGTTCCTTGTCATTTGAACAAGATTTGTGACGTAAATATAAAAGCTAGACAGTTTTCATTTATTGCAACAAAGTCTGTGGGCTTTTGCGATTAAAATGATATGTGCCATGTTTGCAATGTTTGTTTGCAAATATGTTTAAACATTAGTTAAATTTGGCGAGACACGCTCCTCAAGCTCAATATATGAGATTATTTTAAATTTTCTATAAAAACCAAGTCTGTGGCGAGGATTCCAATTCTTCTATGCGATAGAGCAGACATTTTTCCTTGGATAACACTCCTACAATATGCAAAACTGAGTTTGGTGTCGTAAATAAAAGCCTAATATTCATCGAAGTAACGGTTTGGGAGCAATATTTAAATATATTAATTCTAATTTCTTAATTTACGGAAATATTAGCAACAAAGCCTTCCCCGTTAAAAGAAAAACCATTTTTGTTGAAACATTTCACTTTGTTCTGCTCTCAAAAATGAGCTATTTAAAGAAAACCATTTGCGTTTTTATTTCTGAGACACCTTAATAAAGATGATATTCAGGGGCAGAAATATGCCGTCCATCTAGCGGTCAAAATGTGGAACTAAAATATATTTTTCTAAGAGGCCTCGGTAAGGGAGAAATTCATGGGCAGAAAAATGCCCATCATCTAGCGGCGAAAATGTGAAACTAAAGTCCGCAATTTTATTGGAGCAGCGAATTTAGTTCCACTTTCTCACCGCTAGATGGGCTGCATGTTTGCTTCCCATGAATTTCGTTCCTGCCGGTTACGGTGGGCAGGGTACTCAGAAGAGAAAAGTAGACAAGTTAGTTCCACGTTTTGACCGCTAGATGGTCGACATTTTTTCTTCCCATGAATTTCGTCATTGACGGTTTTTTTCGGATGGATGGGGTACTCATTGGAGCAAAGTACACAATTTAGTTCCATGTTTTGACCGCTAGATGGACGGCATTTTTTTGCCACGAATTTCATCCTTGTTAAGGTATCACTGAAATAGAAATGCAAATAGTTATCTTTAAATATCTCGTTTATTCTAGCAAATAGGAAGAAAATGTTTAAACATGCTTGTCGAAGCATGTTTGTTTTTTAACTGGGAGGGCTCTGTTGATAGGGTTAATTAAAATTAATATATTTATATACTGATTAAAGTTGGCGAGGCAAGCTCCTAGCCCTTATTTTTCGAGGCTCCTTTCAAATTTCCATAAAAATTTCCAGCAGAGGTTCTCCGTGAACATAATTTAGAGCGCTGTGTGCTGCGGTTGTGTTTCGGCTAGCGAGCACAACATTGGATGCTGATTGAGAACCCCTGCTGAAAATCCGTCATTTCTAAGACTTTCTGGCTGTTATTTACGACACCAAAGTTCATTTTGCGCACTTTAGGAGTGCTTATCAAAGAAAAATGTCTGCTCTATCGGATAGAGTAACTGGAATTCCTGTCAGGTTCCTGATTTTTATGGAAATTTGAAAAAAGTCTTGAAAAATGAGCAGCCGGAGCGTGTCTCGTCCATTTAACTAACGTTTAAATATATTTTCAAATTCATATTGCAAATCTAATTCATATCATTTTATTCGCAAAAGTCCACAGAATTTTTTGCAATAAGTGAAGATAGCCTAACGTTTATACTTTCGTCACAATTTGTATTCAAACGTGAAAAGAGTCCCGAAGAATGATCACGCGGAACGTGTCTCCCCAAATTCAACAAATATTTAAACATATTTGTAAATTCATATTAGTAATCTAAATTATATCGTTTCAGTCTAGAAAGTCCACAGAATTTGTTGCAACAAATGATAACTCTGTAACTATTATACTTAAATCACAATTTTTTGTAAACTAAGAAATAGTCCCGAAGAATGAGCGCGCTAAGCATATCTCGCCAACTTTAATTGATGTTTGTATAATTCGTAAATAATCTGTAAATAGTCTGTAAATAATCTATAAATAATCTGTAAATTATCAGTATAAAATCAAATAATTAGTAAACTGTCAATTTTATCAATAACTACTCAAATAATCATATAAACACATTGAGTATGAGTTCCTAGAACAGATTAGAAATAAAAATGTAATTATATGCTAAATGGTCAATATTGGTCAGTACTGGTCAGCAGTGGTCAGCAGTGGTCGGTAGTGGTCCGTACTGGTCGTTATTGGTCATCGTAGAAAGAGGAGGGTCGACGATTTGGAAGAGGGGTACTTTGAGAAGAGCGAATTAGGAAAGACGTCTTTCCTCCCCGACAGCTCCCGCCGAATGAAGAATCGTTGTGCAGGGGATAACCACATCACATCGGTTCTTCAGGAACCAGGAAGGGGCGAAAATTAGTGGGGTACTCTAACCTTCTGACCAATCACGATCGCTCCTTCCACAAAGATCTAACGATCGAATGTTTGTTACTTTCTTCGATCGCTATGGACAATATTCGTATAATTATTAACTTTTTAACTGCATGGAAAATATTTTTTAGTGCACCAAAACAATTGGTGCACTAGATACCAATGCCCTGAAACAATTCCCCTCCAGCAGCGGACAAGCAATCGTTGAATAAAGAAACTCCTTCGGATTTACCTGAGATTTTATTAATTTGTTATTATTTCGTTATTTTTTCATCAAATCCTTTGTTAATAATTAATTAATATAAGTAATATTGTAATATCTAAGTTGTAATTTAATAAATTTATTAAATTATCGATGCAGAATAAGGTTTACTGCGAGCTTGCACTTCTTGAGACGAGGGAATATTACGATTCGGAGATATTATGCTTTCATTATTCTATTAAACTGCAGCTTTCGGATGCACCAAAGGTTGCACGGTGCATATTTCCGACTCGTGCGCGACAAGTGCAACTATCGTTGCAACGATAAATAATTTCTTTAAACAATTACTTTTACAATTAATAATTATTGTAGTACGGCGATCGGCCTTTCGTCCGTTAAACAAATCCATTAATTATACTTTAATTTTTACATTTTTATAACCATTGGATTCGGGAGTTGACGTAGTTGTTAATTACGAATTACACCATATAAAAAACATACCGAATGTCCAAGAATATCTATTTTCTTGGAAACAAATTATTATTAGAATTGCTCAGATTTGGCGATTTTCTTCAAATTTTGCTGTAAAATCATAAATTGGTATCAGAAGAATATGATGTGCGAGGAGCAATTCCTGGAATTTGCCGCCGATTCCTAGAATTTCTCGGAATTCATCATAGAAATGGAAATGAATAGTTTGAATTAGGAAGCCAATTTGTATCGTTTCTTTCAATTTATTGCAATTGAAAAACTTTCAGTAAATAACCTTAAGCTACAAGTATCTATATCTTCCTTTTTTAAAGATAGAATGACAAATTAGTGTACAATCAATTAGAAACCCACATTTCCTAATAAGGAAGACTAGATCAGCATAATTAGCATACTTCTACTGATATCTCGAAAACAGACTTTCACGAAGCAGAACATGAGGGCGACCCGCAGATTTTGATTTTGTACGTGCAGTCGCTGTACGGTTTCCGTTCATTTTTGTTCCGAACACAGTGCGGTCACGATGAGCTCCCTAATCCTCAGTTTACTCATTCTAATTATTCACTGTCATGGTACGACAGCCATAATATAAAGACAAATAATATAAAAGATCCAAACGTAACTCCATATTTATGGAACAGTGGTGCAACAATTATTTCATTGGTTCCAGATACATACAGCAACACCGTGCCATCGACAAGTAAGTCGTCACTCCTAAAAAACCCGGAGACTCTGATATTAAACAAGACCGGAAATCACTCACGCGAAACGGACACATATTGGAACAATTTCTTATTCGGCGGACACAAATCACAGAAAACGGAACAACAGAAAAAATCAACGAATATAGATGTCAATCCTAATAAAAGGAAGTCCAGAATTTTAGGAAGTTTGGCATTCCTCGCTGGCCTTGGTGTTGGAGGGTTAACAGGCGCAGCAACGCAAACGATGAAGTCATATGCGAAGGCGCCGCAATCGTTGTTAGCTTTCAGCCTCGGTCATCCTCGATATCCTTATTTCGCAGCATATTACGATCCTTATCCATATCATCCTTATCCACATCCTTATACGTACTCTAATCCTGTTGGATTTTATCCCTTTTTGGATCCATCGAGGTTTACGTCTGCGGTTGGTGGACCAGCGAATAATGCCATTCAACCAGTGACGCAAAATCAATTACCACCGCAAGTTTGGCATTTATTTAGTAATAAGAGGCCGAACGACGTTGCGGAGAACAATGACGAGTACGTAGAAGAGAACAAGAAGGCGGAGAATGAGAAAACTTCGGACGATGTCGATGAGAAAAGAAAGGACAGTGCGGAATCACGTCTTGATGTTGATCGGAACGCGGAAGAGGAGGTGAGAATCTAATGGATTACTGTTGATCATCGTGAATAAATAGAAGTTAGTACAGAAAGTTACGTGTTCATACACTGTTTTTCTCATATAATGAAATGGAACATAGACCAAAATTAAACAAATTTTTATTAGTCAATTTTACTACTGCGAAGTGTGTAAACACGGTACAAATACATTGCTCGAAGGTATAAGTGTAACAGAACAATTTTTGTGTCAGGAATTAGTATTCTTGTTCCTTACAGGAACTGACCCGTAAGGTGACATGTAAAACACCAAAAGATCCGCGCAAAAAGGAAAATGTTTTGACAAACGACGTTTTGGAAAATGATGAAGATCTGCAAGAAGGCGCGGATGAATCATCTGCATCTTTAATTTTGCAACAATCGCGTCCAAGAAGAAACAGGACTTCGACTCATCATCATGCCAGTCATATTTCTACTCCTATTCCTGGTATCACACTACCCCTTTCACCCCATCCATCTTCCCCTCATGAACCAACTCCACATAGTCGAAATGTTACCACAACACACAATTCAGCAACGATTAATAATCACACTAATGATCCCCCATTTTATGGTTACTACGGGGGCAGTCCACAAGGCCTGGACCACATCGATCTCACTACAGACACAAACATAGTCAGGTACCAAGATTATGGACAAATTAATTACGACTTACCGAGCGAAAGGCCTGCCAATTTTTATCCCGACGACAAATATAACTATTACTCGAATCCACTAGCAAATCATTATCCATCGAACCAGTTTCAGCAGGACCAAGTACACGAGTATTATAACAATGATTTTAATCGGTTCTTATATACCCCGGATAACACCCCACAGTTTGGCAATGGTTTCAGACCTGTATTATAAGTTTAAATATACACGATCCGTTATAAGAGATTATTACTGTAACAGATATCGATACACAATTTTGTATTATTAATAAACATTATTTGATCGTTGGGTTGTCGTGAAGAAATAAGAATGTTTAACCTGTTAACCAGGCTGTTTGACCAAAAAACCGTTCTAAAGTAATTAGGAAAATATGTCATTATGTCCTTAAAAAGTAAACTTGTTTGGCTATCAATTTAGTAAATAATTTCCAATACAACGTATATATGGATTTGACAGTTCATTACTTAAATTTGCACATATAAAATTTGGACAATTCTGAGATCAATAATTGTAATTTAATTCGTAATCTTCGAGATAAATGTAGATTCGGATGACGAGTTAACTCGTCACCCCCAGTTAACAGATGAAGAGTAACGGAAGTATTAATTTTATTTTGTTGTATTAGTGGATGTACTGATCGGGGCGTAGCTAATAGACATAGACGAGTTAATAGAAGTTTGTAAACTCCCGTTTTTCTGCCAACGATTTATGTAGATACATTGACGAGAATAGATTGAACGCATCATAATAAGGTGATTATAAATCGGAATTGTCATCGTTTCGGTCAAAGACACGATCTGTTATTCCCGTCATTTTCGGGTTACACCGCTTACCGAATTCTGAGAGCACGCGTTCGATTAGAATAAGTGAATATTTCATATATTAATCTTATAATGTGCGTACAAGTGAATAAACTGCTTCTTACATTAGTGCTCAGCACGTGCTGCATCTCTCATCTCTTCATATTAAAGAGTAAGTACGTTGATTCTTACTATTAATTAATTAAATATTATTCTAACGTAGCCAACTTAAATCATTGTTCGAATTTGATTACCTGATTACCTAAATTATAACATAATTTAGACGTTACCAGTGATTTTAATGATACAATATACTTTGTGCGGCAAAATAAGATTCCTCGTTAGCGATTGTCAACGTGTTTACTAATTGTAAGATTTATTTTTTCTCCGTATCGTTATCTTTGTGGTGTAAAATACATTTATGCAAAATAAGCACGAATTAGTCGATAATAAGTAAAGCAAATATTTTACTTTCAGATTTATATGACTTTATTATTATCTTATTTTGAAATTTTTTAAGCGGTTAAACTGTATTAACCTGATTTTAATTGCTTTTAATTTATGAAGAGTGCTATATTATAGTCGTAAATATTAGGTAATATTTCTATGTACTGACAGAGGAAAATAGTATGTTCCATTATTAATTTCACTCCTAAAGTAAATATCTTACACGAATGTACCGTTAGAATTTGACTTGGCCTACGTAAAGGATTATTCGTTATTACCTGGCGATTATCTTTGTTTTCAACGGGCTTTTAAGAACCAGTCGTAATACCAACGATTTACGAGAAACCCCAAATACTTTTCAGCCGTGGCAGCAAGAACAAACAATGATTTTTCCATGATATTCAATGAATCAAAGGGAAAGGTTAAATACAATTACGTGCCGTTAGAACAGAAACCTAAAGGGTATGAAATCATTCGCTTGCCATCGACTTATGAACAAATTGGAAATCCCGAAAACGGACTTCAAGTACCATTGAATTTCCACGAACGAATTCCATCGCAAAATTTAAATATCGAAAAGTATCGCGACTCGTTTCACTATTTGGTAACTATTCAAAAAGTGAACGATGCTGATCGTCGGAAGAGGAATATCAACAATAAGAAAACTAATGATTTTGCCAAGAAATTAGAGCGGAAGCAGAAGAAGGTAAAGTCATTAGGACGATTATTGATGAACAGTGTTTCCAATAAAAATGACATCGATTCGCCGGATGACTATAACGAGGACGAAGATGACGATTATTCGAGAGGTATGAATCGGCAGAAGATGAAGTGGGAGGATTATCAGAACGAAGACGGTGCCAGTGTAATGGAGCTGATTGCTCTAAATGCAAGGCACAAAACAAACAAGCAACGCGCGCGGCAAGACGATTATCTTTATTGAAAATAATGCAATTATATGGGATTATTTTGTACATTTTATTATTGTTACGCTGCGCGTCAGGCCGCAGCTGTTTATTATTTTAAATCATCCTCAACACAAGGCATTTTGCACAATACGATATTTCCGCGATTGTTAAACATATACATCGATGTTTTTCCCAGGATAAAGAAATAAATGAAAAGGTTACCGGGTGACCATCGATTCGTTTTATTGTATACCAAATATTATTTAATAATAATATGCTTGATGTATTGGTACCCGTAATTATCACAATGAATTGAATTAAGTTATTATTACGCAGTTAAAATTATATCCAACTAAGAATTAATATCCAGTTTTAAAGACTAACGCTTTATAGGGCATTCGTGCCCTTGATAATATATGCTTCGAAAGTTAGACGCGTATACATTTAACCGTACTCCATGCGTTACAGTTTGTTTGGACAATTGTTCGCGGATTGCACAGTTGTTCGAGACTGTTTTCGTCGATCAATAGAACGGGTACTCATTGAGTTACAAGAGTAGCTCCCAGGAGCGGAGGTCGGTGATAACAGGAAATAAATCGTGGCATCTTCTCCTCCGGTGATTAATCAGCGGACTCTTCCGTCAGAGGCGACCAATTGGACTCCGTGGCTCGCAAGGAAGAAACCTGTTTTATTTTCGGACGAGTTTGGAGGGCTGAGCTCCTAGTCTATTTCGAGAAGGCCGCTACTGCTAGTATTGTGTCTCTAAAGACGCGGGTACTTCACAGCTTTCACGCATAATTTTTCATCAAGAACACTTTTCATTCCTTTTTCCCTCTCTTTTAATGCTTACTAAATTAACCTATGGAACAAACTGCCCTTTTATGAGTATTTTCTTCGACCTCTGTCGTCTGCGCTGCTAATATAAGGTTCACATTAAAAATACATAATATATATTAAATAATCGTGAATAACTCAATTCTTAAATCTTACAAATTTGATATTACGATGTCAAAAATGTTAAGAAATTAACGGTGCATGAGTAATAGGTTCATTCCCGAATTTTGGTGACTATGTACTAAAGAAGCTTGCTATTAATGTACGGAAATTACAAGGAAATTAATTGCAGGTTTTATACTCCTAATTATCGTGAAATTAATAAAGCGGACACTTTGAAAACGTAGCCGATCATGAAATTCCACGAGCGTGATTACAGTAATTTTCTTCGATCGTTATATCGTGGGATGGTATGAGTATGTTTTCGATGTGTGTAACACGCACACTTGTTGGTAATTTCGTGGGTTGGTGCGCCTATATCGATGGCTCGATACCAACGTGGTCTTGCGTGCGTGATTATGCAATAAGCAAGTAGGAAACGATCAACTTCCTTTGCGGAAGTGTTAAGTTTTTTAGGACAACGATTTTATCAACACCGCACTATGTACTAATGTCCGTTTTCCTTTAACCATGGGGTGGTTACATTCACAGTATTTATGCTTTTACGACTCCCAGATAATATGTCGTAGTTTTTCATGATCTAATAATTTGCAATTCTTTGTTGGTAACTATTATTCAACGTCTATATGGAGATTTTTAGTAAGCTATGTTAACAAAGAAATCTATGAGATCAGAGTAGATCGAGTCGGTCTTTAAGTCTAAATATATACCGGGTGTCAGGGTTGAACGCCCTGGGATTTCCGGTCTTCGTCGCGCGCACTTTGGTTTTCCATTTTTTTT
Organism: Nysson spinosus; assembly: GCA_910591585.2. Taxonomy (NCBI): domain Eukaryota; kingdom Metazoa; phylum Arthropoda; class Insecta; order Hymenoptera; family Crabronidae; genus Nysson; species Nysson spinosus. The sequence goes on from OU342830.1 coordinate 3,760,101, forward strand.
TACTTTTTGTGCGTGCACTTACGCCTCTTCGCCTACTGTCACTCTTCCTTCTCTCTCTGTCTTTCTCCCAGTTCCTCCCGCTTTTTTCCACACGAAACCTAATAGCCTTGTATCCTCTAGGACACTCCAGGACTATTTCCTGCGCGTCTGACGAGCCGGATGGGAAACCGCAAATGTAAAGCCCCGTACAGTACTCCAGGAACACCATGTCAGAATTACGCTACTGGTTAGGACATTTAAAATCAACTAAAACCCATCCATTTCTTTTTAAATACCTCAAAAATTCTATTAGATCCAGATACGTCCAGTCTCTTTTTATGCAGTTTTGAAGTTATGCGGTGAAGCAAAAAGCGAGAAAAAATAAATAATCCAAGAAATCTAGAAAGTTTTAACAGCGTAAAGCGCTTATGCATTAATTTTCGTTCTTTTTATGTTTTTGCTGAGAATTAAGACTCAAGGGAATAATTCCCAGACACAAATAAAGCTTTTCCCGATCGAATTTAAAATCTTTGTATGCATAAACAATATGAAACAATTGAATTTGTGTACGTTTTCTGTTTCTTTTCTTTTTCGTGCTGCTGGTATCTCAAAGAATTATCTCTAATTTTACAAAGGAAGCTATATCTTCCTACCGCATAAAAATAGGCTCGACAGTATTTTCATACTTGAAAATATTCATTTATTATTTCCGCAAAACATAATCCTCCAGAATGGATGAAGTCCGTTTAAGGTACAAGCTTTTTAAACTCCCTTTAAATTCTCGTAAAAGGACAATGACCGATTGAAGTTGCCACTTGTATAATGTGTATTTAATGCAGTACTCTATAGATGGATATTTTGGAAAACTTCAGGACGATTCATCCCTTATTATTAGTAACGAAGGCATCTTTATGATCCTTTGTTTGGTGCCGTACTTAAACGATGTTCTTTAAGGGTGGAAGAGCGGGGTGCATCTACTCGAGTCGAAAGAACGTAGCAACGTACCTAGGTAGAAAATATCATGGGCACACGCGTTTTGAGCTTGGTACACGTGCATGGAAAGGCGAAAACGGCTCGTTCTGTGTGGTAAATGCACCACGCTCCGGTAAGAACCCTGGCTTGGTGTATAGGGGACGACAGAGGAGAGAGAGACAGCTGTGGGGCAGCTGGCAGCGCGTGCCACGAACCTATGGGGTCTCCTTCGAATGCGGACGACGATGATATCCTATACACCGTGACACGTAACTAACGGCAGGTTTCGAACAATGCGACATGCAGGACCCGCTGATCATTCGTGATCAAAGAGAAGACAGTCTCCTCGTACGATTGCAGCATCGATTATTTACGAGGGTGCCGAAGAACGCAACCTTTACATCATTCTTCCTTACACGTTTCAATTGTTATGTAGGTAGCAAGTCGATTTAACTACTCCGTAATATGGTCATTAAAATATTTAATTTCCCAAGAGTTAATATAAAATGCAAGTAGACAAACGTGGCATAGAGTGATAGGAGTATTTAAGAGACCGAGAAATATATGTTAATATATATGGAATGTAAGTTGAAGCTTTATTTGGCCACGATACAGTTTGTGTGGTATTACGTCCTGAGTAAACTGTTCCCTTTTGAAAATATAGCACGCTTGCTTCGTTTTCGTATTTTTGAAAAGTGTGGACAAAGTATAGGGATTGTAGGAGTGTCGACGGGACGTTAGGCTTCCTCGAAAGTTTTTCACCCGGTCCGAAGAAAAGAGATCAGCGGGTTCAAAGCCTTCGGGGGAGCGTTTCAGGCTAGTGAACATCTGCCGTCGCCTGAAACGATAATAATTCGAACAGCTGATACTCCTCGTCGGACCACCGCCTTGCCTTGTGAATCCTGCTGGATCGGTTTTGTCCTGCCAATTCCGAAGGTTACCGAAAATACGGCATTACCTTCCTTGTACGTCAATTCTTGCCATATTTTCACCGTCCGGTTGTTAACGCTGTTTCCGAAATGAGGGACAGGGCCAACGGCCATGAAGAAAGGGTATTACGGTAGCAGTAAAAGTTAACGGCCGACATCCTTTGTTTGACCTGGAGCTCCGGCATTATCGAAAATTTCTCACCTTATTTTTAAAACTTTCACAACGTTGCAGAACTCTTATTGCACATATTTTACCAACATAGCACATAATCATAAATATAAATGAAATATTCTAACGCAAAGGCAACGGGTTTAAAGGTCTACAAAAAATGTTGATTAGTCATACGACAAATAGGAATAATTTTAAAAATCCAATATTTATACGACTTAAAAATATATGCACACGGTGCTATGCTTGATTCATATCCTACCGGTTATTATTTCAAAAGACATTTTATCGATAATGTTTGGATTATTATTTATATTTAATGTTGTTATTTTAGTATTTAAATGTAGTGAAATTAAGAAAGATTAATCATCGCATCATCATCGATGTTCAATTTAAATTCTTGTTTCTCACTTAGCCGTTGCTCAATCGCAAGACTACGCCAATGGACGGGAGGAGTGGTGGGGTATAGAAGCAACCAATGATAGGAGGAGTTGTAGTAGAACCCGGCGAACTGGCGCGCAGCACGGTAACCGCAAACTCAAAAGCAGCTCGCTACTCGCACGTGGGCCTTCGTTCGTATCGGGTGTGTGCGCGCTTAAAAAATCATCAATTAAAAAAGGGCACCATCGTTACCACGTACGTGTCGTCAACAGTGACTCGCGTTTCAATAATTTCGTAATAACGTGCAAGAGATCCGCCGTGATTACAGTAAACCCGCTTTAATAACGTTTCCAACGGTCCCGTGTTTTAGCGGAATCGAAAACTTTTATTTTAACGCGAGCGGCTGTTGTCCGAGTGCATTCTACGTACCCATTTTCTAATCACGCCGTTTTATTATTGTTATACACGTGAAGACATATCTGCGTTCCTGGTTGTGAAATTCTACCTCTGTGTTGGTTATTGGGATTAAACTCAAAATACCACAGTGAAGCTCATTACGGTGCTCCAAAGAACAAGAGAGGTGAGTGCATAATGGACATTAACAAACCGTTTTCCATTTGCGTCATAAGAGGTCTACTTTCAAAGTTCAGACGTCGTCTATATGTGCATATATCGTTCGCAATGTACGCCGTTGCGAATGGTATACTGCGTATAATCATTTTGCGGCACATATTTTTGAAGTTATGAGCATTCACAGCGTAAGAGGGGGTAGTAACTATTAATGTAGTTCGTGCGACGTTAGCTTATCTTCAGAAATATATTGAGTTCGTCCTTAGTCGTTTACAATGTCGCAAAGCTATAGAATCTCACGTGTCCAACGGTGCACCGAGTGCATCGGTGACAAGAGCGTGCGCGGTTCGATTCTCTCACACCGATAGGATCTGCTCGAAACCAGGCAATATGAAACGTTCCAACCGTACCCTATTATAACTCCGAACGTGTTCAGTCTACTCGAGGAAATTGTTTATCCAGTATCCAAACGTTTTCTCTCGTTGGCTCTGCTTCTGGCATCTCCATTGCAGCCTCTTTCGGGCGACAAAGGAGTACCAGGACAAACGGCACGTGTACCACGATGTTTATTTATAAATCTCGACGTCGCTCCGACGCTTTCCTCTTAACGGAATACTTGGCGAAGAATTCAGGTGATCGAATTGATCGACCTTAAAAAACATGAATTTCTTTCTATGGATATAGATGGTACCTTGCTAGAACGTATATTAATTTATTCAACGATTTATCCATGCATCACCATTAACGGTAATCTATAATTAGTGCAACAGCTTTGTTTTTATAAGCATTCATGTTTATGTTCAAAAGACTCGTGTTATTTTTCTTGTAGACATATGTATATAGATCTTTTGCGAATTCGTCTTTTCTAACATTTTACATCGGATGCATTTTATACCATCATCAATGCATGAATTCTATGTCCCGGATCCAATGGTATTATAAATCGTGGTTCAACAAGTGTTTCGGTACAAGATGCAAACAATTTGATAATCGTGTTATCGATTGCATACGTTGTTATGGTTATCCGAGGGACCAAAGCCATTTATTTTTAGAATAACAGGCCGAGTAATGATATAGTAAATTCAAGCAATATTTGTACAGTTTTGTAAATCGAATAGTGCCTCGTGAGACTTTGCATCCTTCCTGGAATATTTTCTTTCGGGGGGTTCAACGAAAGCCAACCACGTCTCCGGTGTTTTTCTGAAAGTCTGGCCTTAGCGACTTTGGCCGAGAAGATATTTTAGTCGGTTTCGTTGAGCGCATGGCAATCGGCCAGTGTCGATGTTAGAGGCTCTTTCGTGATCGAACGATGATGTCGTATCTTTTTACGGCACGATGAAGGAATCATTTTTGCTTGAATACTTTTGTACCTGAGAGGTATAGCAGTTGCTCGTATTCGAGAGTTCGATCCTATTGTTTCTTCTTGCACCTGTCTTCGATCATTTATTTTACCTTAAAAGTTCTCTCTTTTCCCGAGCTTCGTTACACGCAAGGAATACTGTGTTTCTTTGAAATTTGTTAATATATTAGAACAAGTAACGTAATTTGTTAAATGTTTAAAAAAACTAAAGAAAATTGAATTTCCAATATCACAGCTTGGAATTAAATGTCTCCCTTAGAACTTAGAATATAAGGTTTCTACCTTGTTTCACTTCATTTGAAACGTGGACGGGTATTTCAGAAGTTCAGGGAATTTGAATTATTTTCATATTACACATGTTTCTGTTGATTTATGAGACAGCCGAAGTACCGTCATTGTTCTCACCCTTCATGACCATTACCATAACGGTGGGTCTTATTACCTGAAGGGCTCGAGCGATTTTTCCTAACCACTCGCGCCATTATGTTTTCCATCAATAGTAACGTGGTCGAAACATGTACTCGACTGTTTATTACCAGTAATATTATTTATTTCACAAGGAATATGTTGATCTATAACGATCGATATGCATAAATCGTATGTACCTTGTACCGTACGCAAACATGTATTCCATTTATCATAAAATCAATATTTTCTCGAAATAACTTGAGACATTTACAAGTCTTGTTCGACACGTGCTCCAAGTCCTTAAAAATCCGCGTAAGAAATTTAGTGCGTCCTTGATTTATAGCTATTGTATGAGTACTAGAAATTGAAAGTTGGTCGTTTATTTGCACTGGCATTTATACGAAGTATGCATGTTATACTGTCGTTTGTTGCACGGTAGCTGCATTCAGAAAATCAGCCTTTATGCTCGACCGAACGTCCTGTCGGAGCCGTACTGCCGGCTCTAGGACGAGGAAAAGAGAGACGGTGGTGGTGGAGGAGGAGCCCAATGGCAATACAACAATATGATTATACAGCGTGCTGCACCGGTTTTCTGCAGCAGCTGCCGTCGTTTTGGGGGATCCGACAGAAACGGACGACGACGGCCGTTCTGCCGAAGTAGTACGCTGTTACGGATGCCCGATCGGAGGTAGTACGGCAGGTGGGGTGGGGGGGGCTTTAGAAGAGGGTCGGATGAACGTAGGGCCTAACTCCGCAGGGCCTGTGTGGTGTGCACAATGAGTGGAAGAAGGAAAGAGTGACAGGGGAGAGAGAAAGAGAGAGTGAAAGACCCATGGAAAGGAGGAAAGAGGAAAAAATCGGGAGAAGGGACCCTTCTGTAGACATCTATGCTTGCCCTGCAGCATTGCAGAAACTCGAAAGCCGAGCCATACGAAAAATACCCTACTACCTGGTTTTCTCCCGGGCAGTTTTGCTTCTTGCAAGGAGCAAAACTGGCTCCCTTTTCAGGCAGTTGTGCCGAGCCTTGAATGGAGGTCAGGGTCCCTTCCCTCCTTGTCCTTTCTTCTTACTATTCGATGAGAAGACCCTTTTCTGCGTTCCTCCTTCCTTTGCCGACGCCACTGGTCCTGGTATTGCCGAAGCTGTTGCTCCTCTGCCTTCCTTTACTCCTCCTGTTACGCTGGTTTTTCCGTGGTAGCAGGGGTTCGGCTTCCGCGCAGAAGGGGATTTTTATCTGTTCCCTTTTTATATCTGGAGGACTCTTCGATTCGGGGGGAATCAAAAGGGAGAGGGAATAACGGCGAATCAAGCTATTGGACTGAGAGGGAAACTCATTTTTGTCCTTCTTCAGTTGTGTCGTGTGATGTAGCACCAGCTCTTTCAATATGGCCCTTCTGTCCATGTAGATCCGTCTCTATGTGCGTGCTTATGCATTTAGCAAGGATCATACGGGGTGACGTGTTCCTTCCGAGGACACCTCGTTAAAAGTAAAACTTCCATAAACGAATACTTTGCATCTTTTCGACCTTGCCGAATCTGCCATTTATTGTCTTAACACGTTTCCCTACATTATCACCAAGGTATTTATTAACGTGTTTTCATGATCATATTGGAAAAACTGTTATGATTTTTTGTTTCGTTTAGAATACGTTATAAATATTTTTTACGATTATGCATACATACGTATTGTTAGGAATGCACGTTCGAAGATTTGCCCAAGTGTCGATCTGTTTCTCAACTGTTTTTACTTTATTTGGATTGTACTCGTTGCTGGTTCGCACTGAATTCGATGGAATAAATATTGTTCGATCTGTTCGTCAGGTATTATCGCGGAGCTTTCTGTGTTGTGTAAGGTCCGTTAACGTGTCCACCGAATAGTTTCATACTTCGAGGAAATCAATAATAAAACGTTAAAGTAATATTTTTACATCGTCATAGAAATTTCCTTCTAGCTTGGTCAGTAATCTGAGTAACTCCTACACGTTTGTTTCATCCTGTTAGAGAATTATATTATTCTGATACATTCATATAATATTATTAACAATAATTAATAATGAATATAATATAGAAGAATCAAACTTCTTTTCATCCGTTATTAGCATTATCGATTACTAAGATAGTATTCAATATAACCGTCATTATCCAGATATAATTCGGGTTTGTTCAGAAAAATCCCTCCCACTTTATTATAGACGAAACACATTTCCCAAAAGTTTTACTATCCCATCCCTTAATTCCCTACATACCCATACAGAACAAAATTTATTTCCCTCCGAATTCATTATCAGCTGCACTCACATCGGTAGCAATAATAATTGACCAGAACATCGTACTAATTATAGTAAGATAAACGGTGCACCATGTTCAATTTAACACAACATTCTCGTTGTTCTTTTGTCGACAGATAACACTATCACTTAACTCCTAAATGCTGTTACGCCTGTGGCATCATTAACGTTGACCGAGGTACCAAAGAAGGTGTCAAGATTGAGCAAGTGGTTCTTTCGTCCGGCGGTGATCTCGCCAAAATTTGGAGGATGTTGATGCCTGGTGCCGCTGGACTGAGTGCCGTCGGTGCTGTTGGTGCACCTGGACCAGACGAGCTGGTCTCGGGTCTCGGTGCATTGACTGGAGCTACTCCTCAACAAAAAGACACAACATGGACGAAACTTTTCGTTGGCGGTTTACCTTACCATACTACCGACAAGAGTCTCAGGGAACACTTTAACGTGTACGGTGATATCGAGGAAGCTGTGGTCATCACTGACAGGCAGACCGGCAAGAGCAGGGGATATGGTTTCGTGAGTAATATTAATCAAATAATACGATTTGCTGTTTCTATTTGACTGTTTTTTTTTCGGTGTCTCGTATTAAGCTTTGATTTTAACGTATATATTGGTTGTGCGAGTTTGAGAATTCTATGTATTAGGATGTTATTGTGTTATTAGAATGATTGTTGGAATTCTGATTGACGCCGATGAGTGTTGTTATTGTGGATTTAAGTAATAGTTGTTTTATATCGTTCATTTTGGAGAAGTTAGTAATGCCCTATTTAGCTTTGAGTTATGATTTCTTTTTTTGTTTAATGGCTTAAGTCCAAGTTTTTACGATCAATGAATTAGGATTAGTTTCGGACTCAGATAATGTCTTTTGATTTTTAATTATATATTTGTACAAACATATTTGGGAATCCTTAGGAATTAGGCAGTGGATATTTATTTAAGCAAAATTGCATTAAGTCGCAAGACAAGAAACTTGAGTATTTAAATATAATGTACATTTAATCGCTCAATCGAATAATATAAGTGTACTTCGAAAGTGGGTTCATATGTTATGTCTACACGGAAATTGCATTGAGTGGAAGTGCAGGAAATCTTAAAAACTTCAGAATAATATAACTTTAATTGATCTCAATTTCAAAAGTGGGCTGATATGTATACATCAATCTCTTACGCATCTGACTTCTTCCGATAAAAATGTTGAAACTTTTTCTTATCATAGTCCCAGTATAAAACACGTAAGAAAATGGCATATTCCCACAATTCTTATTTGTGTTTACCGGAAGGAAGGAGTTAAGAGAGTGCACGCAGATAACGGCATAATTCATTGCGATAAACCAAACCAGTTTTTAGACGTATACGTGGAAGACACGTTTCGTTGGCTTTCCGTTCGCGACGATGTATTCTTTCCTTTACTTGCTTGTCTACCGCACAACGACTTTGGTATCGGTTACCTGTTTATCAGTAGCTCGTACCTGCGCTATAGATAATATGGAAATTTATGGAAGAGTCATTGCCCCTGTTGTCCATCCGAAAATCACTCGGTGGTTTTCAGCGTTCTCTTTAACCCTAGATTACGAAAGTGTAAAAACTACGATCCCGAAAATACCAAATTCTTCGAAATCGACAGTTTGTCGTGCGCGAGTTAACGTTTGTCATGGCTGCGCGCTTTAATTGTTTCAATTATTTTAAAACTGTAGTTCTTCCAATGTGTTATTGTTCCAACGATTTGCACCAAAATGTCAATCAAAATATTATCTCCTGAAGTCACACAGGGTTTTCTTTGAGTAGTAAATTTTACGAAAGTATCGTAATGACGTAATTAACAGTGAAGTATCGAAATCTAGGGTTAATGTCCATCTTTACGTTCATAAACATTAAGTTTTCCTTTGTGATAAGATTCGTGTCATAAGATTTCCTTTGAATGAGTAAACCTGATCAGTTGCCCAGATCGCATATCTTATAATAGATATTCTCAAAAACATTTAAAATCACATTCATTTACTCAAGTTTATGTTTATAATCCTACAGAATTGGTAATCTATAATAATCAATAATATTTCGAAGATTGCTAATCGTATTCACGATAAGCATTAACCCTTAATGGCTGTCATGGTTGAAAATTCACCCTATGCGAATTTCGTTTTAGTAACATTAAAAACATAGCAACTGGAAACGCAAAATTTTTGGGATTAATTCTGAATATCAATGGGGGCAGCGTATCGTAAAAGAGATTAGTTCTCTCACATACTGTGTTATAAAAGTATGTTCATTCACATTAACGTGATTTCTGTTAATGGAAGCCTTTAAGGATTAATCGCTTAACATACAGCGACCTCACATACTCGTCCACGCCTAACCACCGTAAAAATATTCAGCGACGTGTATGTCACGTCCACTGCCATTATCAAGTAATGTAAATATTTTAGTTGGAAAATATAGTTCTTCTAAACAATTTGGGCGACCAAAATTACCAGTATCCCTTAGACTAACTGGGAGAGGGTTACTAAAGGCACCAAAATTTGTGCCCAAAAAAACGTGCGTTAAGCAGTTAACACGTTGAACGCCACGCCTAAATCCGTGTTATACAATACCTCGCAATATGTTTCCGTAATGTCTATATAACGTCTAAAAATCAAACTGTTTAAGTACTACGATACATTGATTAGTTTACATCGTTATCGTAACGTTAAAAATATTGACAATTGTCCACAAGCTAAAGGGTTATCTAGGATGGAAGGGAAATCTGGGATAGACTTCGCGTAGGATATTCCTTAGATATGTTTACATTAGGTGTATTATGAGGGGGCGAAATGCAAGATCTAGGTGGTGCGGAAAGATTAATCGAATAATCGATTGGATCTGCATGCAGGTGATCATGGGAGACAGACCGGCAGCGGAGAGGGCGTGCAAAGACCCCAACCCCATAATCGACGGTCGCAAGGCAAACGTCAACCTGGCAATTCTCGGTGCTAAACCCAGGGGTAATCTTCAAACGAGTAAGTTTCCTAAACCCTTACTTATCCACTGAATTTATCGCTTTTATTTGCTCCTTTTAATCAAATTATTATTTAATCATTAAGTATGTATGCAGTCGCTTTTTCTTTTCATGTAAAAAGTGTTGCAGTATGAGGTCAGCATGAAAGTGGTGGTTTAGAATAATTGTGCTATCTCATTTACTAGATGTGCTCTATTTAATTGGTGATCTTGTGTTATTTTTATGCTTGCTTATTCTTACTTCATTTATGCGAGTATTTAAATCAATCTTTTATAGCCTGAACTTCCTATTGTCTTTGATTGATTACTTTTCATGGTTTCTTTAAACGATCAGAGTTCAGTGACAATACAGAGTGTAGTTTGTATTTTGAGACTTGAAAGAAGCATTCTTTGAAGAATCATCATTTCTTAATCTACCGTTTTTGCGCGTCACCGTCACGGGTTTTACGTCGTTGAAACGTCGCCAAAACGTCGCCAAATCAGTAAGATCACAGTGTAACATGGACGATACGTTCTTCGAATGGTCCGTGCAATCATTCTTTTTCTTGAAATATGGAGGGCGTATGTCCAAGACTGACGAAATCTTGAAAAGGTTAGAAGTCAGGATTCGCACGAATCATTAAATGCCGCTATTAATTAAGAAACAAAGAGATATTTGTCCGCGCACAAAGTCGAAGATAATGTTACTAAGTTCAGAATATTTTAGTCGACTCAATGTAATCCAATGCAGACAGATAATACACGGTATAAGCACGGTAGAATATATCTCAATAACTTCGGTTTTGGAAAATTCCAGTAAACAGTTCCAACGATACAAATCGAGGACTGTCCGTTGATTCAGAGTCACTAAATTCTCGCGATGGCTTTAGGCCAACATGGCTTCCCTTTACGGCACCTATGTAAGTCTAAAATTGCTTTAGTCAAAGTACCGACTTCCTCTTTGTCTTTTCTTTGTCTTTTTCCAAACGAATATTACAATCTTTTGAAACTTTCAAGTCACATTTCGTTAAATCTTTGACGTACATATAAAATGAAATTCGATGCATTTTCAGCAGATTTATTTTATCTAGTTTCTGGTAAAGGATCTCAAAGACTCATATCCGCGTCACCCGGTGCGAATTTGTTAATATATTTCACTTACTAAAAATAAGAGCGGACTTAAAGTGCAATAATCATATGACGTATCCCAGACGTCTTTGTATGTCAAAGTGTTTAATATTCCCGTGTATCCTTTATCTTTGCTTAAGTCATTTAAACAATCCGTGTTATACGACTATTTCTTGTATATTTTATAATGCCTACATTTACATGAATATTACATTTCCTGGAATATACAACAATATCAGAATAGACAGAAAATATAACGCGATAGCATAATCGTGATACATAAATGCATACATATATGCATACATATATGGCATGGCCGTTTCGAGTTTATTGCACGTCGTAATGCACTTTCAGATAGAATGCATGCTTCCGATGTATCAAGAAATTTGTTGTGCGCGCCTTCTGCTAAGTGCACGCAGTGTGCATTTGGCTTTTGGCTTCGCTGGTCGCTGATATGTAACAACGGTTTCAGCGAGCGCGATAATAATTAGATTGTTACAAAGGCACGCGAAATATTGATAACCGAAACGTTGCATAATAGTTAATGCGATAGGTGAAACGAAGACACGTGTTGAACAAGAAAATGCTTATTAATTGTTACAACGATAAAGGTTCTTTGGTAGTTTTACCGTTTCTTTTTTCTCACCTTGATATTCTATGAAGGATAATTACATTTTTATGATTATGCAAAAATACGTTAGTTATTGTCCACTTCCCGAAGAACATCCATTTCCTTGGAGTACTGTTATAAGTTTCAATTAATTATGTCGATAGGTTATCTTTATTTCCATGCATTTTGAGCCATATTTACACCACATATTTATTACACTATATTTTATTCTTTTACACAAACTTCTGAATTCCCACAAAATACTACTGCAACTATGAGTATGAGTATGAAAATCCACTAGGTTAAATTTGCGCGTTATTAAAATGTTAATAATAATGATAACAAGAATAATAATGAATGGATCAGTATATCAACATATTACAACACTTATTTCTTGCAATTTTGAATGAAAATGGGCGTTAAATATTGCAAACGTGGTAAAATTAGCGGGGTCCGGTGGGAACGAAAATATGTCGGACCAGAAACGATTAGATTTTTTTTTGTAATAGCGGATATTCGATTTACAAGTATCTCCTGTTAGCCAAATAGAAGTTTCCGAGTTCGGAGGTGGTTATTAGAAACGTAAATAGGATTGATTCCTAAACTGTTTATGTTTCCAGCGTTCCCGTTCACTGCCGGTATTCGTGCTGGATATCCCGCGGTTCTTCCCAGCCAATATGGGTGAGTTCACATTGATGTGATTTCTTTTTGCGAAGAATATTAAAAACGTATATGTCGTAACTGTAGTTAGAGAAATTAGTGTAAGTCAAGAAGAGTCCGCGCCATCGTTCGCGCCGGGAGAATCGTGTTCGGGAGTCACGTTAAGAAACGTGGTACGATTTGCAATTTCAAACGAAATCATAAATAATTCTTAGCAATTTGATGAGTAAATTAATAAGACTTATTAATCAGACTTGTTTAATCGGCAAAATATTAATAATTTTTCAACAATTCCTATTGATACGAAGAGTAAATTATTGAATTAGTAAGATTGTACTTGATCGGCAAGATACGAAGAGTAAATTGTAGGAATAGTGAAATTGATTCAATCGGCAAAACATATTCAGAATGTTTTATGGAAATTTACAATATATACATGATCTTTATGTAGATATATACAATGACCGGTTATAGATCTTATTATCAAAGTATTCAAATAGATATCCTAGAAAGTTTGGTTTTTCAAATTCGTTATATAAATTCGCAATGAAAGAAGCATATTAATATCACTATAGGATGAACCACGAGGAAGATTTTGGGATTTTCTAACATTCCAAAGTGTAGACTGTAGAATGTATAAAAGTATGAATGAAAATGTCGAAAACGAAGGTACTCGCTTGACGGATACGGATCAGTAATTTTATGAAACTTTTTTAAAGGGAAAATATATATAACATTTCAGCATCCTGTCGCGTGCGCGTAAGGAGGCAGGCCGAGAGTCCTCTTTTCGAGATCCTTGAGAGCGCCAAGGGCCGTTCTAAGGAGCGCAAAATAAATAAAAACTGAGTACCGAAAGAGAGACAAAACAGTGAAAGAAAAAAAAGAGAGACAGGCACGAAACGAAATGCAACGAAAAAAAAGAACTGAATCATAGACAGAAAGAGAGGGCTGCGATCTTTGGGATCGTCGGGAGAAAAAAGAAAGATAGAAAGAAAAAGTGAAAAAGAAAGAGAGGGAGGGAGAGAGAAAGAAAAAAGAAAAGCAAAGCAAAGCGGCACACGCACACGAATCAGAAGCCATGAGTACTTAAGAATTTATTTCTACGAAATTTTGGTCTTCCGAGGTCGAAGTAGTGATCTTCCGAGTATCGGCCTCTTCTTCTTCTCCTACTGTATTTTTTTGGTTGTGTTTTTTGTTTCTTCTTTCTTGATGAGGTTGTCGTGAAGTGATGATAATTGATTGCGGTTGCTGAGAGATTTGTTTGTTACTGGTTTTGATTTTTTTGGTCTGTACTCTTTACACTCTTTTTCTTAATCAGCATAATAATAATAATCACAAAAGTAATCACAATAATGACTCTGATAATGATTATGGTGACAGTGATAACAATAATAATAATAATAATTATTGTACCTCTAATAATCACAGTATTAATAGCGATTACTATTAATAACTCGTAATAATACTCTAGATATATCGATATAAGAAAATATACCAAAATGGCGTATTCTTTATTCGGACAAATAATCTTTGGTATAATTAGATCTTTTAAATCGCTAGTTTCTGATAAATGTTATAAAATCATGATTCGATTGTACGACATCTATCAGGAAGCTTATTCCTTTCTTCTTTTAAAAATCTTAGCTGTTGCACAGCTTAAGAGATCTTTTTCTTCTCGTTTTATTTTACATCTCGTATCGTGTGTGATTTCGACGAGTTCTTTATAGGTTGTTTGTTTACGTTAATTCGCGTGCACTGTTATCGGGTTTCCTTTTTTTTATCCTATACACTTCGTGTTTTTGGTTTGCCTCTGGTGGCGGGATTTCCTTCCGCGCTGGCGTCCCGACGTTCGGCGAACGAGTAGTTCGGTGTGGCCGGGCGCGTTCGCCTTTTTTTTTTCGATTTTACGAGCAAGATACCGTCGGAACGGGGAAACAGTTAAGCTAGCGCCTGTAAATATTTATTCTTACGTACAGTAACCAATGTTAATGTAGAAATACCATGACTGTTCCGTGAATTTTCGGACTTCCACAGAGATCTTAATCCCCTAATTGACGTTGCTTCGAACTGTTTCCATTCGATGCCGTGTTATAAGTCACTTTAATCTTTTAACTGGTGAGGACGAGTTAATTGATCATTGAAATCTACACCCCACAATTATTACAAATTATATTATAATTATTGATCTCATTGTTCTAAAACTTCGATACGTATACATTTCAGAAGCGAACAGTCAAACCCACATAACCAAATTCTGTTTTTACACGATGGATACGTTCCCGAAGAAAATGTGTACGAAAAGTTCGTGTAAACAAATATACCGTTTCTATGGAAAACTACAAAATCAGTAAAAATAATACAATAAACCATACGGAAAATCATGTTAGAATCTTATAATTTTTACGTGCTTGCACTTTTTATTTCATAAAAACATAAAGTGAACTATCATTTGAAAAAAAGTTATAATGATACGAATTTAGAGATACAAGAATTGAGCAAAATAATGTAAGTTACACATAACAAGATTTTATTCGTTGTCACTTTCTGCCAAATAGCTTGGCAATGGCTTGCTCCATTGGCGAAAATGAAAGTTGTGTAAAAACAGAATTGGGTGTGTTTGCAGTAATTATAAATCTATCGCGCGAATTGAGAATGGCCAGCTCCGAAATTAACCGTACACCGTGGAATTTCAATGAATAATGAAGAATACGCTCGATTCCTAGAAGTGGAGAATCTCTCGTTCGGTCGCTCGTCGGGAAACCGAGCCACAAACACTGCGGAACACGACAACGCGTATTAATTTTTCATGGTGGCAATCGATTTTATTGCGGTTCACCTCGTTTGGCCCGGCCAGATTCTTCGGCCTTCTGGAAAAATTCGTCGAAATATCAAGTAAAAACACATTCTTTTACCCACGCGATAAATATCCTACTATTCCATGTTAGTAGAGCATTATTTTGTTCGTGGTGTCGTGAGATATTGAAAAATGATTTTGAAAATGCGAGCTATTCTTATAATATATATAAGTGTTTCAAGCAATCTGAAGATACATTAATTAATGTTTCTTTAAATAGATTATAGTGGTCTATTTAAATCTGTTCTTATCAATATAGGTGACTCGTCGAGTGTATAGACTCCGCTAACCATTATAATATTAATAACCTTGTGTGTGTGGTGAAGGCTTACACTACACTTGGTGTCGCTATTGGTGTTGTATTTGTTGGTGTTGTACGTGGTGGTTTTTGGAGTTTAATATAACACGGTGTATTATCTGCGAAGATTAGAGCGGGTGGGGAAAAGATAATGAAAACCATCGAATTCGCTTGGGAACTTTATTTCAGTCATTCTACAATACGCAGATTCAAAGAGTATTTTCCAAAGTATAGAATCTGATGCACGAAGGGTTTCATAAGATTCTAAACTTTGTTTGATCTTTCGAAAACGTTCGTTTCTGAACCGTGTTCATTAGTGACACTGGACTTTACTGTGATCAAAAAATGTATTTCTAAAAAGAAATTCGTGTCGCGACTTCACAAATTGTAAAGCAGCGGGAGAGGCGCCCCGACTTTTCTTATCTCGCGTCGAGTAACGAGCCGCGACAGTGTCTCTTGCTCTGCTTGACAGGAGAAAAAGACAGGAATACTATACATAACTGTGTGTATCATGCGGAGACATTTTTTTTGGAGCCTGTTTCACAAATGGGACCCATGCAAAGTTCCCACCATACTCGCGTTCTTACGATCGAACATCGAAACACAAGTATTATTGCTTACTCGGAATGACATATTAACCTGATAAAAATTCTATTTACGTCAAAAAGTCCCACGGTCGATGGATGTTTAAATATTATAATTGTATTCTCATCTATTATCACACAATTGAATTTATGTAAGCGAATACGTCGTTGCTTTATCAACGAACTATAACACGATCTTACGATGGTTGCATTTTTTATAATTATAACCGTCTGAATTGCGTACAGTAATGATAAACTTGTATCTACTTGGGTCATCCTACTGTCGTTTAGAAAGCTGTGGAATGAAAATCATAAAATTTCGAAAGATCAAAGTCTACGGAGGACACATGCATTCAATAATGTATGAAGAAGCCCACGCAAATCGACAGAGGAACTTATTGCCAAGAAATATCATTTACGTCAGGAGGTAGAGCGCATAGGCGTAGATGCGTGTCGTTAAGCACGTGTCCTCGAATTAGAGAAAACGTAGGTGGAAATGTGAAATTTAACACCGGCCAAGAGACGCTGTACAGACGTCAGAGAGGAGGTTCTCCATTGGTGCTAGTAAATCTGTGATGTTGTAAGCCAGTAACCCAGGATCGTCGTTGTCGTCGTGTCGTGTCGTCGACGACGGCGACGACGATTCCTGGCGTCTCGGTCGGCCATCTTAGCAGGGTCTGGCGTTGGTCCAGTCTTTATTTAGATCCACCTGTCCCTCGTGTCAGTTTCTATGCTCGAAGCACCGCCTCGAGAGCCCCTATGAGAGGATTTTAAAAAACGATTTAAAGCCGTTCCTTCGAGGGTAATATCACCAAGCGTCGTCTTTAAGCCACGATGCTATTTCTACTTTAGTAACTTCAATCTCTACCACGTTCTCCGCCTACGAAGACTTCCATCGTCTTACTAATGAGGTCTTTCCAAAATTCACGTCGTTAAGTTGGAAAACTGACGCCTTCGAAATTATCTTTTCATTATTTCAATGCCAAACATGTGCCGCTAGAATGACGAAAGAATACGTGGAAAAGTTTCGTGTATCGTATACGTGAACCCTTCATGGTCAAATATGGTCGTCTAATTACATTTTCTTAATTACTACGATCCTTATTTCTAGATTAGTTAATTTCAATCTTTAATTTTAAAGTATTTGTGATAGTGACTTTCATAGTTGAGATATTGCTACGAATACATTGCAACTAATATGAATGATAAAAAGTGGCACCAAACGAAAATTTTAGTCAAATAATCAGGCTACAGAATATTAAAAAACTGTGGGCTTCATTTTTTCCACGAAGTCTTTCATATACATAAACGTGTAGTTGTAACAGTTGAATTACAGTTTTTTCATTAATCGTATTTACGTTGAAGTGTCTGATAAACAATATCAAGCTGATTTAGAATAAATTCGTTTTCAGTTTTTCTTTCGTTTAAACAATTATTGACACGACTGGTTTTACTTTCCAGTGCAAACTACTATTAATCAAATTCTTGAATAAAGAGTTAATGCCGGTTCTATGCATTTTATACTTTTGCTGTAGGAAAAGTTACTTTGCTCCAATAAGATACATTTAGTATAGTGCAATTTTATATTGCGGCTACTAGAATCCTTGCATTACATTAAATGTTACTATATCTTCTGCGATTTTATTATACTAGATATATTATTACTGGAAATGGGTTTCGCGATTTAACTGCTCAACGAGCAAAAGACGCGCCCCACTAAACGGCCATTTCTATTTTCATTGTCGGGCCTTTCATCCACCTGTCGTCGTCGCTCATCTCGAGCAAGCTGTAATGTTTTAGACGAAATACACGCTGCACAAACTCTCCACGCTTAAACACTTACGTGAAAGCGAGAAAGTCTTCCAAAATTTGTCATTGTGTCTTTTATTAGGTGCCCAACTAAGTTCGTGCGCTTTTCGTTGTCCAAAAACGAGACGAAATTTGGTACCGAATGAGTAACTTTTAATCTGGTAAATAATTTCCTCCATATTCTATGACCCTTTCCCAACGTGACACAAGTTTCAAAATCCCATTTTTATAAAAATCTACGCTTTTATTATTAAAAAACTTAGACACTGTCCTCTTTACTTCCTCTCCGTTTATGAAGTTCCTATTGGTTATATAATTTTGTAATGCTAAAACAAGGTGGTAATCTGTTGGCGAAAGGTCCAATGAATATGGAGGATGAATTAAAGTTTCCCATCCGAGGTTGCAAATTGTTTCTCGGGTCTTATTTGCAACGTGTGGTCTGGCGTTGTCCTGCAGCAAGCGTACACGTCTCCGATTTACAAGTCCCGGTTGTTTTTTCTTCAATTCCTCCTGTACTTTTTGAAGCTGAGCAGAGTACAGGTCCGCGGTGATCATTTGGCCTTTTTGTAAACATTCGAAATGAACAATTTCGGCTGTTGTCCACCATACACATAACAAAATCTTCTGTTGGTGAAGGGCCGGTTTTGCAGTGGATGGAACAGGTTCCCCAGGTGTTAACCAGTAGGAATCGTTTCTTATTTGTGTATGTGACCCATTTCATCCCATTTTTCATCACAAGTAAGAATAAGATTCAAAAACGGATCATTTTGGAACCGTGAGAGTAGGGAAGCGCAAGCCGCTACCCTTTGGCACCTCTGGCTCTCGGTAAGTTCGTGCGGTACCCACCTTCTTACACGATACACTTTACCTACAGTGTGTAGATGTTTCCTAATCGTTTCTTCAGACATACCATGCTTGACTGCAAGCATTTTGCACGACATTTTGGGATCTGTCTCAATATCCACTTGCAAAACTTGATTATTCATAAGAATCGGCCGTCCGTCGCGTTGCTCATCTTCGAGGCTTTCATTATCACTTTTAAACTTTTGAAACCACTTTTGCGCAGTGCGATTACTTAATACACTGTCCCCAAAGGCCACACAAATTTTTCTGGCCGCTTGCGTAGCCTTGGCTCCAAGTTTGAACTCATAAAGCAAATATGAGCGAATTACGGCGTTAGACACGGTCATTTTGGAAGTAATATTATAGACGAAAATGAAGTGTAAACTACGATTTTTTTCTACATACTGACTCATTTTGACTTCCTCTAACACCTCCCAAAGGTAAATCGGGTAAAGCAATAAAAACATTGGCTCTAGGAGCAATAAAGTGGTCCGCGCGGGAAAAACCGCACGAACTTAGTTGGGCACCTAATAGAAAGTGTATCAGTAGTAACAGTAGTTTGTATGATACACAAACAAAAACATGTTAATTTATAGATATAATGTTTCCGTTAAAACCAACGGAAACATTTCTTTATTTCTAATAACTTTGCATTAAACTACTGAAGTTTGCGATGGCAGAATGAAATAATGAATTGGATGAACGATTAATTAAAATATTTATTAAATATTTATTAATGTTCAATTTTGTTACTTTTATGTAATTGTTCTTAAATTCTTGTTATACCGTGTAACATCTCTGTACAGTGTTACTCCATTTTCTTCAAATCGTTTCTTTCTAAAATTTATAGAAGGGAAATAGATCTTTTGAGAGACAAATGTCTATTTTCGCTAAGATGAATTCGAATCCAGCTGCCGCTGGTCATCCAGCACGACTAATGTTTCTGGCAAAGTTGTATTATCCTCTCAAAAGAGAACCCATTTTTCGGCCGGTTCCACGTCATCAACAATTTCTCTTCTCAGTTCCTCGACTTCCTCTTGTCTTAAACACCGCCATTAAATCATTTATTTTAAGGATACCAGTCTGTATTTTTATCTTGATCTATTTCAATCGGGTTGGTTATATCAGTTCACTTGTTACGTCATTTCTCTTTAATTCCTGTGTACTTGCTTCCTTCACGCAATCGAAAGGTACATCGACCTTTATTCTTTCCGTAAGGTTCAATAATGTGCCGAAGCGAGTAATTAGGGAAAAGTGTCAAAGATACGTGGGAAAGAAAGACAATTAAGGAGACGGTAAAAAGAGAGTAAGGACAGTGAAAGAGTCGGGCTGGTACCACCCTCAAATTTACCATTGGTCTGCTCTGCTTTCCATGGATTGGCAGATCATCCCATTGGATTATCCACGGCGCCGGCGCCCGCACAATCCGTGCACTGCGCAATGCTTCTGATACACACGCGGAAAACACATACCTTTGTAGCAACACGAAGCTGACTGTGTTTATAGAATACGATGCACAGGTGGCATAGAGATATTCGTATATGCGAAGCAAAAGTAGTATCTGATAACACGCGATACGGAAACAAGAAATCGCTGCCGATCATTTCTAACACGTGCCATTGCATTTACACACGTGGGCGGAATGCACGGCAAGATTCCTTGACACATTTCTATCGTTCTTCGATTGATCATTATTTTCGGGCGGTGATTAGTAGAAGCTTCATGAATGGCTTATTTCAATACGTAGTAGTTTTACCAGATTATTATACTATATTCGTCGATATCATATTATTGTATCACACTTGTCATATATGTTTTAATTATCTAATATTTACATTCTTACATCGTTGCATACTTTGAGTTGGAAAAATGATCAGGTTTTCCTTATACTCTTTTTTTTACAAAACGCGTGGGCTATCGCACCTAAAAATGGTGTGCTATATAATTAGTTCTGTCCATACTACGTCTCTTCAAAAAATCTCACACACACCTGACAAACTCTCCTCGTAAGATATTGTAAATTGAATGTGAATGTTCAACAAATGTTTGCCACTTCACGATTCATGAGTTATCTAAGAACGACAGTTAGAGGTATCGAATTCAGGTTATGGACATTTTATACGTTGGAAAAGTAAACCAATACAGTTCAAGCAGAAAGCTTGCAAATTCTATATATGCACATTCTCTCCCAATAATTCTGTTTGGCAGTAAAACATTCCATGAAAATTCCATTTTCAATGCTTTCTTCACATTCTCTATTCCGTAAATAATTTCATACTTAACAATGACACTTCACATGTTTCTGCATCCGGATGTATTATTTACATGAAACAATGCATTATTCCATTCATAATGAAACCTCTCGATTAAATATTTTTCATCGAGCCTCCGGTGGAGTAGCACCTGTAACCAATTAGAAATTTCCAGAGTTAACACCCAGCTGCAATTCGAGGGTGGTAATTTGGTGGTTTCAACTTCCGTGTATCGAGTTCGTGCCCTTAACGATCGTGATACTTACGCAGGTCCCCCGTAGGGTGCAACCCCCATTGAACCTCGTCAACGTACCGAGGGGGGGGTGTGTTCGGTGGAGCACAATCGGGAGATCGTAATCGCGACGCACGGCCAGTTTGTGTCGGAAATCGAGGGTGGTCACTTATATCCGTCACGAAAGGACAATGCGGGGGAATCTTCGTGAGTCGTGGAATGATTTTATTTCCTTTCCAACCGCGAGCCGACTCTTTGTTTCTCCCCGAACGTTTCTACGTTCGCTTTCTGAAAGAACCCTTCCACGCACGCGAATTCCGAGACACGATCACCTGCCTTGAAATTGCCGTAAGGCGGATTCACTTTTTGCCCCGTGAATTCAATTCGAAATAAGTAATTGCAATGGCGTGCCATTTAGGTGTCAATTACCAGGGGAACGACGAGATGAATTCATTTAATTACCTTTATTAAATTGCACATTTCACGTGCAGCTTATCGAACCAGTAGCGTAACATGTTTATCGATGCGATAATAATTGTTAGGATGATCGTAGTGTTTAGTTATGAATACTTGCTTCCAGTAATTCCTAGCCAAGGGGTTTGTGTTGCGTTTCTAAATATCTATAATAATTATATGAATTGAGAGGGAATATTAATACATTTATATAAAATTGAGATAGATATTAATACAGATTAACATAGATAACATAGAGCAACAGTATCCTCTTTCATTCTCTTTTCTGTTGTGAGATGTATAATATATCTCAACATTCACAAAATTATAAAAGTAAATAAATTTAGCTTAATGCGGAAATCCGGAAGTTTTTTTTGTAAGAACGCCTATTAATAATTGCCATTGACTGTACAAATATTCCGTTTCAATTTTACGTCTTATAACAGGAAAGAGAATGAAAACAGATGTTGTTAGCCTATATTATCTATATTAATCCATTTTAATATGTATCTCAGTTTTATATAAATCTTCGTATTGTATTTCAATTTTTATAGAATTATGAAAGTAAGTCACCATAATTCTGTCTTGCAGTAAACAAGTTCTGCTTCAATTATACGTTTTACAACAGAAAAGAGAATGAAAGAGAATTTTATTAATCTTGCTTAACTATTATGAAGATTCTATACCTGACATATATTATATTTCGATCAAAATGACCTATATAAAACTATATTATATTTCAGTATTCATAGAATTATGAAAGTAAGCCAGCATAGTTTACAGAAACCTTTTATGTTTATTATTGTTAACTGTTTACCATAATCTCTTGAATATATTTTAAGTCTCAAGAAAGAAAAACGATCGTTCGTCTCTCAATTCATATAGAAACAAAATGAACCTCCCATTAGAGATTCTTATCGAAAAAATCTTCTTTTATTTAATATTAGATACGTATTAATTCAATTTCATTAATCTTGCTTAATTACGATCGACTTTAGATTAGCTCATTAGACCGTTATGGTAATATTGATTGTTTAACACGTTCACAGCCGTGAGGGTCATTAGTGACCGATAATGCGAATATTACTAATAATTGACTCAAATATATCGCTAATATTTGTAAAACTTTAAATATTTCTAATGTTACGATAACGATGCAAAGCAAGTAACGTATCATAGAGCACTAAACACTAGGTTCACGGAACGCATTCATTTTGACTTATTTCATATATAACAAGATAAATTACAGAAACCGTTTACATTTCAGTTTTTCACATTAAAGTTTTTAGTTAAATACAGAATACCTATTTTTTGTCAATATAACATATGACTCTTACACAAGCATTCAGAATTTACTAAAAAATGTAAATTTTACTAAATCCTTCTTATTTTTTAAAATGTAAGATTTAATTTAAGAAGAGGAGTACACACAGTCAGATATCATGTTTTACAACTGAATGCTTCAAATATACATATATCCAAATTCCTTTTCTTCTAAGCCTTCTAATCTCGAAATTCTCTACGCGATATTCTTAAATATCCTCAAATTGATGAGTATTCGTAGAGATAAGTACAAAAAAACTGTACGTAAACCTAGTATTAACACTAGAACTATCGGCGATATATTCAGCTGTATTTGTATATTTATGTGTACGTCCTTAAAAAAAAGAATTGATCGCGGAAAATCTCAAAAGATGAAATGTCATAAATTCGAACATTTTTATTAAATTCCGATAACCCGTCATGTTGACTGCTTTGGTAGTTTTAGTGTTAAACAGTTCTGTTTTTACTTGTTATATACACGTTGGAAATGTCTATTACGAGGCATCGTATAACATGTCGGATACAGTTAAACGCAGAGGAATAGTTTAACACGGAAAACCCTTTTTTCCGAATACTCATAGGGTAAATCGATCGTACAAATGCTTTTATGCCAGTGGCATCGCGGCACCATGCGTTGCCTGGCAATTTGACGTCGTGAAAATTACCGCGATCATTAAAACGACCGCCTCATTTCTGCACGAAGGTCCCAAGGCCGTAGTTGTCCACCAATGAATATTATTACTTAGGAATTACTTCATCGCTGTCACGTCGAAATTATCAATGATGCCCCGACAATTATTCAAGTTACTCGATTCTCGTTCACCTTATCAAAAGGGACGTCTATTAGTTTCGAAGGTGTCGTTAGTAGCTAATTGGATATTCACTTTCCGTTCCGTCGATTTTATGATAATTCCGGCGAACCTGCTCTTATCAATTCTCCGTGTGATAAAGACGGGTCTAATGTAGTATGAATGTGCTTATAATTATTCGTTAATGAGTAGAAATATCTTAAAGTGAATCACAAGTAATAATATTATATTGCCATTGGCGAATCATCGAATAAAAATTATAGCTATTTTTTAATTTAGACACATTATTATAATTCACCAGAATGCAGTATCATATGTGAGTTTATAATTACATTACTACTTGAATGAAGTTTATCTTATCTGCCTTGACTCAGGTATACTGTTTTTTAAGCAATATTCGTGGACCATTATTGCCACAGTTTTAATTATTCCGTTTTAATTATTAAGCATAAAAATAATGTTATACATCACAGGAATTTAACACAGTCATTAGTAACATATCAAAGAAATATCTTGTACATAATATGACAAGATTTCTGTAATATCGATAAGCATTTTATAATAACCATATCGACTTCGAGGTAGTCTATTTAAATACCATTAATCTGTAATTAAGACTACGATACTGATATAAATCTCGAATCCAGTCATCCAGCAATATTGATACATCCCTGTTTCTAATCATTGTTCGATATAGATATCGACTTAATCCACTGATTTTTCTGTCGATGTGATATCACTGTCAATTATCGGTATTCCGGAATGGCAATATTCTTCGGCACGTGGCCGTCCCGTGATCAACTTGATTTTCTCGTGCACGGTTGTCAGCTGGACGATGGCTAGTCCGAATGCAATTGGGATTGAGAATTATGGACTGAATACAAACACCGATACAGAGACACGTATGTGTGCAATGTACATGTATTAATGGCGAAGGGAAAGGGTAGAAAGGGAACACGCGAAATAGGAAAAGTAGGCTGGAGAACACGCGAGCCATCCATAATGCACGGATCGCCGCGGAGATGCGACCGAAAGATAAATTCGAGGGAAAATGGTGGAACTGAAGGGAAACGAAAATGAGCGGATGAGAGAATTCATTGACGTGTCGTTCACAATGTAATTTTTCAATGCATACCATTTTTCATATTCTATAATTGAAGTGCTCCGTATTCATTATTTATATGAAGAATGCATGAAGACATGAGTGTCACAAGAAAGTTGATTTATGCTTCCAATATTAATAGTATATATTTCTAGGAATATTATAATAATTGAACTTGAAGTATTATAATATACGATATATTACTATTGCCGATTCTGTGCGTTGAAATCATAACAGAAGATTCAATATTTACGTTATTCTATTCAAGGAAAAATCGTGAAAGAATACTCACTTAATGGCTCGAATAAAAATGCAGAGTTAATTAGAGACTTTTTTACTGCACAAGTAAAAGATTGTATTGATAAGGAAAACAATGGCTGCACGGGCATGCTATAATTTCAAATGAACTGCAATTATAATGTTATAATAATTGTAGATATGTTGATGTTCAAATTTGAGGACTTTAGTATCTTGATATTTTGTGAAGGCTTTTATGCTCAAGTTGTAATAAATGCTTGGCCGAAGATTTTTGGCTGTGGGTGGTTAAATCATTATGTCACGTAAATAATATACGAACGACATTTATATTCTCTCGCGCTTCGAGATTTTCTGATTTCCACAAATAAAGTCTGGAGTCCATGTCGAACTGGAAACTGTCGGAAGCGAGAAATTGGCCCCAAGTGCCGTGGAAGCATCTGCTAGCCATCTGGTAACGGGCCAAGAGTGATATTTTTACAATGATCCCCGATAAACTAATCTCCGTTTCGATCGATCTCGTTAAAAAGCCTAGCAGGTGATCTTTTCTTATAACTTTGATGAGTATATTTCTTTACTCTAATAATCGATGTAAATTTTTATTAATTTAGAAAATGGTTCTACCATTTTTTCCATTTATCCGAAACCTGACGATTTCTTTGCTTTATTCCACCGATCATCAATTGTATAGAAATATTTTTAATATCCCGAATTAGTATCAAAAACTATATTCCATCGATAAACATCTCCAATTCTGAAAATGTACTAATTCTAAATAGTTTTGTCATACATTTTATGAATATATTTAAACATCTCTTTCAGTGGTACTAATATGATTACAGTAATAATCGATCAATACGTTTAAAACACTGTTTTCCCCACAAAATTATCAGTCATAACAAAAGGCATTTTCTATACAAACTTCTTAAAAGAGTTCACCCGTTTGAAGGCCATACATTCTACGTTCTTGTTTTACATCCACTTTTCCAAAGCCATCTATCGACCCAGTTTTTCAAAGGTAAATTAGGGGACGATGTATTCTCGTATGGAAGAACTTTCGAATATCTGATAAAGTATTCGCAAGTAGACAGCAATCGGGCGAAGCGGAGGAACTGTCGTTCGAAGCCACAGGACGACATATTGATTTCTTTCGCGGACTGGACACTGGTCATTATCGATCCGTTAAAAAGTTCAGGGCTGTCTCCTATGTGTCTGTATATCCTTCGGAATTATATCTTGGCAGTTGTTTTATCGTCATAAAAGGCCATCTTCGCGAATTGTGACGATTTAGATTCATATATTCCGTTCGATAAACATCTACCAGTAGCCATGATCAGAATCATTCTTCTTAATATATCTTCGTGAATCATCATAAATTAGAACGGTTTGGGAATATAGTTTACGTGAATGGTGTTAAAATCTGCTTTCTTTAGATTTCTTAAAACTTTATTTCTTTATTTGTTTAATTAATTCATTCAAGTATTGTGGAAGATTCCTGTTTATTTATTACATTTTTATTTACATTGTATGATCTATATTTTAAGTTTATTACATTATATGATCCATTTATATATCGCGGGAAGACATTGTGTAAACAAGATGATTTAAAAACACGTTTTTCGCAAACCATATTAAATCTCTGATTACTTGATTTATCTGACTGTGTAGATTTATTGGAATATGATAAAAAAATATTAAACCGCAGGAGAATTTTATATTTCCATAACAATCACAAACAGACTTGGAATAGACCAGTCCCTGGAATATTATTTACATTCTTACTTAATTTGTTTAATTTACTTTATAATGTTGGTACACTGCGTTACAAAACGAAAATGGTAAATTCTGGACGGATTTTGAATGGAAAATATAGAGTTCCAGAAACGTTATTGGTGGTTTCATCATTAGGTGTTTCGGTGCCAGGCGCTCGTGAATTGGAGAACGTTCATTGGAGAACAAAGTCGGGGCGCTTTAACTTCGCTGCATTGTTGCGAAAAGTCCAAGAGACAGAGAAAAAGAGCAAAAGAGACAGAGGCACTGCCGTATTACTATTTTTGTTTCTTTCCTAGATCTGTGAATTTAAGTACTAACGTTGGTGTTAGATAATCGTGTGCCGTGTGCCGAGAAGTATCTTTTATATTCGTGCAGTTACCTACATACACGTTTGACGTTGGTTTGCTGTTGTTTTGCCGACACGTTAAGGATTTTCTTGTTTTCTATTGTTTTTTTCTTGGATTTGTTGCGCATTTTTTGTTACGCCTTATTGAGATCACAGTGAAAGCATCGTCACAAGTTCCACAGCGCGTTGCTTTCCGCCGGCTTCCTTTATTTCCTGATCCTTCACCGACAGAAATGTTACGCAAACATCACATAAACAGTTCAAGTTACACATTGAGATGCTTTCTTCTTTTTCAAACAATTTCTGTGTCACAGATTTTCTGTTTTTTTAACGTCTCACGGGTATAATTGTTTAATAAGTTTTATTGATTTCTTATATTCTTTGTTGAATCGATTCATCACACTTCGTGGTTTTCCATGGTAAAGTCACGTATTTTGATCACTCTTGCAAATTGTGTAAGAACCGAGAGACCGTCAATTCTCGTGTAATGCGAGACGTGATAAAGACCGTTTGTTTTTCGCCGCGTTTCCGACAGTTTTCTGGCATCGCTATGGTGCCAAGGATCGTGAAATTACAAATACTTGCAATTTTCGTATTATTAATCGAGGAAACTCGTGCCAAACGATTTTCACATTAAAATATTTATCTTAATCGAGGAAATGTGTAGCAGATCTAATTCATAGATGACTAAAATCTTTTACCAAGAATTCCTACAAGAGACACGTCCTTCATACAAACAATCCAATGTCGATTCACCCCACTTCCTTCGTTCCATAACTATTTGCCCAGGAGGGAAAATGCAATTGAAATTACCGAAACAGTCCATTACGTTTTATCTTATCAATTACCTCAAAGTAAGATATAACTATCGAATCAGTAAAACCTAACGAAAAAACCCGATGGACTTTCGGTTCTTTCGAACGAAGGAGTATATGCTAACTGATAAAAGAACAATACATTAGCATACTTCGGAACGAAACTATATTACGAACTCCATTATAATATCCATATATAGTCATATACTTTATAACGTAATATTGATTATTATGATAAATATGTTATAATCAGTTAGCAAATATTCCTGGAACTAGATGTCTGAGTGTCGCTATATCCTCTGAGAATAATTAGATATAAATGCTAACTAGACGTTCTTTTCGTTTCAGAGTACCGCCGGGTTACGTCTATCAATCGCCTTATCTAACTGCTGCTGCACCAGGTGGTTTGGTACCACTGCCGACGACACAATTGACTCATGCCGCCGCGATGGCAGCAGCATCACAGTTTTACGAGTATCAGAACGCAGCGGCTGCAGCGGCTACGTATCCGGGAACATCGTACAACTTCGCCGAGGCGTATCCTTATACCAGTGCTGCCGCGGCTGGTATGTGTTTGAAAAGTGTCCAGAGCAAGGATAGCAACGGGCTGATCCACCACCAGCAGCACAACGGTAGCAGCCCCGCGGTGCTGGCACACCAACGATTGGAGAAAGCTCTCTTGCCGCCCTTTCTGCCGTCCGTGCTACGTAGCAACGGTAGAAAATTATAAAAGAGAGAGAGAGAAAAAAAAGAAAGAAAGCTGGAAGGCATCTCCTTCCATAAAGCTTTCAGTAGTGAAGTAGCTATGCTTGCAAGATAAACATTCGCAAGATTCCCACAGACTCCAATCTTGATACTTACTTAGTCCATTCATGTTGAAATTAATATTCAAAGATAGATGTAATATCGTTGATGTTCGATTATTTGTTGTTAGGAAAGTTATTATGGCAGTATTTTTGAAATAGGTTCGATTTAATGTGTCGTCCTTTGTGGGAACCCTGCTATGGATCTTTTACGCTGGTCTCGTCTGTCGCTTTATTTAAGCTCGGTTATATCGAACGTTTTTGTAATGCTGAATTGTTTTCGCCACTGAGTTCTGATTTTTGTTGTTGGTACCTTTCTTATTCTGCCACGATTTATTGGATAGTGATATTCCGGAATCACTTTGCGGGTTTTTGTACGTGTTGGTAGATTCGTTTGTGTTTTTATGCACCATTTTGAGAAGTACACGTAAGAGATGATTTGACATTTTAATTTATGATGGACATTGTTCACTATCTCGATATAAATGCAGCGGAGACAAAGGAAAAACGAAATCGTAATCTTGCATGCTTATACTTCGCGCTCTACACGATCAACGTGTCAATGCTATCGGTGCTCTGTTGTGCTGTCTACGCTGGTGGTGGGCAAATTATCGTGGTCGATGATAGTAGCCATTATGCTTCCATTTTCTATATTACTACCTTTTAACGAAATTGAATGCATTCCTTCAAAATCAAGCATACAAAAGTGCACCTTTTCATTTAGTTTTTTTATTATATAAGACCCTTGTGAAGTTTATAATTCTAAGCAAACATTGTATTTCTTTTTATAGCAAATGCAGCAGCGGCGAGTTACGTGACACCATATACGTATGCAACGTTACCAGGTGCAGCAGGATTGCCTGCGGCTGCAGCTGCTGCAGCGACAGCCGCGGGTGCAGCCTTTCCAGGATTACCTTATCAAACGACACCTCAAGAAGCAAGATTACAATAGACTCTTATAAAAACATGGAAAACCGGACCATCGGTTATCATCGCGAAAGATGATACAGCGAGTAGTGGAGAAAAGGAATGAAGAAAACTCGCGCGGCATGCTCAATCCTCGCTTATCCTCTGCTTCGATCTATTACATCGATCCTTATCATTCGTCAGCGACAGTGATCTCTCCGTGTATGTGATAACTCACTGAACAGTGGAGAAAGATTCTTCTCTTGATCCTTACGCTTTTATACTCATCCTTGAAGAGTCGTTCGATGGCGTAAGGAAAGAAGAGTTCGAAGATGCCGATTCGGCAACTTGGAAGCAGCTTCGTAGATCGACGTAATTTCTTACTAATTTAATCTCTATTCTTCCCCACCCTAATCTTCCTTTCCACATTCTCCTTTAGGGCCAAAATTGGCGCGCGTGGCCAATCTATTTCGATATACGAGATGAGATGTAATATCGCTAGTGTTATGATTATTTATAGTCGTGGAACACTTGATGGGCCAGACATCGCAGGAGTTCTTCGGGAATCCTGATTGATACGTGAAAATTCTAGTGGACAAAGTGAATACGTGATTGTTTCTGGTTGTTCCATTTGAATTTTCGTGATCATACGTTGAGAAACTTAGCATTAAGATGAGCAAAGTCGTGGTGGAAAATCGATCTGTATTCGGACTCAGTAGATTCATTCTGTTTATTTATCTTAAGCAGAACACTGATTGGAACCCTAATTTTATACACCCGGAAGTGACCTACTTTGGAACTACCTTGTCTTGATATTTGCTCATTACTGAATTATATTTTTGCTGGAAAAGGAATTAAAGTCAATGCAGCGACAAACATGATTTCTGAATATAGATCGAGGCATTCGGAAGTTTCAGAAATCTGGATGTCCACTCTAAGGTTTATTTATTTAAATATAATATATTCGTCGGGTGATTGGATGGCTCGATCAATTCATCTTAGATCGCTTCATATTTTATCTTATTAATAACTCGGCGAATTTATACAAATGAATTGACCACGAAGCATCCCTACGTGTTATTATGAAAGAAGTGGAAGGCTCATCAAATTTTTTGCAATCTCGACACGAAAGCTACGCAAGTTTTCATTTTCGTAACCTTTCAAGGACTATTTACTCCTAAATGTACTTAAAAATAGACGAGACTATCCAAACAAAAATCACGTTCCCCTACAATCTCTCCAGCTTCGTGGTATTTGAGATTTTCGTTGAATAATGCAGAGGCTTTGTTGGAGGAAGAACTGATTAACTGATTAATTGCATCGAAGATAATAGATATTTGTGTAAGTAACACGATGATTCGTGACAATGGACATATTATAATGAAACCGGAGTTGCCTTAAAATCGTGTACCAACGAAATTACAAGGTGTCTTAACGTCGATGCCTTGTTCGCATAAATAATTAAGAACCTTAATCTAACTGATACTGAAAGAACGTGTCGCGAATCCAAGGAGGACCAACAGACGAATACATGTACAAGCCATAAACTTCACACAGATTACTTTATAAAAATCGCTATTTTCCAAAGAGGACACAAAACATAATAATTTCCCAAATCAGTATCTTTAATCATCTTTCGTGATAATTATTAATACACCCGACATATCGACCCAAGGAACATAGTGATCCAAAGAATTCGTTCGTCTACTCTTACAAGAGATCTGGTGCCTTAATTAGCACAATCGATTAATAGTCTTAATGGTTAGAAACTAGTCAGTGATTCGTTAGCGCGAAATCAATCGTTAACGCGTGTACAGAAGGTGAGGCTAAATCGAAAGAATGTTTAATGAATGAAATGGAAGAAGGGTACTAGCAAGTTAAAGAAAAAAACAAAAAAACAAAACGGAGGATTGGGCTATGAGGAATGAGGCTGTCTAGTCCTAAACCCTTCGAGACCTTAGACGAGGTTTAACTCGGTTCGTTAGATTTGTAAGTAGAATTTAATAAGCGCATGATGAGAGAAAGAGAGCGAGAGAGAGAGAGAGAGAGAGAGGGAGCGAAAAAGAGAAGAAACCAAAAGTCTTGTAAAAAGTTAGTGAAAGAGAGATGATTAGGAGGCCTTAATGTTAAGTATTACTACATAATCGATCGCATAAGATAATAGGAAAATAATTAAGGTAATAGGAACTATTATTTTATTATTTTAATTATTATTATTACTTATTATTATTGCTATTAATTATTGATAATATTATTATTGCCATTACCGATTATTCATTATTGTTCATGTACTTAAACGATAGAATGATGTGGGAGAGAACACGAGCCCGGACGAATTTATTGAAAAAGCGTGGGAGATCTTCCATCGCGAAGGGAAGAAGAGTACGAAATTTAAGGAACGGCAATCGTGGCGGATGTTGATTCTGTCACGGTTACTATTATCCTTTCTTTTTTGGACATCCTATACTCTTAGGATATACGGTTGTAATATATCGCCTGTTATCTTCTATAATATTAATATTATACACTCTATTAATAGATTAAAGAAAAACCGAAAACAAATATATTGTCTCTAAGAGAAAAAAAGATGACTGCATTCAGTTTCATGATTGTTTCAATGTACACCTTATCAAGAAGAATTATTTTATAATTGCTTCGAATTTCCAGATTATTTTAAATCGGAAAGGGAAAATATCCATGGAAATTTTTGCAACGATGAACAAAATTGTTGTTAAGAAAGCATCGTTATATCGTTTTTTTAATTGCCTGATTAAGCACTTTGGACTAATTAAAATATTTATGCTAATACACTAAGTTATTACAATAATAACTGGCTCACTTCGTCAGAACATGACTCGTGTTTCAAATATTGCGAAATTTCAGCAAGAAAATGATATTCATTGCCACAATTCACGATTTAAAGCTTTTTGAGATAATTGTACCGAGTTTTACTAAACAAAATTTATTTCCGAAATTGATTAAATATACTGCATCTATAATCACTATAAATTAAATTTTAATATAAACATGAAATTGAACACATCATTCAGTCCAGTCAGAATACAAATTTTTGTACTTCGCACGTATTATCTCAGAAAAAATGCAGATTTCGGTAAATAATTTTTTGTTCGGGCAATAAATGAAACGCAATCGAACGACGGAACGATGTCATTCAACGACTGGCACACAATATATTTCTTCATTGAATAATATTCTTTCGATATCTTATTTTAAACTACTACAAATCATATTTTATGAAACCAATCTTGAAAATAATAACGGTAGGGATGTCTTCTTACAGGGAACTTAAACTAATGAAGTAAATTCGTAGTAGTGAAGTAAATCCATTTGATATGAATTAATCTCATGGTAAAATTGGAAGACATTTTGATAACATCATAGTTATAATAATTATTTAAAAAACGGTCTTAAATAATGTTCACAAAGGTATAATTAAAAAAATGGCTTAAGTCGATCTCTATCTACTTTTATTTATATAAATTTATTTGAGGAAGTTTCTTTCTAAAGCTGAAACGATTCACTTTATATAAATAGAAGTTGACACAGAATGTATTAAGCCGTTTTCAATGTTATTAATTTATTATATAATAGGTAGGATATGTTCTTGAGCACACAAAAAAGAAGAAAGAAATTATTATGAGAAATACACAATGAAAATATAGAATAATAATAGCATTACAAATTTCTCTTAAAGTTTAAAATCGATCGAAGAAATCAATCCTGTACTAATAATGAAAAATTACGTCTTACACGTATTACATATTATTACGTATTACAGCCGTTTTAAAATCATATGACTAAATGAAAATAATATATAAATTTGGGAACATCGTACAGACGTCTACCGATGAGTTTAATTCAGGAAGTGTTAAGTCATCGATGTCAACACGAGTTCAGGAAATTAACACTACAACTACCTAGCATATTCTCAGTTATACTTTTACATTTATTTACACATAAATTATGGCTGAATGATGTAAATTAATTAACGGTTTTAATTGTGTGTATTATGTACATAAAGTAAGGTACATGAAATCCCAACAATGCGATGTTATGGCATGACCTACATGTAATACATTGGTTAACACTTTTTGAATGATCCCTTTTCTTCGTTCATTTTTGATTCGTTTACGCGAATAAAAAAGACTATATGAAAATTTGAATCTTTTTCAATGGAGAAATAATGCATAATAAGAATTTGTATTTCAACTGAATCGAATCAACTGTCGATGAGATTTTCGTTGTAAAAATTACTTTGTATATTCATAAATGGTAAATGTGTCTGCGTAGCAGATGTTGCCTTTTGCAGCCATAGTTTAAATTAATAAATAATATAAGAAATGATTAGGTGTATATAAGCTGGATAGATGATTTCTTATATTATTTATTAATCACAAAGGTTTTATTGAAACGTTGGGTGAATTCATTAATAAGTATTTGTTTATAGATACGGCTAATTACGATCTTAATGGACTACTAATTTCAGTTTTATCTTCTCATTGTCAGTCAATTTTGCTGCGATGTAAAATGTGTTAAAATAGTAGTAAATTCAATATCGATGTCGTCCATTGAACTCTTTCCGTGTGTCATTCTTCTTCCGAAGGCATGAATACGATTCTATCGGCGAGTACGATATATATAAATTCGAGTATGTCCTTTCTTGTTCAGTTAGCAGTTGTCTTGCT
This sequence comes from Nysson spinosus, assembly GCA_910591585.2. Classification (NCBI taxonomy): domain Eukaryota; kingdom Metazoa; phylum Arthropoda; class Insecta; order Hymenoptera; family Crabronidae; genus Nysson; species Nysson spinosus. Next base: position 3,794,685 of record OU342830.1, read on the forward strand.
TCAGGTTTTCTTTCTGCGAAGCATTAGCAGCGCGCGACTCCGTCGTCGTCTGGCTCGATCTCATCGTTTTTGGTGGCTAAAGATAATCCTAATGGTCCTGTGGAATTGGACGCCGGGCGTCGCGACGAGTCGCAAAAACGAGCAATGCCGAACCACAGACGAGATATAAGTAGACCAAGCACTAAATGGGCTTTCGTGATTCTACTCAAAATTACCGGCGCGGTGCAAATTAACGCAACACAAGGTGCCCCCTGTAGAAACGAGTAAAAGAATTCTGTACTGCAACCACTCAAGAGCACACCCTGTAAAAACGTGGCGGACGAACTACAATAAATTGAGAGGGAATACATCGTTATTATATTGCTACAAACAAATGCAAATGTGTTGCGTGCATCTACCCATCTTATTCAGAAGTGTATATATATTATATTTTTCATTATTCTACAGTTATGATAGTTATCGTGAGAATAAAATTTAATTATTACTATTAAATTATTACTTTGGAAAAAGAATAAAGACAAAGTGCCTCAAAATGCCGGATAAATTGAGTAAATGAATATTAATCCGTAATTAGCAATTGTCAATATATCATTCGAGTTTATGTACCACTTGGCACGTGTCTCATGAAATGAATTAAAATTACGATTCAAGTAGATGGTTGAAGTTGTTTAATTAGCACTCTATTAGTTCGTATTCGCTCCTTATAATTTAATTTTCCATATGGCGTAATAATCACTCTTCGTTCGAGTTGCTTAAAAAAATCTGAATTAATCTTGTGAAATCTCTTTGTATTTGCCATACATTTTCTTTTTGATATTCAACAACACAAAAAATATGATCCTTACAGATTTTGACGCGCTGAAAACGAATCCGCAGACCGTTTCTCTCCGTCACCCTGAGTTTTCGAAAAAAAAACAATTTTGAAAAAACGGGTCATTTTTTTCTCTTGAACAGGATTTGTGATAAACAGTTTAGGCAGTTAGTCAGTTGTACATTTAGTCAGTTTCTATTAATTGCAAAACATTCTGTGGACTTTTGCGAACAAAATGATGTCAGTTACATTTGCAATGTCAATTTGCAAATATGTTTAAACATTAGTTAAATTTGCTGAAACACTTTCAACGTTCACATTTTTCGAACGTTCCTTGTACTTTGAACAAGATTTGCGACGTTAGTTTAAAAGTCAAACAGTTTCTATTGATTGCAAAAAATTCTGTGGACCTTTTCGAATAAAACGATGCAAGTTACATTTGCAATATCAATTTGCAAATATGTTTAATCATTAGTTGAAGTTGTTAAGAGATGCTCGGTGATTGCATTTTTGGAACATTGCTTGCCATTTGAACAAGATTTGTGACGTCAGTATAAAAGTAAAACACTTTTTATTCGTTGAAAAAAATGTCGATGCTGTTTGAGAACCCCTGCTGACAATCCCTGACTTTCGTGACTTTTTGGCTTTTATTTACGACACCAAAGCCCATTTTCTATATTTTAGGAGTGCTTTCCAAAGAAAAATGTCTGCTCTATCGCGTAGAGCGATTGGAATCCACGCCGGAGGCCAAATTTTGTTGGAAATTTGAAAAGAGTCTTTAAAAATGAACACTTGGAGGGTGTTTGGTTAAATTAAACTAATGTTTAAACATATTTGCAAAGTCATATTGCAAATGTAGCTCACATCATTTTATTCGCAAAGGTCCATAGAATTTTTTTCAACGAATAAAAAGTGTTTTGCTTTTATACCGACGTCACAAATCTTGTTCAAATGGCAAGCAATGTTCCAAAAATGCAATCACCGAGCATGTCTTAACAACTTCAACTAATGATTAAACATATTTGCAAATTGATATTGCAAATGTAACTTGCATCGTTTTATTCGAAAAGGTCCACAGAATTTTTTGCAATTAATAGAAACTGTTTGACTTTTAAACTGACGTCGCAAATCTTGTTCAAAGTACAAGGAACGTTCTAAAAATGTGAACGTGGAAAGTGTTTCAGCAAATTAAACTAATGTTTAAACATATTTGCAAATTGACATTGCAAATGTAACGTACATCATTTTGTTCGCAAAAGTCCATAGAATTGTTTGCAATCAATGAAAACTATTTCACTTTTATACTGACGTCACAAATCTTGTTCAAATAACAAGGAACGTTCTAAAAGTGTGAACGCGGAAGGTGTTTCGCCACATTTCAGTTATGTTTAAACATATTTTCAAACTAATATTGCAAGTGTAATTCATATCATTTTATTCGCAAAAGACCGCAGAACTTTTGTGCAATCAATAAAAATGGTTGTGCTTTTATATTTACGTCACAAGTTTTATGTAAACTTGAAAAGAGTCTCGAAGAACGAGCCCGCAGTGCGTATCTCGCTAAATTTAATTAATGTTTAAACACATTTGTAAATTAATATTGCGAATGTAGTACATATTGTTTTATTCGCAAAAGTCGACAAAATTTTTTGCAATCAATAAAAACTGTTTCATTTTTATATATACGTCCCAAATCTTGTTCAAGAGACAAAAATGACCCTTTTCTTCAAAATTGATTTTTTCGAAAACTGAATGTGATGGAGAGATACGGTTCGCGGTTTCGTTGTCAGTGCGTTAAAATCTATAAGTATTACATATTTCTTGTTACAACCTTTTTTTGTGTTGGACAGTGTAATTTTTCAAAATCTCTTACATCTGTGAGCAATATATTACTGGATATTCAAAAGAAAATTTATAGCAAATACAGAAATATTTCACAAGATTAATTCACGCTTTATTAAGCTACTCAAACGAATATTAATTATTACGCTATATCGAATTAATCGTATTAATCGAAATTAATCGAATACGAACTAATAGAACGTTAATTAAACAACTTCAACAATCTACTTGAAACGTAATTTTAATTAATTTTATGAGATACTTGCCAAGTGGTACATAAACTCGGATGATTAATTGGCAACTGTTAATTACGGATTAATACGTGTTAAATATATCTGTTAAATGTCGAGTATTATGTGTGCTGCCAGATGTGTGAGTTTTTGAAAACATAATTTCATGTTTTATTTTTATATTTTCAGGATTAAAATTTTGAAAAAACAGCTATTTTATGTGTTTGATGGGTAACGTCACCCGTGACACAAAAGTCGTTACCGGGCCCTAGGACTCGATAAGTCTGAAATTATAGATTGCATTGCGTGCTTGGTCTACTTATATCTGGTCTGTGTGCCCGCCTTCGTCTTTAATCCAGGTCCGCAACAACCAAGCAAAAATAACTAGTCACATCTTCTGGCTATATATTCCAATGAATCCCCTTCTTTCACGATCCCATACAGGTCATATTTTAGTCCTTTATCGAAAATTGTATACGGACGGTGATAATTTTTTGTTCCTTTTGGTTAATTTGAAAGTAATATTAATTTAATATTCTTCACCATGAAGTTATGTTTCCTTCCAAAGTTCATTATTATTCAATATTAAATATGTAAACTCCCTTCTACTATTTGATAATATAATTACTATATTTATCATAAAGCTAATACGACGACATGACGTGGAATTAAATAGATCATATCATATTCGGTGTATCGAAATAGAAATCGGTTTTTAATTTAGACAGCAAATTTTCATAAACACTGTTTTATTCTTATAATGATTTCAATTCTCTGAATTCAGAGGATTTATTAAAATGAAAAAAAGGAAGAAGTCGAAGGAAACTCGTTTAAAAAGTAGTTCTGTTTTTACACGGTATTTTTTAGACGATTCACATTTATGCGATTTTTTTAATACGTTTTATTTACATTTACTCGTTTTTTTAACACGTTTTTTATTCGCATTTGCGCGTTTTCATTAACACGTTTTACTCCCAATTACACGAGCTTTTTTTTTAAATATTTTGTTCATATTTACATGGCTTTAATTTATGGCAAAATCTCAAAAAATGAATGGCGGCTTTAACAGCAGAACTACGGAAGCCGTCAAAATGACGGCTCTGTGAAATTCAATAAAAACGTTCAAATTTATAAAGATTAATATCTTTTTTCCATCCATCCTTATTTTTAAGGACGTACATATACGTGAACGTATAAATACAGCTAAATATTTTGATTCAATTTTTGATATTAAATTGTCCTTAGTTCTAGTGTTAAAGCAATTAAAGATCGTGTCGTAAAATCTCTGTTAATTAATCAATCATTAATACCGCCTGCAGTTCAACATTCAAAGTTGCGTTTTGCTTAATTTGCATTAGTTTAACACAAGTTTTATACTATGTCGCAATATCAATTCCATTGCTATCGGTCGCTTTTTAGTTTCTTCACAAGAAAGTACTTTACTACAAGAGGGTTGGCAAACTATGCAGCAAGAAACATTACACAAACTTAATGGGGTATGTCAAAAATATGTAAAACAGCAATAATGAAAAAAAGGGGGATAATTCGACGAATCGCGTATTAAGCGAAATATATAATTATTATAGAATAAAGTATACGAAACTTATACAACTCTTCTATCTTATAATATCGACATCCATCAACGTATTCCATTCCATTTTATGGACAAGATATTTAATAATATGCTTAAAATACGTGTTTATTTAACTCTTTGGGGCCCGGTGGGATAAAAAGTGTCTCACCTTTTTGATGTATTTCACGGCATGGTGGGACGTTTTTAGTCCCACCTCGAAATCTTACAGTAGCTGCATGTGCATAGGTTTATATTTCGTCTTATTTACGTAAAGCAGTTGGTAATATCTTCAAACAATGTTACAAATGTATTCTTTGTGTTGGCAACATTCAACACGCAATTACCGGTTGACCAATTGTTATAAGCGGAAGGTTTATTGCACTAACATTTTTTTCTTAGTTTCATGTATACCTTTATGTTATACCTTTATTAATAAAAATATACCAATTTGTTTGATTTAAAACCCGATAAAATTCCTGTGCAACATGGGTCTATTTTTGATCTGAAATCCTGTGCCTCAAAGAGTTAAAGGATAAATAAACTAGTATCTGGCCAGGAACCTATGCACGCCGCTGTACATCGAAGATATAAGTGCATCCTGCAACTGCATTTTCGTAGAATAGACTGCAACCGACGGGCACACGGAATACCTCGGGTATATGGAATAAATGGTCATAGTGGTCAATGATAATAAGATGTCAGCACCTGCACTTCATTGACAATGCCCTTTGAATGACGTACGGCTTATCATTCGATTTGATAGAGATACAGTAGGGGAGCATTGCCATTGACATAAAGAACGAAGCCCAGTTATCCCGCGTTTGTCCGCGCAAACTAGAGCGCTCATAGCGCTTCGTGATTTTTGAGTCTATTCGATAGACGAGGCCGGTAGCGCGAAAGGAAAGACCTCGAGGATCGCGATCCAAAAGGACTCGCGGCCTTGGATGTCCTTCCTGGATCCATGCGGAAACACGTGGTCTAAGGTCAAGGTAAGACCAATAGAATTTCTCACGTGCCATCACTTCCTTTCCGCTCTGCTCGCATTCTTCTTCATTGATTTATCTCGTGTAATTATCATTGACCTTTTCACTTCTCAACTATGTTTCGTTAAAATCAGGATTTCCTATGGAATTCGTTTCAGAGTGTAGGACAAAGTATGAACAAATTCGATTATTTTCATGGAGAAGTCATTTTGTTAATGACTTGCACGATGAATTGTTTTAGATTATTTTTTATATACTTCGTCTTGTTATTTATTATTCCGAGAATATAATCGTTTGCAATTTGTCGCATTGCTTCCCCTTTACGTGCATCTTGCTAATTATTATTCTGCTCGGTGCACGTAATTATCATTGGTACTCCACTACTCTATTCAGATATAATTCTGCGGAGGTCGTTACTTAAACTTGCGAATCTAGTCGGCCACTGAAGTCTTCGATGAATAATTGTTCTTTATTGTGCGTAAGAATGATTTGTTCTAAGTGATTCCCTAAATGTTCAATTTTGATATTGGAAATTATATCACGATTGAATCGTTCGCGATTGAATCCTGTCACCAATATTGTTCTTGTAAAATGTCTTCTTCATCAGCACTAGAACTACAAAAGAAGTCAAAATGACTTATCTGCCATTCTTAGTTAAATTATTAAAATACATCACACCGCATTGTTTGAGATTTAATATACTTTTATTTCATATATGTATATAACGCAAATAATTCATTCCATTAATTAACTTAAATCCTCCAGCCATAATATATATATATAAATCTTTATTACTAATAAAACTTCATTACAAGAATAATAGAATATAAAGAATACTTAAATAGAATTATAAAGTGGATCTTTCTTGGAGTTTATTTTCAAAGTTCTTTTTGCCACCTAATTTTCCATAGAATACAAAATGTATTGAAGTCGCAGTAGTAATATACATCAATCAATGAAATTACTATCAACTACTGTACAAAAGCGTTAACTATTATGTCATATTAATTAATTCACTTCATATCAGTCTGACATTAGCTCAAGCGATATCACGAAGTGTTAATCCTCCGTGAAACTTAGCACGATATCAGGGAGCTAATCAATGTTTTCGACGTGAAAATAACAGATTTGAAAACTGAAACTCACGGTTTCTTCTCCGTGATCTTCATCGCGCGAGTCGTGCGAGACGGAATAGCGGAAGTAACAATCGGTCAGAACTCCGTGTTAATATGAACCGCGGCAGTCGTAATGAAATCTATACCTCCGTTAAAGTACAATTATGTAAGCGCATCTCAGGTACGCGAGTTGTGGACGATTTATACGCGAAGTTCGCGACAGAATATCTTGGTAAAAATATTGAAAAATATGGATGAAAGTCTTGGATTATTGCAATACTGATTGAGATTGCATTATTTTATATCAACCACTATCAATTGCAATAGAATATTGTGAAATATTCATTACTTAAAAATAAATGCCGTTTCACCTATATGATATATGATATATAATATATAATAAATACGATTAACAGAAGATTCGAATTCCCCGTGACACGTCACGTCGCGAGTGCCTTCTTTACCGAACCCGGCAGTACTACTACGACTACAATGAAATTGCGATTATATTGGCAACTATAGAAAAAAAGTGTTAATGGATTCTTGACACCTTCATCACGCGCGAGCGCTTTCCAAGACCCCTTCTCATTTTGTGTCGCATTGTTAACACTCCTGAGAATAGATTATTTTGCAGCAACGTCTACCCAGTACAATTCCCAGTTACTATCAGTCTCTGTTATTAGATTATATCAATTCGTATCAACACACCTGAGTTTCTTTTTACGTGGAATTTGTTTATACGCTTTTTTAACACGTTTTATTCAGATTTACACGGTTTTAATTGGTGGCAAAATCTCCAAAAAGGGATAGGTGCTTTAACAGTAGAACTACGGAAGCTGTGAAAATGAGGGGTTCTTGAAATTTAATAAAAACATTCAAATTTATAAAGTTCCATTTTCTGAGATTGCTCGCGGCTGACGGTGCACACTGGACATAATTAAATCGTTTAATTTCTTTCATAGATCTGCCGAAAGATAATGTAATATCTTTACGCGGGAAATGCACAGAATACAGTAATTAACACTAGAACAACCGAACATATACTCAATTATGCTTACACATTTATTTATACAGAAATCAGGGCTGAAGAATGTAAATTAATTAATGGATTAAATCATTCATGTTATGTATATAAAATCAGAAACAATGCGCCGTGAAATATTCGAATAATTGCATTAAAAATGGCGGACAAGCCATTTGGAACCCTTTGGTAATTCTAGTGTCAAATATTATTTACTTCGGTAGCATAATAAATTTTACAAGAGTTATTCTCGTAGGCGGAAGAGATGCAAAGGTCATTTGCATCGATCAACACGCTCCAGAATTTCCGATAAGGTTGATAAGAGTTTCTTAATCGATATGTTATATATTTGTCCTTGTTATCGTCATTATTATCATGGATCATTCACCTTATAAAATGCAAAGAAAATTCCTCAATAATATAGACAATGCTAAAATCCGTTGAAAATAAAATCGCCAGTCCCCATGGTTTGTGTATAATATTTCATTCGATGTCAAAAATATATCTTATATGCAACGCATACTTCTCCTATCAGGGTGAGATAATGTTATCCGTTTTTTAGGTTTGTCCAGCGCACGTGATTTGTGTTACGCTTCGGCGTAGTATGAATTTATAATAAATAATTGAGAAACTTGTGTAATTAACATTGAATTCTTTTGGATACAGCATGCGACCAGCACAGATAATGAGTTCATTACAATGTTCAATTTTTCGAAATTACGATATCACAGTGACAGGTGATGGTTTTCAGTAAAAATAAAAGTGTAAGGCACTACAAGGCAAAGATTATACACCTACTGATACAATCTTAATTGCATTGTAGTTGTAGTGGTACAATTGGATTCTAGAAAGAAGGCTTATAGAAGGAATATAGGTTAAACATTATGTATATTTATATAACGAATATTTTACAAGATTCTATTATAACGGATAGTAGTTGATGTAAAATAATACAATCTCAACAAGTAGATTAATAACACGTATATTTCATCAATATTTTCTGTTGTAATCGATACAATTTGGTCAAAAATAATCGAAGCGAAATAATAATCGTAGATTAATAATTATAATCCGAGAACAATTGAGAAGTAATCTTGCTGATTAATTTCAAGTAACGAATGTGTTAAGACTTTCATTAATTCATTTTATTATTTTTACCCATATATTGTACATTAATGAATTGAGTGTCATCAATGTTACAAGGTTATAAAATTACTTTCTCGACGAGTCTCTCATATTATGAGACACAATATATAATACAATATATAATACGTAATAGAAATGTAATAAATGATAATTAGTTCGTAATACTCAATACGGATTATCATGAAAGTGTCATTTTCTAAGGGAAATTTCTATTTCCATAAGTCATGGATGGAGATGAATATCTTGCATACGTACATTTATCTTCGATAAACGAAGAATGTACACTGCGATTACGCGAGTTATATTTTTAATTATTCTACTGATACCACGCGAAATCTGCCAGTTATTATCGCTGCTTCTTTATCACTAAGACGCCGCTTTGTTTTCCCCGGAATTAAGATATGTCGAAGGCTTAGAGTTCGGCGTTATTGTTGAACGATATAATAATAACAAGGAGTAAAATAATACGAGAGAAATTATGTCCGTGTTCTCCTTTAAACATTGCCTGATATATATTTTTTATTAGACCGAGAAAGCAATACATTAAGATCACTTATTATTTACCAAATGTGATAAGATAATTATGTACAGTCAATTAGTTTCCGTGTGAAACTAATGTAACATTATAGTCAACCTTTATAAATAATAGTGAAAACACACATTTTTATGATGGAGCGTAATATTGAGTTGGTCATTTTTGCGGAGAAGTTAAGGGATTTACATGAACGCAGGATTTTGAAGATGGCTGTCAGGAAAAGGTTATAAATTAAAGCAGACAATGCTTGCTATTTCTATATTTATTTTATATAAACTTATTACTTTATTACGGAATAAAGATATTTTGTTTCCATACAAAAAGTCGTTTTCTATTTACATGTTAAGAAACATATGTAGAATACAAGAAGCAAATAAAATACATTATATACTTTTAAATGCATCTCTCATAAGGTCACCGTGTGTCTTCTTTCCAGAACCCTACAGTAGTTGTATAATAAAAAAACATTGACATAATAAAACAAATTATTGATTAACACTAGGCTAGAGTAAACTTCATCTCTGTACGGTTCAGATATTATTGGATCGGCCAATAAGATCGCGTCAAAAATTCTTCGGATATAAGTAGAAAGTGACTTTTTATATGAAGAGAAATATCTTTATTCCACAATAAAGTAATAAGTGCATATAAAATAAATGTGAAACTAATAATATTTACAGTCTTTACTTATATCTGTTTCCTATCTTTTGGCCAGTTTGAAAGTCCTGCATTCATGAAAATACCCTAGTGTCTCCGTAAAATTCAAAAATGTTTTTAGAACTGCACGTTCGGGCCGGAATATTTTGGATGTAATTATGTATATTAATATAGGCAATAATTAGTATCTGTTTAAATGTTTAGCGTAACCATAGGGATGAGTAAAAGCTGTGGAATTTGTGGGATTTATCCCAAGTGGTTACGGCACCGGGCCACCCCCAGGAACTTCATCGCCGTTTATGGACTCCTTGGCACCGTACAGGCGATGGCCTTCATCTACATCGTCGTCACCCTTACAACCTTGGAGAAGAGGTTCAAAATACCGAGTCGTACCACTGGCAAGTTTTACTTTATCTACATATTATTAGGATTACCAGAAAGTAATCAATTCGGTAGTAGAGAATATAGTTGGTACCCGTCAGGCTCAGCACGTCGGAGATGTCCTAACTCTGGCGGACGCGTTCCTAATTTCTAATTTTCAAAATACACTGACCACTAACGCGTCTTCATTCAAATGTATACAACACACCTTTACCTTTACCTTCTCCTCATATCTACAGCAATCCTTCTGACAAAGGTCCATTTCCCTCCCAAACTACGTTTGGGATATAATAATATTTTCGTATCGAAAGGTAGGAATTAGATTTTTTCAAAACGGGAATTATGGCAGTGGAAGATCGTCGGTCGAGGTTCGTAGATAACAAGAGAGCAAACTTAAACCCTTATGAATGTATCTTTAAAATAGGAGGTAAAGTGCTAATTAAATTAATGGATTCAATTATATAGGTTTTATAACACGAGATACAATAAATCTCAAAAATCACACCGAAGTGTATTTGTCTACTTTTATTAAATAATGTAGACTCGTTATTTGGTCTACTTTGGTATTTCCAGTGTGAATAATCATACGAAGTAATTTTCTTACAAGATCTTTATTATTATAATTAGCCGTCTTTATTCTCAGATCCTAGATTATCACATAAATATCACATAAAATAAATCATAGTTAACTGTGTCTGTATATATATACGTACGAAATTAACATTATCAGGAGTATAATTTACATGTAATTATCTTCTTGAATCAACGATATCAATTATATTCAATGAGCAAGGATGATATTTTCCCGCGCAATTCGGGATTCATTTTGGAGGACGGTGTTCTCCAATCGTAAGAGATGCAGCTTCTTCGTTTCTACCGCGACTTCCCTTCGAGTGGAGCACTCAAGTGGCGCAAGTACACTCGCATTTAAGTACTTGTACTCGTGGTAGCATACGTATAATCGACGATGTCGAAAGAGAATTTGCGTGTTAGTGTGGGTTTGTCTAGTACAGTGATTTTCAACCGGTGTGCCCCGGCACACTGGTATGCGGTGAGAAGACTTTAAATGTGCCATGCAAATTTGCAAACATCATTAATTCAATTAGTTTCGAAAGAAATCCAAAACACGATAAGCGTAAATATCAAAATGAAAACCTATTCAAATTGATTATACGAGTATATCATTGTTTTAATAAATGTGTACATAATATGGTAAAATATATATTGATCGACATAATTTTAGTGTGCCGCGGAAGATTAACTATAGGTTGAAGTGTGCCGTGAGATAAAAAAGGTTGAAAAACACTGGTCTAGTAGGTAAGTAGTGTGTCGCAATCATAGAAGTGAGAAATCTGTCGTTAGAGTAACTAGCACTGGACACGCAACGCGAAGACACGCGGATGTACATTATACGAGTTTATTGTTAGTCATAATATACCCCAAGGGTACGTACTCGAGTAAGGTACAGAAGTTTCCGGCCCTAACATGTACTTTTCGACCATTTTAACAGTAGAACTACCGTCAATATATCCAATTATATATGAATATTGACATATACACCTTAAAAAGTAAGGATTGATAACAAAAGTAAATTAACCGATTTAATTATGTCTCTTGTACAACATGAGCCGCAAACAATCTCAGAAAATGACATATAAAGTTGCAATTTTTGTATTAATACATCCTGTAGATCCGTCATTTTAACGGTTTTGGCAGTTCTAGTGTAAACAATGGAACTACCTTCATTTCTCGAATCGATTGGTTATTGAATCCATTAATTTTAAGGAAAATTATTACAAGAAAATCTTCGCGATATCCGTTGTATTTCGATAAGCACCTATTTTGTCTGACCTACTCATTTATTGACATATCGATAGTGCTCTGAACTTCAGATTATTAGTATCTCTAATTCGTAATTAGATTGATGTTCATTACAACTTGTGCTAGTTTTCAAAGAGTATCTGATATTCTCTATATATTTTCCACTGGACTACTTTGTGGTTTTCTAGTTCTCCTTGTCAATACTTCATTATCAGTCCGTCTTAAGACTCATTGATATTCGATATCGTAACAAGATAATGTATACTTTTTTACACGTTGCGTGTTATTAGAGGATGCGTTAGATACCATAATTTCATAACATCAGATGCTACATTGGGTTATCCAGAAAGTTCGTGCGGATTTTTAAGTAAAATTCAAATTTTTCTGTGTTGATATATATTTATTTAATTATGTACGCATCGTTTTGTTTCACACCTTTCTCCAATTTTGACGCAACTTGAACATTCCATCCTTCCAGAACTTCTCATCGTCAGTTTTTTCGCCGAAAAGCTACCGAAAATCATGTACTTTCTGAACAACCTATATAATACAACTATAATATTTTTGATAAAAAATACAGTAGCCGGATGTTTAAAGATTGATTTTTTCAAAAACTGACTGTGTTGGAGAAACATGGTTTGCGAATTCTCTTTTCGCGCGTCAAAATCTGTAAGAATCACACATCAGATGCTACAAAAACAGAACAAAAAAAAACTGATCTGTTTTATGATAACGTTACTACTGATAGTCTGAATAAATATCTCAAAAATGAGTGTTATCAGACGCTATCTTGTTTAACACGTTGCATGTTAAAACTCGAATCAAACATATAATATTCATAAAATTTTCAATAATTTTAACAATTCGATAAGGATTTAAAGTAATTAATATGTCGTAGGGCGCTTTTTTATTTGTGGAAGTTATATACACATTGCGAATGCTTATCGTGAGGTATCGTATAAAACGGATTTGTGAAATAATTTGAAAATATTATTAAAACAAAATTCGAAGGGGATGAATTTTCACTCATAATAAGCCATTAAGGGTTAAAGGTCAGTGGCAAATAAACAAGACACATCCCGTATATGCTGTAGTTTTATGTTTCAGGATTAATCCTCTCCGGAAACGAGATCTCCCAAATTTTGTCCCTTGTACTGACTTATTACGGAGGATCCGGTCACCGTCCAAGATGGATTGCCGTTGGTGTCGGCCTCAGCGCCTTGTCTTGCCTTGTTCTCGCACTTCCCCACTTCCTGTTTGGACCCGGAAGAGATGCACTGGCCTTGACGAAGGAGTACCTTGATCAGACACTTTTGAATGCGACAACCGCGCCAGAGGATCTAGCGATTTGTCCACGGAATAATAATCCGGAACGCTGTGACGAAGAAACAATGTTGGATGTTAGCATCCTTCCTCGACTTCTGGTTTTCATTTCGCAATTTATACTTGGAATTGGCACGACTCTTTATTATGGACTGGGCCAAACTTATCTGGATGATAACACGAAGAAGAAGAATACGCCGATGCTACTAGGTAAATATATGCATCACTCTATTATTGGGTTCTGGAATGAAGGCACTCGTGACTTAAGTATCACGTGGCATTTCCATCTCCTATTGGTTATATGTATGTACAATAATGTACATATGTGTGTGTATGTCATATACTTCCTCTGTCGAGAAATATGTAAGTGTCCGATTTGGGATTTTTATGAAAATTAAACGAAACCAGGTCTTGACTTTCGACAAATGAATGTCAAATTTGACAATTATAGTGAATTGATTTTTTGCAATCAAATTGGATTTTGTTGCGTTTTTTGTAAATAAGAATAGGAATTTTTTTGCCCAAAGAAATAGGCAGCTTCCTTTTAATATTAGCTGTGATATGGATCTTGTGTCACAAGTAAAAAATCTGGTAGATACAGCATGGTTATTATATAAATATAACCTATTTAATATGTTTTATAATTTGGTAAACTAAATTATATCAAGTTAAGTTATTTTTTAAGAAACAGACTCTTATTTATGGACATTTAAAAATCGCAAATCGGACACTTATCGCAGAGGTAGTATTATAAAAGATGTTTAGCCGCTAATCTTGAAGAGGCTAACCAAAATATTTCAAGAATAATAATTTTAATAATGTCAGTAACAATACTGATATTAATACTTAATATCTTTGTCTATACAGTTAAAAAAAGATTTCATATTATTTATATTCCATAGAATGTTTAACAACAGTAAGGTTCAACTACCGCACATTGACTTTCCGAACGTATTGTATCAGATAATATATACTATATAGAATATATAATACATATATTAGATATTATATATTATATAGGAATTCCCCCATAGCTCACATACGGGATTATCCCCACCCCCCTCTAAAGTTACCGCGTGTCTTCTTTCCAGAGCTCTACAGTATATCGATATATTTTAATAAATCTTGGATCATTTAATTATTATGATATAAATTAAATAATGTATTTTTATATATTGATATACTTTTACTATATTTCAATGTATAACTTTTGCATTCTCGATCTTTATCTCATGATTTCTCATTTCTGATTAATCATAGGTTTAATTAAAAAATCTTCTGATCTTCAGCTCTTCGTTTCATGATTTTTCAGAAAAGAAGCAGTTTAATTAAAAGACTGTAGTGAAATGTGTCTGTATCCATCAAGGCATTATTAATTTAAATTGACAATAAAGAATGTTCATCCTAATGAAAATTATGTAAACACCGATAGGAATTTTCAGATCTTTTCGAAAAGTCGTATTACTTTCGTGCACGGTTTACTTAATTCCGTGTTCTTTTTTTACATATGAAAAACTGTTTTAACACATTGAATGTCGGGACGAAATTCGTGTTATACGATACCTCCCAATTCGCATCCGTAACGTGTATACAACGTCTATAAATACAACTTTCAAGCGCTCTACGATGCATTTCGTTACTTTACATTGTTATCGTAACGTTAGAAATATTGAAAATCTCACAAATATTAGCGATATATTTGATTCGAGTTTTAGTAACATTGGCATCGGTAGTCACCGGTGATCTCCGCGGTATTCTACGTGTTAAGAACTATCGTATCCTAAAGCAATCTGAATTATCGAAATCGGTAAACAATTGATAATAGAACAGTTAATCTAGAAGTCTCCTTTGTACACATGCAGCAACATTTTTACTTGACAATTATTTACCAACTGTCTCGTTTACCGTTGTATTTATTAACTGCTATTTCTACAAGCATTACTTCGTTATATAAAAACCAATAGATTGGTGATAGTAAATATCATTGAGTTCTTCCATGTTCTTCTGGAAATGTGTCTATCTCGCAGTAAAGAAAGCGCGTATCACTTTGAGATAATTCTGTCGAACTGATAATTACCCTTATTATGAGTTTTTATGTATATAAATAAATAATAAATAAAATACATATATAAATATATATATATATATATATATATTAAATAATATGTGCTATACAGGGTATATATGTATCAGATATTATACATTACATAATATATTTATGCAATATGGTTATAATTATATCGTCCGATATAAAACAAAACAAACTGGACTACAAAATCTTGAAAAGCCGTTTGTTTTTTTCCTAAACTTATTAATACTTATAGTATAAATATAATCATAACGTATATTTGTTAGATTAAAAAATTAATTTAAAACAAAATTAATGTGGCACAATAGTGCAATGGAATTAAATACTATTTCGTTAGTTATGTGTTCAATGTTCTATAAATATAACAAGAATTATGAATCCATTTACTAAATCATTAATATCGATCGCGGATACTTTCAATTTGAAAGAAAATGTACTGTAATAAAACATATTGTGCGATATTTTTATAATTACATCGTATATAATTACTAAAATTTATTCTTATAAAAATTTGAGAATCATGAAAGGGATAAATGTAATTTAAGTCGTAACCTTCGAGATAGGTGTAGATTCGAATGACGAGTTAACTCGTCATTCCCAGTTAACAGTTAACGTGATTTCTTTTGATGATAGCTTTTAAGGGTTAAAATCGATACTTTTAATAACACGTTATAAATCTTTTTTCATTTTTCATCAGGTTTTACGTTCGCTTTAAGAACCGTTGGTCCGGCAATTGGTTTCCTGTTGGGTTATGGATGCCTTAGCTTGTACATAGATCCCAGCTTGCATCCTGTCATTACAAAAAAAGATCCGCGATGGTTGGGCGCATGGTGGCTCGGTTGGATTATTTTGGGTGTTACGATGGGTATGTTCGCAGTCTTAATCGCCATGTTTCCTCGCGACCTGCCAACTTCGTCAGACTGTAAACACGAACATAAAACAAAGGTATTGCAATCTTCAATTAATTAGCAATTACTAGCTATATGATATCATATATTGTATTAAGTTTGAAATGGCTATATTGCAATCTTGATTGACAGTTAATTCTTCTAAGTTTTCGAACACTGAGAGAGAAAGTGAGTTTTTTGAGCAAATTAGAGAAAACGAACGACACACGGGTTAGCAGATATCGATCCAAGATCGTAATATAGACGTTTCAACTTAATTACAAAAAAGCTATAATAACACTAACAACTGTTTCTATAAATCATTGTCAGATATTATAATTTAAATATAAATATACTTGTAAATATAAGTACTTTAATAAAATGGCGTGAATTAGTAACGTTAGATGCCTATTAGGATTTGAGTACATCTAGTAGTCTAGGAGGTACACTCCGGCCATAAGTTTGGGATCACTTACTATCGTTAAGCAAATTATTAAAAATCTTGTCCATAAAATGGAATAGAATACTTTTCTTTGGGTATATTTGTAAGTTGATGTATATTGATATTATAAGATAGAAGAGTTGTATAAATTTCGTATATTTAATTCTATATTAATTATATATTTCGCTTAATACGCGATTCGTCGAAATATCCCCCTTTTTTCATTATTGCTATTTTACATATTTTTGATATATCCCAACAAGTTTGCGTAATGTTTCTTGCTGCATAGTTCGCCAACCTTCTTGTAGTAAAGTAATTTCTTTGTGGGGAAACTAAAATCCGACCGATAGCAATAAACGGACACGACCGATTTTAAAGATAACTAAATCTTATTACACCCAGGTGCCAATATAATATATGCCTGCATGGCAAGAAAATAGTTTAATATTAATGGTAAAATTATAAAAAGGACAAAGGTTTTATATTCTATTTACTTTTAATGTTCATTCTTACGTTTAAAGTGAACGTTAGAATGAAGGCAAGGCAAGTGATCTCAAACTTATGGCCGGTAGTGTAAGTACAGTATAAAGTGCTAATAATAATTATATAGCAAAAATTACTTGAAATATTCATAAAGTGTGAAACTTTTGGACGTACAGGTTTTCGCCTTTTTCAATCACATTTTAAATTGTAATATAACTTATTATATTAGTTTAAATTAATATTAATATTACTTTCTTTCAAATTAATAAATAATATAACTACATATTATATATATAAATAATATAAGTATATATAAATACATTTTTTTTATATGATCGCTATTCCATACATTATGTATTATTTATTCTATATCCTAGAATAAACCATTTCTGCGAGACGTTCCGCATATGAAGTATGAACAGGATTTATTTTAAGCAATGATACAGTCTAGAATGATATAATTGTATATTTCTGGTCATTAGTGGAACGAAATAATGATAAAACATTATCAAAAAGCTTCGTTATTTTTTATTATAGGATGTTAACATGCCTTTGAAGTTGGACCTAAGACAGCAGGAGAAATGTGACATGCAAATCGAGCGAAGGAGATCATTAGCAGAAAGTGAATACATTCCTACAATGAGAGAATTTCCTAAAGCGATGAAAAGATTACTCACCAATTGGCTGCTCACGTGCAACAATTTAAGTGGTGTTTTTTATGTCTTGGGTGCCTCCGCTTACATAACATTTCTAGCGAAATATTTGGAGGTGCAGTACGGTACTTCTGCTGCTGGTGGAACAGTAATTGCAGGTATGTTCATTATTTACATAATTATGAAACTGATATATTATAGTATATCGCTCATAATATTTAGTGTAACAAATAGTTGACTAAGCTTGCTTCATTATAGTTAGTATAGCAAATATGATATTAACTCGTCCTAATTATTTATTTAATTATAAATCTGATAGAGTATAGTGTACATTATATTCAGCGAAAAACATATGCTATTAAGCTTGTTTCATAATATTTAATATAACAAATATGCAATTCTTTTTTGTAACGCGAGGTACAAAAAATGTGCCGATGTGTATTTGTGCACTTTTATTAAAAGCTGTGGACTCGTAATTTTTACTGCTTTGATCAAGATCGTAATTAGCCGTCTTTACACTCAGATCATAGATTAGTTGTCAGACTCATAGTTAGCTATGTATGCATATACAATAACATACATATATGTGCAAGTAAATTGGCAATAACAAAATTGGCATTAGTATAATTTACACGTAATATGTCTTCTTGAAGATTACGACACTTTATTAAACTAACACGGACGAATGAATATCGGTAGTAATTTGTTGGAATTCTAATTTTTAACTCCCTAGTTGTTGGATGAAACTAGGTGAAAGGCTTTAGTGGGGATTATAAGATTGTATGGGACTGGTGTGCATTATATGATTAGGAGGATAATTCGGATTACCGGACTAACTGGAAGGGGCGGTAATTCAGATTCAGCTATTAAGTGGGGATGATCCAGATTAACGGAATAGGAGGGATAATGTGAACTATGTATCGATTTGTGCAGTAGCCATTCATGTAACTTTATTATGTCTCGTTTTTCAGTTTGTATATGTAATACTGACATGAATTGCATCCTTTACAAATAATGCATTTAAAAATCAAACTAATTTAGTAACAACCAAAAAGCTATCGTTATATTAGTACACTAAGGTGTAACGTATAAAGACGAACAAAAGAAAATGAGCTTGATGAAAGTTAACTCTTAAAAGCTATCACTAAAAGAAATCACGCTAATGTAAATAAATACGCTTACAGGGCTTCCACTTCAAATTCACCTTTCTGCAAATCAAACTCAACCTTTTGCTAATCAACTTCACCTTTTACTAATTAAATTCACCTCAAATCACATATTTAAGTTTGGAATTTGTGAACAATAAATTTACATTGGATTTTATTTTGATTACAAAAGTTGAAGTAAACAAATTTGCTGAAAAACTTGATCTGTGAAAAGGTGAATTTGTTCTACAATCAGTAATCAGTCGCTGCGTTGTTTCAAATTATTAAAACAAAATGCGAACGAAATCAATTTTCACTTATCATAGCCATTATGGGTCAATTATTTATGGAATGATCTTCGCGCTGATCATTTTATCACTCTTTGTTCACGTATTTTAATTGCTTTACCTGATTTAACTGTTGTAAATGTTAGAGAAGGTAAAAATGAGTCAGTTTATAGGAAAATTTCCTTCAAGGAGTTAACTTGAGCATAAGAAATTTCATTTTTCAGGACCAATATCGTTGGTTGGAATGGTACTAGGATTTCTCTTCTCCGGATTGGTTATCAGTAAATTCAAACCTGGACCTAGGCCACTTCTCGCGTGGAATGTCTTCGTGGGTATTTGTTTCGTCGCTGGACAAATATCTTTCATATTTTTCGGGTGCTCAAACGTTAGTATGAGCGGTCTCGATTATCAGACAATGCAGTGAGTACGTTTTCAAGCTTTTTCCTCTTAAACTCTGTCTTTTGTAATTGTTATTACATCCGTGATTTTGAAATATCTAATTTTAAAACATGCGGTGCGAAATAATAATTATAAACGAAATAATAGTTCTATTAATATACTTATGATAATGATAACACTATAATATACTGATTATAATAAGACTGATAATACAGTCAATTTAGTTTAACACTGGAACTACCAAACGTACACTCAGTTATGCTTACACATTTATTTATATATAAATTATGACTGGAGAATAGAAATTAATTAATGGATTCAATTATTCGCGATATGTATATAAAATGAAAGTATATAAAGTATGAAATAATTCGCTGTGGTATATTCAAATAATTTAACTAAACATGGCAGACAACTCATTTTGACCGGCTTGGTAGTTCTAACGTTAAGGATAATCGTATTGAGTTAATATATAGTTAATATATCAAGTTAATAAGTTAATAATATTGTTAATATATTAGGAATTTGAAAAAAACGGATATTAGAAACCAATCGGAATTCTTATCTTTCTTTTAAATTATGCGAAATGTTTTGATATCAATTTTATGCCTCCGTGAGCCAGTTGTCTATATAATAGAATACATTGTAATAGAATCATACAAATAGTTAATTATAATATTAAGATAATGATGCAAGAAGCTGTTATTTCGATCTTCGTTCAAGATATCCCAATATAATAGAATATTCTTGGATTTCCTTATATAATCGAATATTGTTCGATATCCTTATATAATTGAATATTGTATTCTAATACAATGTCTATTCTGAGCGAAGCTTGGAATAGCCGATTCTTGTATCATTATCCTAATATTACAATCAAACATCCCTTTTACTATTTTACTCTTTCTATGATTGTATACATGCATTCTAATACAACATTCTATTATATAGAAAAGTTTTACGACTGATCATAGAATAAAAATGTTGCAACATTTCCTTTAATTAAAAAAAGAAAAAAAGACTTTTTACTGGTCGTCCATAGCTGTTTTTTTCAAATTCTTAATACAATGCAAATAATAGTAGACAATAATCGTTTCATACGAATATTGTACAGATTATTATAACCAAAAAATAAAAGATTTAGCTGGTGCGATTGTTGTTGCTTCCAGAATGAATTTAACTTTGAGCTGCAATGCACACTGCAACTGCGATGGAATTAAATATTCTCCGGTTTGCCACGAGGCGTCAATGACAACATATTTCTCGGCTTGTCACGCGGGATGCCGAACGATAATCGACGATAAGGAATTTGGAAATTGTACTTGTCTCGTGTCTTCGAGTACGATGAACCTCGAAGATCAGTTCGGTGGTAGTCAGCTTTTAAGTGATAATCTAATCACGGATAGAGTGAAAGCTGGACCGTGTTCCACGGACTGCAACCAGTCATATATATTCTTCATGATTCTCACGTGCATAATACAAACAATGGCGTGTTCCGGAAAAATTGGCAACGTCCTTGTAAATTATCGTAGCGTGGAGAAGAGGGACAAGAGTTTTGCGCAGGGTGTCACTTTAATGATAATATCCTTATTTGCACTGATACCGGGCCCGATTATTTATGGAGCCATCATTGATTCCACTTGCTTGATTTGGGAGGAATCCTGCGGGACCAGAGGCAACTGTTGGTTTCATCACCGGGAGAATTTCAGATATTTCATTAATGTCACGTCGGCTGGTGAGTTTTTAATTTAATAAACGAATATACCAAACTACTAGCATTGTATTTTCCGTTTATTATGAAATAATTGGAAAAGTATATATCTAATGTACAATATAAAAATTAGAATGTTAACATTATATTATATATTATTCTTGGGATTATTATACGCGAAAATCTTAAAGTTTGTTATGATATAATTAGATGAGTATGTATCTAATATAGAATATAGAAATTAGTACGTTAAAATTATATTAAATAACAGTTTTAAGATTATTAGATAAGTAATAATGCCAAAGTTGTTAGTAACAGAAGAATATATTTAAAGAATATTATGTTATATTTCCACTGACACAAGAATTACTTTCAGGATTTTCTATAATAGGAGTACTTTTCGATGCTGCGGTGTGTTATCTTGGCAAAGATTTGGATCTCTATGGCTCTCTAGAGGCGGACAGACGTCGTGAGTTCATCAAGGAAGAAACAAGTCAACCGAACGGTGATCTTGAAAAAAGGGCGGAAGCAAACGGGAGTGTAAATCAAAGGATAGAACACAGTCGCATGTAACATAAATAGTTAAAAGCTAAATTAATTCCAAAATCAGAAGCTCCGAGTTCAAGTTCTAGAAAAAGTTCAGGATCTAACCGATTATAACCGGTTCTTTCAGGTTCTAACCGAACCTGAATAGCTTTTGTTCGGTTGAACCTAAATAGTTTCTTCTCTTCTTGAACTCAGATATTCTACAATGACGAATACTCAGCAAAAGATGCGACGAGAAAATCAGTTTTAATATACACTTTCGAAATCTATGTAATAACATGGATTACTGAATATCCGAATTATACGATAGAGGAATATAAACTACAGAGATTTTCATTAACATCGATCTAAATTTCAGACTGTTTACAGGGTTCGTGCAATTGTATAGTGACATTCCTACTTGTTTGTAAATAAAATTACGAAAGCTTTTATTAAACCCTTATCGACATATATGTATCTATATCATAAATGGGGTTTTATGAAACATTTAACCCTTTGATTGTGAAAGGCTCTCATATATCCATGAATATATACGAAAGGGGTATATATACGACCAGAAAAGTTTGGTCGGTACAAAACATTGACTTTTTTACAAAACTGATATACAAGATAGTGGAAAAAGTTTGCACGCATTTTTAAATAAAAATTCATATTTTTTGGACATGCTGGAAATAATTTGGTTTGACGAAGTAGTCACCATATATTTCTATAACTCTTCTCCAATGTCCTACAAGCTTATAAATTCCTTTTTTATAAAAATCTGACGTTCTACTTGCAAAGAATGAATTGATTGCTGAATAAAATTACTTTCCAGAATGTTCAGAGTATTTGAATTTTGATTGAAATATCCGGACGAACTTTTTCCAGTACCTAACAGTATTGAACTATATAATAGTATTGATCGAATAATTGGATTTAAATAACATAGTTTAATCGTAAGCTACTGTGATGCGAAAAGTCAAAGTGTTAATCCGTGCTTTATAAACTGGTCCCCGTAACAATACTTCCGATAAAAATAGATTAAACAAAATATCAGACTCAGGTTCGGAAGAAGTTCTCAGATATAAAATGCAAAAAGTTTCGTCATCATTAAACTGTGACGATGTCCCCCACACAAGATTTTAATATAAAAAAGCAGAAGTATATAGTTAAATATAAACTGCAAGACACGAGAAGTTAGCATCGAATTAAATAATATAGAGGGAAGTGATTAAGAATGAATCTCAGGTTTGTTTACCCAGTAAACGAAAATCTTCCTCCCCGAGACCTCCCAAGGACAGCCTTCTACGATAGTTCCAGTAAATCCCCCGCAAATAGGGCGTAATGCTCAGAAAGAAGAAAAGGTTTTGCCTGACCGTGTAAAAAAAAGTACACTCAAATCGTTTGGTCGGTGGTGGTTTTTGGTCTGGCAGCCGATAGAACGCGAAAGGCAAAGGAGAAAGGAAACAGTGGAAAAGGGGGTAAGGTAAGGTCTTAAGGGTTGTTTTCAGGCCTCGATCCTGGTATTCCGGGGACCTCGGTGCAGAGATCTCTGGCACAGAAGGGATTACAAACCTGCGAGCCCGAAAGTAAAAAGGGAGTTTTTGTTTGAGAGCCTTTTAATTTTTAAGCCCACCCCAGTCGAACCAGGAGGTCCGTCGCGTAATGAATTCCACGACGTCCTCGTGACGTCAGGACATCCCTATCGATCGCATCCTTCGGCACGCTCCTGGAGGATGCGCTTTGGCATTACCAGGAGGATTAGTTGCCCTACCTTATTCCTTCGTAAATAAAGAAAAATGCTTCGCTACATTCTTATCATCCCTTGACTAACTTGCTGCTAAGATACACGGCCACTTTGATTACTCGTGAACCTTCTACTTGTTCGAGGATTATCATCCTCGTTCGAATACCCGAATTTCTCGCAAACCCAGATTACATCATAAATTATACGTGCTCGAGTTACGCTGAAAGATATTATTGAAATCATCCAGTTTTTTAATATACAATCTGTTCTCATGAAACTATTGGGTTGAATGTTCAAATGTTCGTGCGGTTTACATTAATTTCTTGCAATACAAAATTGAGCAAAAATGGTTAAAAACCGCACGGACTTTTTGGCCAACACAATATAAAATTGTTGGAATACATTAACCCGTTTTCCACAGAACAATTTTTTTATTATTAATTTACAGGCGAAGTTTGTAACATAAATTCACGATACATTCAAATAATAATAATCGTAAATGAATTACAGAAATTGGATTAATCACGAAATATGCTTGAAAACATTTCTCAGAAGAAGGCCGAAGTTGGAATTCATCATAAGTTTCGTGATACTTCGTAACTTATTAAAACCGGGAGGAAATTATAAGTTCATAACCTGTTAATGTGCCAAATTCTTCGATTAATGAACCAACTGTGCGAAAACATCATCAGAATATATTTTCTTGGAGATCTTAATAGATCCATTAGTAATAGTATTCACCGATACTTATTCGTATCAGCATATTTTGCGTCTTGATAGATATATTGGTACTCAATCTTTGTTCTTCGAGCTTCGCCATTCTACCTGGAATTTATTCCAAGTGGAAACAACAAGGAACCTGTAAGTGTGTACCACAAATGCACGGATAAACTTTGCTTCGGGAAGTTTTGTCTGCGTGTGTACATGGTACATTGTGCATGACCCTGACCCATCTTTCATATAAACCTCATCAACGTCTTCTAAGTCGAGGTACAGTCTGATCTAGACACCCACTATCATTAAGTAACGAAAGAAGACAGAGATATGCGCCGCAGTCAACCGGAAGTAGCTGGTTCATCCCCGTCCCATCCACTTCGATCTTCAATTTCGAGTCGTTCGGTGAAATCACCTTGAAACAATATAAAAGTACCTTTTCGAGTGACTCTTACTATCCGCTATATATATAAAGCATTTCACAAAACTCGATATAATTCGTTCAATTTATTTATAATACTTATAAAATAATTCTATAATTCATTCCAAAGAAATGCAATGCAATTTATTACGAAAGAAAGGCCTTCCACGGCTTTCGCAAGCATACCTTGGGAAAGAGAATAAGGGATGAAAATATGCGGTGAAAATGCGGCATGTTGCGGAGATATTGGAATACATTAAATGTTAAGGCAAGGAGTCGAATAAAAGGACGTTCGCCCTGATGAAAAACGACGAGTGGGTATTAATAATGTTTCTAATGCATCTCGTCCGGCTTTGCTTCTTCTATTCTACGAATGCTGCGTAATTTATCAACGCAAGTGGGTTGTGGCGTTCACTGTACCTAACCAAATTTGTCAATCCATCAATGTAATTATACGGTCCTTTACCTCGAATTTATTGAATCCCTAATAAGATATTTTTATTCTGCTGTGAAATTAAAATCACCAATCACATTCTATCTCACTTTGAATCGTTATCGTAAGGTAATTTATCTTAATAAATAGTTCCTTTTCATTTCACGAGATTCCCGCTTTATGTTTTGTAAATAATATTTATCTAATATCACTTCAATTAATCCAACCCTTTGCTTTATTCGAAAGTTAATAATTCTTTTAAATATTTGGTATACTGTATCTATATAAAAATATTATAAAAGATATAACGTTCATAATTAATTTGCATAATTGGAGACTATCGTACTTCTTACATGAATATTAAATAAAATTGGAATGAATATGCATTGTAAAATAATTGAGCCAGATAAGTAGCGAATAAATTAAAAAGTAACTCCAACCTTATTTATAAAACAAAAATTTCGTTCGTTCGATGACACGCGTAGAGGCAGAGGAATCGTACTTTTTTCAACTGCTTGCCTCGCGTAAATAATGTGCGAAAAAAGATCGTGATAATGAATGTTGATAATAAAAAAATATTCAGGGAACACGATGGAGCCATTCTATTTGTTGTTCCGCTGTAAGAACACGAACTGCCACACGGACGTTTCATAAATATTGTGCAACTCTTTGTGAACCGAGTAAATACCAATACCACGAAGTAGCTCGTAAATCAAGATGGATTTCAGATTTTTTATTCCGCTAACGAAGACGTTTCACGAATTTCAAATGTGGTCAACGTCACAGCGTCTGCGTATCATAAATCTGACGGATATATCGCCATTTTATCAAGTATGAACACTAGAACTAACGAACTTATACTCGGTTATACTTACAAATTCATTTAAGCTGAAATTATGACCGGTGAATTTAAGTTAATTAATGGAATTAATTGTACGCATAATCTACATATAGTAGAGATATATAAATTCTCAGCAATGCGCCGTTGTAGATTCGAATTATCATATAAAAAATTGCGCACCGGTAATTTTTCCTGCTTTTGGTAATTCTAGTGTTAATATTGTAACAGTAAGAGTATTAGTACTGTAAGTTCTTTTATCATTCGATTCACCGGATGGAGGCAGAAAAATGGTGGTAAATGTTCTGCTAAAAATAAATGAAGGAGGAACTGGAATCATATTGTGTCATTTATCACGAATTCAATGCAGAATTGCATGAAGTGTAATGAACTTCTTTTACATATTAGGCCGTGTAATATGAAATGTCTGATTTCTTATCAGACCTTTACAGACTTTGAGTCCTCTAAAAACCTTATCCTCAAAAAAGCAAATGGTGCATATTCTGATTAATAAAATGTTTATCTGAATTAAAAAACCTATCTTTCTTTCTGTTTAAATAATCCGACATTTCATATTACACGACCTAATACTTGACGCAAGCAGAATTCGTACGAAATTTTCATTTCGATAATTAATACTTAATTCTTTTTGTAAGTTCCGCCACGTATGATTTACATAATGTTAATGATGTCTATACCAGCCTTAGTTTTTAGTTCGTATTACAATGAACTGTATATATCTTATAATGTTACACGTAAGTTTTGACTAATGAGCGCGAATATATAGGCGCCAGAACGTGTGATTTTGTAAAATAAAGTAATTTTTATCTCCTCGGTCGTTAATGCCCGTTTTCATATATAAATAAATACATAAATACTTACTATGTACTATTGAAATCATTCTAATGGGTTTACATTTTTAATCCTGGCATTTAAAAAGTGTTTAGCTTTCGGTTAAGAAAAAAGATCTGTATTCGCATCTCTTGTTTAGGATGATAAAATATCAACACATATTAATATCAATGTCTACTAACTTCTATATATTGTTATTATTTTATTGGTAAATAGCGTATCACTGGTAATTAAGACAGGAAAAATTTAGGTATAATGTTCAAAAGCCATGCCGTTTAAAAAATTCTCAGCAGCAGTGTATATTAAGCATTTTGAAATATTTCATTCGACACAGCATTTCTGTGCTTCTAAGAAGAAATAAGGCTACATAATTATGAATGATGTCAATCATAATCTGATAGTTATATCAACGAATTGTCTGTACATTAATACTAGTAATGTATCTTTACCATTTCTGTTTAAGTTTCTTTATTCTCGACGATCAAAAGCACACAGAGGGATTGAAAAATGTCAACGACGAGATGAGATTGCATATTAATTTATTGCCTCCTTATCTTAGATGTAACCTTTCATTTGTCGTGGTGTATTTGCCAACAAGCAAATGTCGTCAGGAAGACGTCTTGCAAATCATGCCGAATTTAATCGGTAATACTTTGCTGCTTCACGAGAATGTATAATTATGGTATCACCCGTCATAATATAAGTCGAGCATAATTTCTCGATTGTATTGATAATTCTTTAAGTTGTAAACAATTGTATAATCTCTGTAAACGATATCTACAAGGACATGAGGGAGCAGGAGTCAGGGGATTCATCGTCCGTCGTGCTCTAAATTCCTCAGTTTTACATAATTTTTTAAGCGATGAATAGTTCTGTAATCTTTATGAATAACGAAACAACTACACTTGTAGAATTTATCCTCTAATGTGTGTTTCACTTTTTCCTGTTTTAAGTAGTAAATAATTGTAAAATCTTCATGGGCAATGAAAGAACTGAACTCATGGAATTTAACGTCTGAAGTGCATTTAATTCTTTCAATCTAATTACTTTTTTATACGGTAAATAATTGTATTATGTTTAAGGTCGATAAGAAAGCTGAAGTCATGGAATTCACCTCCGACGTGCGCTTAATTTTCTATTTATAATTAATTTTTTAAGCGATCAATAATTCTGTAATCTTTATAGATGGTGAAAGAACTACACTCATATAATTTATCGCGTAATGTGTATTCAATTTTTTAGTTTTTTTAAATGGTAGTTTTTTAAATGAAGTCATGAAACTTATCGTCTGATGTGCAGACAAAATTTTCTTACTTTATTCCGGCACTTGATTGTAAAGCGTACCACGAAGACAACGCGCATCTGTCGCATTTCGAGACACGTGCACTCAGAATTCGTACGAGCTTAATAATAGCATTTAATTATCTGACTGACTATAAAGTCGTCCGCGATAACGAGATTTTAATCAAATGTGATTCCGCAATTCTTTTTCCATTCTTTTTTCACTTTTTGAAGGTGACTTCGAAATTGTTTGTTTCGTTTAAACTTTGTCGATACACCTCGTCGACGTATTTCATTTTCAGTGGAAAATTTATTTTACACTATAAATGCTTTCTTTTCATTTCTATTATCCTTTTATTTTAATAATCAAAAAATATTGTATCATACAACAATATCGTTTCTAATCCTTCTGTTTATTCATATAATACTTACTATTATTTAATACCATATCAATTTCATATACATGTACATATTCCTCAGTTGTTATCAAGTACACAAACATACACCCACATATCTACAAAATTATTATATCACATCTATTGTTTCGTTACATCATCCTTACTTTAATCTACAAGTATCACTGACAGTGCTCGCAGGAATTCATAATTAATCTCGTCTTCTTTTCTCTTCACCTTAAATTAAGAGCATCTGTTATTACTTATAATTTTCATAAAGAATATATATAATTTCCCAGGTTCTCAATGATTTGGTGTAAAATATAAAATGCGCATAATAAATGAGGGAAGATTGATCGAAGCTGTTGTAAACGCGAGAGGCCATGGAACGTTGGTACATCGAAACGGCTATGGCGAAGAGCTTATATGTATGTCGATACGTTCTTCAGATAGGTCGAAAATTAAATTCCAGCAATTAACCATCAGCTATTAGCGGTATAGCTGTTTGGTGTGTGCCATTAGCAATGCGCGGGAATAGACGGAAGAGTTTACTAGGCGCTTCAGTGTGCGTGTATGTGTACATCACGTCGACTCTATTAAATCATAATGGGTTCACAATGTGAGCTTCAGCTCCTGGAGGCTGACTAGAAACAAGCTTAGACACCATACCGAAAGTCGAGACTTCGTCTATCTCACTGCGACTTATGTCTTTTCACCAATCCCAGCGTTCACAGCGATATTCTTCTTGTAGATCTTCTAACACCTACAATGTAGAATAGACACTTCGCCAAGTCCTATGAATTAATGTTAAATCGGTTGTACATTGTTCCGATTTTATTGCTTGAGTAATAAAGAAAAGCTTAGACGTAAGACCCTAAATACGTCGAAATGAAAGAATTAGATTTATATATTTCTTAATAAGATAATTGGAATTATTGTGCGATGTTATTGCAATTAATATTATTTACATCGATTAAAGGAAAGTTTAGATGTAAGGTGTTAAATATCCGGAAACGAAGAAGATCATTTCACAAAACGGTTTACAGAAACTTAACATATTTTGTTTTAAGCACTAGTCTCATTCCTTGACACGTAAAAACTCGACGATGAAAGCTTTACTATTCTGGCTCACAGGAGATTACAACTTTTTCGTCTGTCTGTCTGTCCTTATTATCAAATCACTAAGAGATAGGATCGGCGCAGATAGTACATTAGGAAAAATGGTGCCGCAAACATTTCGCAATCTCGGCCTCTTCGCAAACAATCAGTAGCTAATCAGAATCCCAATTTCTCGAATCACCGGTGGCATCTGTGCTTTTTTTATGGGACAGTCTTTTTTTGTAGTTTTGAGTTCGATCTCTCAGTATATCGTATTATCTTCCGTGCAGGTGAAGATTATTAAAGAGAGACACGCCGATCTTAGTAGATGCAAGTAGATAAGGACGAATAGACATATTCTGATCTAACAAAGAGAGAAAGAGTGTACGGAGGGAGGGAGTAAGAAAGAGAGATTAATAAGAGGAGAGTAGGGGGTGAAGAAGATGTCGAACGATCATGAGAGAGGCAGAAAATGTACCCACTTGATAACAGCAAGACACATCGAGGTATCATAGGTAGACCACGGTTCTCTGCGCCGTGGACCTCTCTCATCTGATCGGTTCCTCGGCCTGGAAAGTGGGGATTTCCAGGAGCTTTCGAAAGCGCTCTGATCTCTATCGTACTCGAGAGACTTCTCAGTTCTCAAAGAATATTCCTCGTTTTCGGATGCAATATACATACTCCTTTCCACATAGTGTATGAGTTCTTCCGCGAAACTTGTTTGCGTCAGTGGACGTTGAAAATCGTTCGCGTTACCAAGTCGATCGTGCATCTTTTAATATCTTACTGTGTTCATATAAGTCTAGTAACACGGTAGGTGTATTACGATTTGTTGTATGCTATATTTCATTTGATAATAATTAATTTACTTATTCAAGTATTAAAGTTTTATTGTTAGGTATTATCGTCCGTAATTTAGTCACAGATCTCTCTGATTCGTTCTGCTTTACAGTTTGATCTTGATCAGAGTAAATGAATGTATCACATAGTGTTTTATCGTTCCATCGAGATTCATGAGTCCTACCGTTCATCACTTTAAAGTTCACGTAATATCATTATCAGTATCTGTGTTCCCATATCTCACGAATAGATATTAAAGAATACTATGTCGTTTATCTTTGTTGGATTCGTGTGTCGAATGTCGAAAGATTAACTGTTCAGCGCAATACTTAGAGGGAACTAAAAACATCTTTTAAGTAGAAGGTTTGATTGAATCAACATACATAGAACATTATTTGTCCCAGTTGTCTTGCTTCCTGAACGGACAACCGATCGACTTATGAGTCGAGTTTGATCGAGGGATATCGTAGAACATGGAGAACACGTGACCGTGGAAAGGTGAAGGAAAGTCGAGTCAGCCAGAGGAGATCTGATTTACTGCGAGTGAAGGAGGGTGGTCTAACGAAAAAAAGCAATGCCAAGGGCCGCGAGAATCGCGAAGGTACATCGAAAACGTGCGATCAGCGATTGAGGTCAGACCGATCTCGAAGCTGCAGAACGGCGTTGCTTGCTAACCAGTCAAGGCGCCGTATACGAAGATGAAGAACAACACGAAGAATAACAACAGCAACTCGAACAACCACGAGAAAAATGGCCCGGAAACCTTGTCGCTTTTAAGGGTACCTACAACACCACCGACAACCCCAACCACTCCTACGACACCGACCTCGAGGTGTCTCGAAGATGTCTTCAGAGATCTACCAATCACCGAGGATACATCTTGCGGCATTTCGTGTTTCCGTGGACCAACTTTGCAGAGGTTCGCGAACAAGAAGGCTTATGTGTTTCTCTACGGTGTTCTCGGGTGCATATTTACTGCGAGTTATGCTTACTTCAATGGCACTATTACCACTATCGAGAAAAGGTTCAAGATACCATCTAAGACTACAGGTAAGCTGCGGATGATAGATGTGGATATAAACAGAGATTTTCATTTCTTTTCGTTAATGGCATGTATTTAATGATACGAAAATGAATGAGAACCTGAAACAGTATGAGAGAAGTAGTCAGTTAGATAACATTTTATATAACTATATCCACGTGTATAGTTTACTTCTTCTTACACAGCGTGGATAGAAACATAATGGTAATATACCGTAATTGTAATATAATTTTTAATTTCACGAGTTTTATTCGTAAAACACGTGTACGTCCTTGGACACAACGATGAAACTAAAGGGAAGATATTGTGCTCTTCCACGCCTTCCTGTCTAGTGTAATACTGTGCTTCCTGTCTGATATAATACTTGCCGAATCTACATGCAGTATCTTCGCGTATTATCGCGTATTCCAAACCTTTCCTATGTAAATCATTTTTAGCTAATAGTTATTTTTAAGTTTCCCATGTTACATGTAACGTGAAACTTAAAACAGTAACTGAACTAATTTCAATTTCTTTATACCTTCGCTTTAAGTGAATAAGAGTCAATCGTGAGTAATGAAGCATTCATAGTAAGACTATTAAAAACATATCTCTTTACGTAGGTCTGATTACCGTGGGCAATGATATTTCGCAATTATTCGTCTCAGTGGTCCTGTCTTATTACGCGGGAAGAGGTCACAGGCCGCGATGGATAGCCTTTGGCATCTACACAGTAAGTAAAAGAAAAATAATCCTTTTGAAATTATTCGTCCTTAGGAGTCTTTCAATCGATCCTTTTTACCGCTACCTTTTGTTCTGAACGATTAAAGGACAAAATAGAGAAAAGTATCAGCTGTCCGCACACTCCCCAAAGAATGAGCTAGGAGACGTCATAACTCACCGGTTGGTTGGTTCTTAATTAAATTAGGAAGCGTTGAAATCGTAGCTCTACGCTCATTCACGCCTCTTACCATCGTACTCTCGCCACCGTATGCTTAGCTAAGCGCTCCATTCATTCAACAGTGAAAAGGCGCTTGTAAACTGCATCGAACAACGCGCCCACTAATTTTTAATAACCACGCTCGAAATAATCTCGATCTAATTACAAATGAGAATTTTCATTCAGACCTTTTCAAACCTATACTTTTGATGACGGATTTAGTACAATCAGTGTCTATGTCAATTCGAGTGATAAGTGATATTTGTCATTTTTTAAACCGTAGAATTTTCATTTAGTCTTAGTTTTTCGAAGCGTCTTAGTTTTTCCACAAAAGAAATTATTAAGTAATACATGAATAAAGGGTAATGAGACTTTCACCTTAATTATCATTTGAATAATTTTTGAAGATATCCTTGTTGTAGAGGTAAAATTCATTAATTAACATTCTCGTGCAAGCGGGTTACAGAGGTTTTTGCATTTTTTTTATAATTAACATTTTAATATTCATGAAATTTAATATCTGAGTATAGCAACTGAGTAAATACAATTATATATCTTGCCTATACTGTTTAGTAAAATTGCGTTCGTTAAATAAATATATTGGGTTGTCCGGAAAATTCATGTCGATTTTCAGTAGTTCTGTAATTCTGCGAAAAAGCTAAGAAGTTCGGGGAGGATGGAATCTTGAATTTGCGTGAAAACTAAAAAAAGTTTGTGGCATACGTAATTAAATAAACATATCGACATAGAAGAATGTTGCCTTTGAATTGTCTTTAAAAATCAGCATGAACTTTCCGGGCAACCCAATATTTAAAGAAGAAAATAGCGAAATTGTAATTAATGATTTTCACCTCTTTAACAACGATTTGATCCCCTTCAAAGGACTCTGTCAATTACAATTTTCCACTGTATTAATTGCAACCTTTTATCTGACGTAAGGTAGTTGAATGGACTCTAAATTGTTGTCAGAGTAATCGCACTGATAACAGCATAGTAAATACGAAGCAATTGCAAACGATTCAATTGTGTCCAGGTAGAAAATCTTCGGGAGACAATTGGCTTTTTCCAAGATCGTTTTTGTTTGATTGTGCGAATGTAAATATTTGACAATCTACATTTACTGTCTCATCGATATCATTTCTTACAAATAATGTGCAGTCGTTTATACAAGTACATATTGTCTTGTAACAAAGATATTTCTGATCTCGCTGATTTTAATGTGTGCACAATCTATACTTCCACGTATACAATTTTACGAGATCATGAAATTCGATTCCTTAATATAATTGCAATTGTTATAGAATACTTAAAATAATACGCGATAGTCTTTCAGATATATTGCAATAAATTACGTTTAAAATTAATAAATTACGGTTAATCGTACTAATTTGTTTCATCGTATACTTTATTATGTAAGAGTACCAAGTCAACAATTCAATTCATATTTAAGTAGTTCAAAACGCAAAGAATCAAAGAAATAATAAAATAGTAAAAAGGAAATAAAAACTGGCAATAATAAATAAATAAAAATACAAGATCAATAATAAGATAATTTTAGAGAAGTCAAAAGGGGTCAATAATAAACAAACGAAAACAAAAAAACAATAATAAAATCATAATCAAAAGCTTATTCTAATCAATCAAATCATTCGATCTGTTTCTAATTAGGTCGTTCTCTTCTGTTGCCTAACAATGTTACCGCACTTTTTATACGGGCCGGGAGAAGATGCATTACTGCTCACGAAAGAATATGGTGCGAAACCACGCGGTTCCGAGAATTCCAGTCAGATACCCGACAAGCACCGGAAGTTCCTGTGCCTTGGGAAAGAAGATCGTGACATCGACTGTGAGGATGCTGAAGGAAATTTTGCACCGCAGGCGTTACTTTTTATAGCACAGCTGGTATCTGGTGTCGGTGGTTCGCTCTATTATACTTTAGGAGTATCTTACATGGATGACAACATACAGAAATCGAAAACACCGGCACTGATCAGCTTCTCGTACTTCCTAAGGATGCTTGGACCGTCGATTGGTTATGGACTGGCCTCGTTCGCTCTTAAGTTCTACATTAGTCCAACATTAACACCTACTATCACCACTCAAGATCCAAGGTAAAGAAACACACCTAATCATTTATATAATATTAAGTACCGGAAAAAGATCGTATGGATTTGAAATAAAATTTCCTTTTTGTTAAAATATGGTGTTTTATATGTTTCGCAAAGAATGAATTATAATACGTGAACAGTGGTCACTTATGACCTACACGGCATTCAACGTGATAATTATCATATACGTTAGAATAGTATCAGATGTTAATACCTAGATCAATACCCCCAGACGGTTCCTTAATACCCTGTTAAGTATCTAGCAATTAATTAAGTAAATCTATTAATCTACCTAAATACAAACAGGTGGTTGGGCGCATGGTGGTTTGGATGGATCATCTTGGCAATCTTGCTTTTCATCTTCGCGAGCATAATCGCGCTATTTCCGAAAACATTGCCAAGAGCTGCTGCGCGCAAGGTCCTCGCGCTCGAGCGCAATCGATCAGCCACGAACATGAAAGGCGAACAAATTCAAGATCAAGAATCAGAATTACCAGCGTCGTTCTCTGATATGATAAGCACGTTCAAACGACTACTCACGAATACCACCCTGATGTGTAACAATCTGGCAACCGTTTTTTATTTCATGGGATACATGCCTTACTGGATCTTTATGCCGAAATATATCGAGACTCAATACAAACAATCGGCATCGGTTTCTTCGTTGATCACCGGAACGGTCGGCTTAGTTTTCAGTGCTTTCGGGATTTTACTATCAGGTTTGGTTATCTCGAAGTATAAACCTAAGGCTAGATACATGGCAGCCTGGAATGTCATGGTCGGTGCTATATCTGTCATGGGGATGATCTCTTACGCCTTTCTTGGATGTTCTGCCAATGATAGTCAGATCGCGGTTCAACCGAATGGAGCTTTGAAAACTCAGCTTCCGTGTAATGAACAATGTCACTGTGATTACGTCACGTATAATCCTGTGTGTTCGGAATATGGTCAAACATTTATCTCGGCTTGCCATGCTGGTTGTCGTAGTATGAAGGTATGTTGTTATTGTTTTTTATAGAAATAGTGTATAAAATCGTTATTAAAAATGTATTAAATCGATTAGTGAAATATGAAATGAATATTTGAGGCGTTGAAAATTGATGAAATTGGTTAGTGAAATATGAAATGTTTGAATTAATTATCCTTTCGAATTTTTACTTCCGGATACTCATGCTCGCATATATTTTATTCGATTTCATAAAATTTTATTTTATTCCATACAATGGAATTTTTTGGTCCACAAAATTTTCAATTAAAATGTCTATACTCTATACTCTATACTCACGACAATTAATATTGTCAATTATTAATATTTTATAATAGATTTTTACGTTTGATTATAAAAACTGTATATACTTTATTATATTATAAACATAATGTATATAGTTTATTAAGTCACAATTATTATTAGTATTATAAGTTACAAAATTTAGTGACTTGGCGGCACGACATTAAAAAATGCATACTTGATTATTTTCAGCTCCACAGTAATGGCAGCAAAATATACTCGGAATGCAGTTGCGTGAAACCAAAATTCACTCGTTCCGTGTCAAACTTATTCAGTAACTCGTCGACATTTTCGACTGAGAATCCTTTTGAAACTACCGATTTCGATTTCATGAATTCCGGCACCGCCGTTCCAGGAGCTTGCCCAGTGGATTGCATGAGTAAATTCTACGTTTTCTTAGCGGTTGTCTGTCTCTTAAAGTTCAGTGGTGCCACTGGTAGGGCATCGAATTTCTTGGTTTCCGTGAGATGCGTCGACGAGAAAGACAAAACGGTGGCGATGGGCTTTGGATTGACTATCATGAGTCTTTTCGCATTCATTCCTTCTCCTATTTTGTTTGGATTTATTTTGGGTAAGAATGTTTATCGCAAATGTCAACTAATAATTTATCTTTCGTAGTTGACTTAAGACGTTTTATTAAAATAATTCACACTGCATCTTTTTGTCTATAAAAGTTATAAGACTGTATAAATCGTAAATGATTAGAATGGATTTAATTAGAAAATAAATAATTTTGTTTCTGCTAATAATCCATTTGAGATGGATATTTATCAGATTTCATTTTACTTGAAGATTGATTTTACTGCATTAAATGACAATAAAGAAGTTTCGAGACTTCTTTGTATTTAAAGTTCATTTGAACAGTAAGATATTGATATAGAGATATTGATAATAAGATATAAATTCGTACATATTTCATCTTAGATTGCAAAGAATATTATTTTTAAAAAACTATTAAAAATATGAGGTTGATTCATAAATAATTTTTCACTTTATTAGTATATAAAATTTTTGTATCGTACAATTTAATCTAAAACATATGCACACGTATTATTTGTAACTTGATGTAATTTCCGAGATAACTTGTCGATGCTTATCATGCATTCAGCATAAAAATTACTGCATTTTTTTATTAACAAAGCAGTTCTGGATCTTCTCGACTTGGTCGTCGTTTTGCTATGTTCCGATTCATTTATACCAACTGTTTCGGAAATTTTTCAAATTTTGATCTTATATTTTACCGTATCCGTAATTCCAATGTACTCGATCCAATTGGTTACTACTTTTTTCGAGGACTTCAAAACGATTAAGAAAATAAATGATTCCAACGCAATAATTAGGTCCGGTTTTGAAAAAAAACTTTTCTGATAAAGAAAGTAGTTTTTATGTTGAGACAACAAGAAGTTGTAAATAATAAAGTTGAATATATTCTAGGCTAAAAAGTACCACAGAAATGTTTATAATCAAGTCAAGTGAAACAAAACACGTGAATTATTTATGTATCAAACCAATATTTCAACGTTTTTTTAACTTTTTGTATATTTTTGAATTTTGAATATTTACAGACAAGACATGTCTTGTTTGGGGCAAAACATGTTCGGGTACAGGAAACTGTTGGCTATACAATGGCGAGACACTGAGGTACTTGCTGAACTTTACAGCAGCCAGTAAGTATTTCTTTGAAAACAAGCGATCACACTTTGGTTTCTTGAAGTAATAACATTGATAATAATCGATTTTTTCAAGGTTTCGTAACGGTTGGTACGATATTTGACGTTGGTGTCTGGTATTACGTGAAGGACGTAAAGATTTTCGATGAGGAAATTGAATTGAAAGATATACCCGAAGAACCCGGGGAAACACTTTGAGAGTGAAATCATTAATGATTTAATAAGATCACTTGAAATATGGATGATAAATCGGATAGAAATGTTGAATGACGAACTCGATTGCGAGAAAGGAGAAAGCAATGATGAAGGGAAGGAGAGAGCCGACGAATAAAGACTTTACAAGTACCTTAAGCATCTCCTTAGATATTTAAAGTTCGTAGTACCTTATTGTTAGCAAAAACTTATCGTTCTCGACTCATCCGTGAGATATCGAAGTCAGAAGAAAAGTCGAATTTGACTTTCTAATATCCTTGAATCATCACCTCTAATTATACTTCTATTATATCGTGGAAATAACCCACTAAAGAAATGCAAGGTCAGGTAATCAGGATAAAACACCTGATAGTATTTTATATACTATAATCCAACGAAATGTTTTAAGTCACGTGCAAAAAATGTAATGTCGAAATTCTGTAGATATTGGTAAACGAAGGAACGAGTTTAGTGCCTGTTATCGGTGTTGAATAAGTTTGAAGTGTTAACGCTAAAAATATATTGGCAATGGTTTTTTAAACCGACGAAGTAGTTCTACGAAAGCAGGAAAGAGAAGTTCCAAGGAAGTATGCGAATAAACCAATCCAAAGGTTTGCGATATAACACAGTTTAATTGTACAATAAATATAAAAAAAAACAAGACGATTATAATGGACGATAAACGATTGTAATAATGTATAGTCAGTATTCTTTATTCTGTACGTAAGTAGCAAGTCTTGGTACACTAAAAGAGTAACCTCATATGGTTCCCCAAGTCTACGCAACCAGAATATAATCTTGATAATATTCTTGATTATCATCGATTAAATACGTGACGATGGAAGGTAATCACCGAAAATGATCAGTGTGCCTTGATAACGCTATAATGTTCAACGAATATTATTCGTATTGGATGACTTATCTACTTAATCTTAAAAGTATCGATAATCCACGATTTATAAATCAGTGCACAGTGCGCCTTTGCTTCCTTTAACCGATTCTTTCGGACTATTACTGGCACGAGAATCGGTCCGAAGATTTTCAGCCTTATCTGTAGCGTCCATTAAACTACTGAACCCCGAAGATGATTGGCCCTTAGAGGAATGTCTTTTCGGTACCATTGCAATCAATGGAATCCCGGGAATATGTTTATTCTCTAACCGATTTCCCGCTTCCTCTGCCGATTTCACTGAAATCCGATCTCCATCGTGAGTTTCTGAGCCTGAATTCTGCTCGTATCGATTAATCAACGATTTAACATCTTTCATAAATCGTGAGTTAGAAGCCGCTGAATCACTCGCAGCACCGCCGCGTGGATCGATTATCGGAATTCCAACTTCATTAAAGTCCCCTTCCGGTTTTTTCTTTTCTTTCCTCTTTCTTGAAAATTCGAAACTGCTTGTCTTCGAAGATCCATCCATGTGACCATTCTGCTCTTTGTAGTTTGGATCTCTACTTAACCTTGGATCATCGTAATTATCGGGATTCGGAAACTCACGTTTTAGACTCGAACTTCTTCTACTGGTGTCTTGATCACCGTTTTTATATCGATCGTAATCCCTGCTGAGGACGCGTTTCCTGGACCTTGGTGGGACGCTACTTAGATTACTTTCTACATCGGAATCGATATCCAATGGCCGATAGGCTACTTTCGGACTGGAATTTTGTTTACCTTCTTCCTCACTTGAACTATCTAACTCATCCTCGGAATCAAGGTTTCGTGTTCTCGGTCTTCTTGGTCGCGACAGCTGATTTGCTGACGGCTTCGGGTCAGTTCGACGATTTCCGGGACCAAGTGGGCCGTATTTCAAGGGTGCTTCTTTGGTTTCTTTCGTATTTTCCTCTCTTCCTGGATTCTCGTCTGGTTGCGCTGTTGAAGTTGTTGGCTTAGGTTCAGTTTCGTTGATCACTTCTGCCTCGACTGTTGTATCGTCTAAAAACAGAAAGTAAGAATTATTATAACATTCTATAAACTATTAAAATTATGGAATAATGACTCTTATAATAATGAAATTGTCGATGTTTAAATGAAATACTGTCATTAATCGATGTTATTCGTACTAGTTTGTTCAACTGGTTGATTGGCAGTAGAAATAGGTTGTTGTACAAGTTGTTGTAATTCTCTTCCGCTTTGAGCATCGTCTTCGCGTTGGTGATATATTCTCATGTTCTTGGAAAAGATCCATACAAGGATCTTAAAGAACAAACACAGTATCAGTATAACAGTCGTCAAATAATACAGATAGTCACCCAACTTCAAACTATCGTGTAGATGACACGACGATTTTTGACTACCCCAATATTGACACGTTAAGTTTGCTATAACTTTGTAAACTATCTTTCCAGGTACGTGTACGATAAGGGCTAACCATGTCAAAAAAAATCCAATGCAGAGTGCCTTATCTTGCGCATTAACCGATCTCAAACTAATCAACAAATCGCCAACAATTGTAGATGCAATTAGTGCATATGCCAACATAGTGCCAAACTGAAAAGAAAAATATTTCATTCTATTTATCGTAGACTTAAAATCAGTATCAATTTTATAAACGTCACCAAACTGTTTCTTACCTCAAAAATTAGCCAACTAATCTGACAAGCGCTCGATTTACACGGACCTTCTGTTGCTTCCGTGTTACCTCGTCCCGTCATTTCTTCCACACAACTACAACCAGAATAGGTTGCTATTTCACCGTTGCTATTGGTCGAAGTGCATCCTGCATGACATGGACTATAAAACGTGAATGTTCCCTTGTTGTCACAGACAGGACGAAAGTCTGCATCGATCGAACAACCGCAATTTTTATTGCAATATTTCAGCAGATATATCCTGCGAATGAAAGAAGAATTTTCATGTGGATATTATAAGATTTAGAAATGACATTCGAGTAGTGCTTGATGTTTATTAGTAATTATTATACTTACGAGCCTTTTGTATCTGTTCCTACGATGGGTGCTTTATTGCAAGTTACAAATATCAAGGACACAATAATTGCTCCTGTTAATATTATCATTATAATACTATAACCTGTCAGGAATCTTGCACTTGGTTTTGCCTTGGCAATTGCCAGACCGGAAGTGATTACAATTAGGCCGATTATAACGGGCTTCAACATACCTGTGATTAAAGAATATTTAATTGAGTATAGAAAAGTGTGAATATAGGGAGTGGTTTTAAGCGCAATCTATGAAATTATTAAGACGAGAACTACTGAAAATATAGCCAGATTTACTTGTATATCATGTCTTTAAAAATAAGAATGAACGGCAAAAGTAAATGAATCGGTTCATTTATGTTTATTAACTAATATGAACGTCAGAATATCTCGGAAAATGGAAGATCTTAATTATTATTAAATACTGTCCATCTAGTATACTGGAACGATTGTTCCATTATACCTTATTGTTATAATATAAAAAATGCATTACTTACTTGAAACTAATCTGGAAGACATAGGATCACCAAAACCAAGCAACATTCCTGTCGGCTTCGGCACATAGAACCTCGACTCCAAAATGATATTCTCGTAGGTCATAAAATTCAGCAGAGCAGCGGCGCACAGTGAAAATGTTAACACGTTACAGATCAATATTTTATTGGTAAACAATCTACCCAGCGATGAGAAAAAACTGGTACTGCCAACTTTTAGACTACTCATTCTACGCGGAACTCCACTAGTGTATCTACCACTACTGTGTAGCAGGGAAGCCGCAGCTCGTTCAACAACCTGATGATTAAAAATAATTATTTCTTATAATACATTCGGGTTATTCGAATAAAATATGTCGCATTTGCTTACTTCGGAGGGTAACATCCTGGGGAACCACGCAAGTAATAATCCTGGAACTACCAGGAATATGGAAAGAATTGGAAATCCAAGCCACCATGCTCCGATTTGCTCGCGATATGATTTCACGGGGACCAGAGTTTCGGCATCTATCCTGAAAAAATGTTTGAAAGCATATACAATATTTTTCGATATTATTCTTAAGAGTTACTTAAGAGTAATTGTAGAAATTAATAATTAATAATTGTAGAATATTTTGAATTTTATACTCTATATTCTATATTCTACTTCGGTCTAATACACATTTTTTAATACTTGGATTAAGACATTAATGGCCAGCAGTGCGCTGTCAAAAACATCGCGTGTGGCCAATGAAATTCCTTTATATCCCTGATAGCTGAGTTTGGTGCTGGATATGTGTTTAATATTATTAAATTCAGTAGTAAATATCTCTTTTCATATTTATCAATATTTGAATGTTGAACTTAGAATAATATGAATACGGATTTTATTGGATTCTAATGTACTAATATTTTGTTGTCGCAAGTTGATCTATTCCCAAAACACGTGATCGTTTACGCCAAGAAATGCAGAAACAATTGATGATTGCTAAGCGATGGCGGAGATATATAATATAAATGAGGCATTCGGTCGTAAAATATAGAAACTAACAAAAATATACTTTCGGGAAACCGGTTGTAAAGTTTTGAGTTAAATCAACTGTCACTTACCGTAAATTAATGCCAACCATTTTCTTTTAAAAAGCGAAAATTCTTCACAAACATCCTTAAAAATCTATGAAATCATCTGTAAGGAATCCATTGATGCCAATAACTCAATTTCGCAAACAATGCCAGATACCATTTTTTTTACCGAATGCCTCAAATATATTCATATTATTATACTGTAAGCGTAGAAGGGTTCCATTATTAAAATATGATTGGTTTTACCGGATAATCTTTGATTAGGTGCAAGCACCTCGTCGTCTTCTTCATAAAAATTCCGACCAGTGTTAATTTAATTTATTAGTTTTGTTTTCAGATACTCACCTAAGACAACCCCAGGCGAGAAGGTATCCTAATAGGACACCCATAATTTTCACGGCAAGAATGACACCGATAAAACCAGCAACATGCCTCTTTTTTGTATTGTCATCTAAATAAGAAATTCCTAATGCATAATAAGCGATGCCTGCCATTCCCGATATAACTTGCACGGAAATGATAACGCCGAGTGTGAAGTAACATGGTTGATCTTCTTTTAATATCATTTTGGACAATCCAGGTGTGCACAAGTCAGGATTGTCCTCTAAAAATAATGTTTATTAGTTTACAGTTTATAAAAACACTGTAAGTGTCAAAAGTCAAATTTTTCAGGTAACAGAAAAAATGTCTTGAGAGGCCGCGTTGGAGGCACGAGCGGTACAAGTTTTAGCATTATTATTAACTATTTACAAAATAAAATTGCACAGAAATTCTATACTACAGTATTATTACCGGCATGTAGAACATTTACCGATTGTAAAAACAATTTTTTAATTTTTGTACTTTCAGTGTTTTCTACCAGGAGTCCTCAATTAAGTTTCGATTAAAACATTATAGTATAACCTTATAAGATTTAACTCTAATTTCGCGTTCTTTACTGTTAATAAAATTCTAATGTGTTATAAAATCAAGTAAACGATTGAATTAATCAAGTTTAATTACTGGCCCCATAAGTATAATAATA
The DNA here is from genome assembly GCA_910591585.2 of Nysson spinosus. NCBI lineage: Eukaryota > Metazoa > Arthropoda > Insecta > Hymenoptera > Crabronidae > Nysson > Nysson spinosus. The sequence continues at coordinate 3,838,098 of OU342830.1, forward strand.
TCTTGTTAATCCAAACTCGTATCCTGGTAGGAAGAGGATAAGAGGTTATTGAACTCACCAGCATATATCGACAGGTGGGTCACATTATCAGTTTCTTCGATAACTTTGACACGGTGTGTCAGATGTGGAATTATTAAAATGAAAAATGCGGCACTTTGTAAAAGTACCAATCCACCGATCCATGCTGCTCTGTGAATTCTGTCACCCCAATATGCCACCAGTAACCCAAGGACGAATGGTGTTAATTCCGACACTATGATGATCCATTCTGTGGAATGATTTTAAATTTTAATATTTTTTATATATGTCATAGCGTTAGTAATATTGTAATTCCGGAATTATGCAGACTGTTTTGTAAATAATGGTACAAGCGAGAAGAAGGTGATTCTACATGACATACTAAATCGAAGATATAGAATAAAATGTATTCATAGGAGGATTTGTTTCGGAGAAAAATCACTTTGAAGATCTCAAACTTCTTCGAACTTCAAATCGAACATCTCCCAATAATTCCAGCAATGTAAACTTTTAAAGCCATTTTTCTTATTGAAGTAGAAATATTAATATTTATATAATACATGCCCATTAAATAAGGATCAAATTGAAATCTCCTGGCTATCGTTGGTCCTACTATGTGGAAATACGCGTATGCCGCGGCCTGCATTAAACCGACCCATGACATTAGCCCCAAAAAAAGCTTTCGAGTTGCAAATTTTGCCAATTTCGGACATGGTAATTGTCCACAGCCGCAGTCTATCGACTGATTTGGTATCGGATTGGCTGGCCCTGACAGTCCGCCTTCTACTTCCGAGCGCACGACTTCTTGAAGACGAATGGTCATTGTTTCTAAAAGAAGCACGTCAATCGAGTAAAGTCAAATACAAACAATAGACATCAATTAAATACACTTTATATTTATAAAGATTTATCTTTCCAGTTACGGTACGAAAACTTTCAGTCATAATTCCGTTAATAAACGTTTCAGGAGTTGTAATTAGAATGCTTTATATCAACTGAAATTTTATAAGTAAAGAACGAGTTTGCGGTGTGTTGAAATGTATTTCGAATATTATTTTTCGATTAACTAATAGTATTACAACTATTAAAAAAATAGTCTGTACTTTTATATACGTTATATTTTGACTTGATAATTAAAAATATATATTATTCGAATACCGGTATGCACTGTAGATATTTATTGATGAATTATATAAAATATAGGTTAAACTAACAGATAAATATCCAGTATTTTAGTCAATTTTCAGTGTAAATGAGTAATGATATTAAAAGTATGTTTGAGCTCACGAGAAGATTTGAAGTGTATCGATACATTGTGATTAAAATCACAAGATTTCTACGCGAAAATGATGAACTAAACAATTGATTTTATTGGTATATCCAACTAGTACAATTACACGTGTCTTATAACATCCGGTTTATGAGTCATTATGAATCACTTCATGACGTCTTTTGGAAGAATATTTCCAGTACACTTCTTCAATGAAATTGAATATATTCCACCACAAAAACTGCATCATATAAATCAACAGAAATTAATTCAATTAGGAATGCTCAGATTATTAAAAGGCTCACGAATTAATTACCACTTTTATCAATGTCGTTTGGTCTTTCCTTAGAATCCGATCGATTAACACTTCGTTTTACTGGCACCAATGGTCACTGCCTTTATCATTAAAACATCAATTTCGAAAATACGGTCACATGTTGATTTTACAGATTCCTCGTAAGCGGGTTTTTCTCTAAACTGTATTTTTAGCACGAAATTTCACTGATTTTTTTGGAATCATGTAACAGAACGACCAACGTCAGTCCAGAGGCGCGGCACTTTTGGTTGACGAGTACGCGTGTTATCTTATTACAGATATGCCGTTGAGATATCTACCGATAAAGTTAGAATGTAATACACGCATGTGCCCTGGTAGAGACAGTGTTACACGTAAGTAACTCGGTTGGAGTAAAGGAAAATATTCGTTACGATTTACCTTGAGATTTATTAAGTAATTCGACAACGATAAGCCCCGATAAGACCGATTGATAGTTCAGTATATAAATGTTCACATCATTAATTATTTGAGGGTTTCATAGATGACATTCATACACAATGTACTCGGCCATATCATAATATTGACAACATTTTATTTTTAACAATATAAATTATAAACATATTTAATATTCTTTGAGATCATGTCGAGAAAACAGCGGACAACTACTTAAGACCGAGTCCAAATTAATTACACTGTTCATCGTATGCATATATTTTGTAATAACAGGTAGGTGATCCTTATAGATTTTGACGTGCTGAAAACGAATCCGCGAACCGTGTTTGTCCATTAACTTCAGTTTTCGAAGAAAAAATAAATTTTGAGGAAAAGGGATATTTGCATTTGAACAGGAATTTTAATGAACATATAAAAGTTAGACAGTTTATATTAATTACAACAAATTCTGTGGGCTTTCAAGAATGAGCAGATATAAGTAAACTTGCCATATGAGTTTGCAAATATGTTTAAACGTTAGTTAAGTTTCGCGCGACATGCTCAGCACGCCCGTTTTTCGAGACTCTCTATAAATTTGAACAAGATTTGTACCGTAAACATAAGAGCTAGGCTGTTTTTATTGACTGCAAAAGATTTTTTACACTTTTGTGAATAAAGTGGTATGAACTAGATTTGCAATATGAATTTGCAAATAGGTTTAATCAGCAGTTAAAGTTAGCGAGACGCTCCGCGCGCTTATTTTTCGAGACTCTTATCAAATTTTCAAAAAAATAGGGCCTCTGCGGAGAATTCCAATTTCTCTACGCGATAGAGCAGACATTTTTCTGTAGAAAGCACACCTAAGATACATAAAATGGGCTTTCGTGTCGTAAACAAAAGTCAAAAAGTCGTTGAAGTCACGAATTGCCAGCACGGGTTCTCAAAGAACATCGAGTGTGCGCATTAAACAGTGCTTTCGGAGAACCTCCACAGACAATCCTTCACTTGCGCTACCCTTTGGCTTTTATTTACTAAATCAAAATCTGTTTTGCATATTTTTGCAGTCCTTTGTAAAGAAAAATGTCTGCTCTGTTGCGTAGAGTAACTCGAATTCCCGTCAGAGACCCAATTTTTACGGAAATTTGAAAAAAGCGTCGAAGAAAGAGCGCGCCGGCCGTGTTTCTAAATTAAAAAAGTCTCATTCCAAACTGAAGGAGCTTGGGTAGGGGAGGTGTCGAAACATTGCAGTTTTCCTATGCAATTAATCTTTATTAAAACTACAAGAGCAAATAGCTATATGAATACATCAATAGATGTTGATCAGTAATGTCCGACTCGATATTCCTAACTTATTCGCTAAGGCAGGTGTCTAAGTACTAATTAAAGTAACACATAAAGCAGCTATTAGCTCGGTTGTAATTGTAGAATAATTAAAATTATAATTCTCTACAATTATTACCGATTACCAGGTCTCACCACGTGGAGGTTGCCGCTAGCAGAGACCCGGGTGGGTGGCTGGGTGGCGGATCGCGTTACGCGACCGAACCACCCACCGTTTTATTCCAAGTCCTCAGGGCACATTTTGCTTCGTGTCAAACTCGAAGAAAAATGGGACAATCGAACTTGGAATATCGTCGCGGATACAATGTTATAACTTAGTAACTATTCTTATACCAAACTTATCGCTAAGTCACTGACTGAACATTATTTCGAAGAGCGAATGTACTAATTGGGGAGATTGACTCTAAGAAAGTAAATGACTCTAACGCTAAATCGCGATTAAAAGTTTGAACCTCAAGCTGAAGTCCGCCGAGCCGTACTCGGTCGAAACCATGGCACATGGACAACGAGTGCGTGGCACTCGCGTCTCAGCGCGCGAGAACAAACCCTTAGGAGTGACAACGAAGGAGAACCGCACGCAGCCTCCAAACGGATTACCGACACCCCGTCCAGGAGTGTTTCGCTCAATCGTGACTTACGCCACGACCGCCACATGTGCCATGGCCCTTCCTCGCAAGCACTGGACATTTACCTCGAAATCTGCCACCCTGGCCCGATTACCGGAACCAGAATGAACAGACCCGAGTGAGGTCCACAGGGAACACTCTCAGGATCGGAAACAAACTATGCTATCCAAGATTTTCATTTCGATACTCTGGAAGAAAGTAACGAAAGAGCGAGAAACTTGTCGCTCATCACTGCAAGATATACTACTTCACGTCGCGATACAAAGCAAAGGCAAGCAGAAGCTAAAAATTGGAGAATTTGCAAATGTTCGCTCTTCATAAATACGTTTGTCAGTGATTTACATAGGTCTACGCTTAATTTCTAGAACAACACTTTCTCTGCCGCAACTTGTACTAATACTAAGATACTAATGGAGTCAAAGTGGCAAGGCAATCGTACAATATGAATCAGTCAAAAGATTATTTGCAGAGAAAGCATTGAACCAACTATACCTAATAAGCTTGTTTCTATTTTTAGTGCTATTCTTATTTCTATTGCTGAATTTCGCTACAGGAGTGGTCCTCTTGTACAATTCTTTCTTCTTTCTTCGAATTCATCTTCCGAGAACTTTGAAACTAACTATAATAGCTATGAAAACTACCAACTTTCAATCAGTAAATGATCAATACATGGACTGTAAATAATTTCTAAATAATGTGAAATAAATTTGTAAATAACCTGTAAATAATCAAATAATCATTATATAATAAAACATCCAGTAAACAATTAAATAGTCAGTACATAATCAAATAATCAGTAAATAGTGAAATGATCAGTAAATAATCAAATAATAAGTAAATAGTCACATAACAAGTAAATAACCTGTAAACCGTCAAATGATCAGTAAATAATCAAATATTCAATAAACAGTGAAATAATCGTTCAAATAATCATGAAAACAAATTGAAAATAAGCTCCTAGAACAAATTAGACACAAAAATTGAATTAACCGCAAAATGGTCAGTACTGGTCACTATTGGTCAGCAATGGTCAGCAGTGGTCGGTACTTGTCAGTATTGGCCGGTACTGGTAATTCTAGAAAGAGGAGGGTCGTCGTTTTGGAAGACGGGTAATTTAGGATGAGAGAATTACGAAAGACGTCTTTCCTTCCCGAGTGCACCGCGCGGAATGAAGAATCATTTTTCAGGGGGCAACCACGTCACCTCGGTTTCTCAGGATCTAGGAAGGGGTGAAAATTGGTGGGGTCGACACCCCTGACCAACCGCGATCGCTCCTTTCTCGAAGAATTAACCGTCGAATATTGTTTACTTTCTTCGATCGCTATCGATCATATTCGTATAATTATTAACTTTTTAGCTTTCTGGGAAATATTTTTTTAATGAATTTCAGGAAGATTTTCGCAAATGACGTTATAATTGGTGCATTAGATACCAATCCACTGTAACGATTCCCCTCGGTGGCGGACGCGCCGTCGTTTCTAGAAGATACTCCTTCGAATTCACCTGAGATTTTATTGATTTGTTATTATTTCTTCAGATCCCTTGTCAATAATTAATTAATATAACTAATATTGTAATAACTATGTCGTAATTTAATAAATTTATTAAATTATCGATGCAGAATAAAGTTTACCGCGAGCTTGCACTTCTTGAGAATAGCGGTCTAAACTGTGCTCTTGGAGGACCTCCGCAGAAGACCCGTAACATGGTTCTTATTTTCGAAACCAAATTTTGTTCACATATTTCATAAGTTCTTTTCAAAGAAAAATTTCTGCTCTATCGAGTAGAGTATGTGAAATCCCCGTCAGAGGCCTAATTTTTTACGGAAATTAGGAAAGAGTCTTGAAAAATGAGTTCGCGAAGTGTGTCTCGCCCATTTTAACTAATGTTTAAACATATTTGGAATATGGAAGTGCAAAACTGGTGTATGTCATTTTATTGGAAAATGTTCATGGAATTTTTTTGCAATAAACAGAAACAGTCGATCTTTCATACGTACATCACAAATCTTGTTCAAATATCAAGAAGGACACTTTTTCTTCAAAACTAATTTGATCAAAAACTGAAGGTGATGGAGCAAACCGGTTAGCGGATTGGTTTGCAGCGCATCAAAATCTATAGGAATCTGTTATTTGTTGTTACAATATATAAGCATACGTTGAACAATGTATAATATTTAATTTGGACTCGGTCTTAAGTAATAGTTGTCCGCTGTTTCCTTGGCATGATCTGAACATATATTAAACATGTTTGTAATCTGTATTGTTAAAAATAACATTCTTGCAGTATTATGATACAATATATGGCCGAGTACATTGTGTATGAATGTCATCTACGAAACCCTCAAATTATGAATGATGTGAACGTTTACAATCTGAACTATCAATCGGTCTTAAGTAGTGGCAGCCACTTTATATATCCGCAAGTAACTCAATATTATATTGAAAGTGTTTTAACATAAAAACTAAATGAATATCACTGATTCAGTATGAAGTGAAATCAATCGTCGAGTTTCCAATCACATATCACAATACCTTTTAGTGACTAATGATTCAAGATTAGTCTGCGAAATTGATATAGAACTGTTTGACAACGATATCAGAAAATGAGAATTTCTCTAATAAATCCTCAATCAATCTTAATCTTCTTAATTAAATAAGAGAATTGAATAACTGGATATAACTTTGCTTTTGTAACTAGGTATGAAGATACTGATACAAAATACACGATGCAGATTGTAGCAAAATTAATTTGTTATACTAAGAATAAAGGAATCAAGCGGATTGGTTCTTTAATATATGTAAAAGTAATTTCTCTTTAGATTTAGTATTTAGAGGGAGTTTGGGGTGAAAGAGGGATGAATCTGAGGACTGTCCAATTTCGAAGATGGCGAAGGTGAGTGTTCTCTCACGATCTCGGCCGGCTCTAACGCCGAACGAAGGAGTTAGCAGGCTTAAGCACACTTAAGTAGGCGCCATAAGAAAATGACGAATGCCAATTAGCATATGAAAAGCTTCCACCCCATCTGCCCGTTCGTTCGGATGGCCGTGGCTCGGGTTTCACGGGGGCAGCATCTTGGCAGGGCGATCACGTTTTTGAATATTAAGGGTGGGATTACACCGAGGACTTAATGCGCGAAATTTAGTCCGACCAGGCCAGGAACGAAAAGAAATCACTCCCTAAGACCACCGAGGAAAAGGAGGCCGTGGGGGCGAGGAGATACCCAGAGATCGCCAATGAAAGAAGAAGGGATGTTGGCTTCACGAATTCTTCTTCTTTTTCGTCAACCGGGGTATGCATCATCCGCTTAACCGATGACACTGGTTTTACCGGTGATAAATGAATATGCGTAAACCCGGACGTGGAGTCGGATCAGCTGGGAATGCGAAAGAGAAAAATGAATATGATAATTTGGTTGAGAATTGGAACATTTATACTTACTTCTGGAGATGATAAAAAAAAGGAGAGGAATTTATACTTCCAATGCGTCCAATCGATTGAACGTAAGTTAGTATTCCTATACGATAGAAGAATTATTTTATTATTGAGCACTTATATTCATATTTCCTAATTGGATTTTATTATAATCGTAGCTCTCGGTTATTTATTGAAATGGGTTAAGAAAAGTACGTTGAGTACGTTTTGATTAAGTTATATGTTGGGTTTTATAATATTTCTTTCAACTTAACTTTATTTAACAAAATTCCTCGAATTTGCCCGCTTAGGCGCATCACATTCGGCTGAAAATGTCCCAAAGCGAATGTGTTAATAACATACATATTAGAATTATTATATTACATAAATAGTGTTTCAAATATACTGAAGACAGCAAAAGTAAACTTCTTTATATAAAATGGCAAATCGTAAGGAAATTATTACTATTCTTTATTGCAATACAAAGAAATCAATTAAACGATGCAAGGAATAATTCCAATGGATAAAAACCTCAATTTAATATCCAATCTTTTTTTATACTATCTATCGTAATTAACTAGCCACGTTACTTCCTGTGATACTAAGATCCGGAAAAAGGATAATTATACGGAACCTGTTTGATAATTTCCCAAGAAATCGCCGCCACTAATGTGTTACACGAATACATAACAATGTATAGAAATATTTAGAAATATATCTATATACACCTATAGATATTTCACGCAGGAGGCTGCAGAGTTTCCATTAGCAGAGTAAGTGACCATCGCTCGCATTTTCTTTGATGTCAGTTAATTTACTAATAACATCGTGGCTACTCTCCTTCCATCCTCTAAATATTTGTATCGCCAACATATCGACTTGGCCTCGTGTAATTAAGCTTCATTATTATTTGAGTGGAAACGCCGGGGAAAAAGGAGCCGGTGTAGGAGGAGGAGAAGTAACCGGAGGAGACGAACCCGTCCTCGAAATGAAATTTCCGTCAGCTACACCGTCAAACTTTCCGGAGATAACTTTTGTATGTAGAAACGTGGATGGAGATGAAGGTACGTCACCCTCCCGGAGATATATTTACGATAATTATTATTAGTTCTTCCAATCGATATTGCCCTACCAGTTGTTCGTAACCCCAATATGTGATGTCTTATCAGGCAATAATCGATGTCTAATCTTTCTCATTCGTTATCAAGCATATATGTACATATAGTGTGGCTTTAGACATCTTCATAATGTTTCCAAACTTCTAACTTTATATTTATTTAGATAGAAACTATTTTTGTATTAATATATAATTAATATTCTTTGGTTTGTGGTTGCGGCTAGTAGAATAGACCAATTCTATTCTATAGACCAAGTTTATTCTACTAGCCGTAACCACAAACCAAAGAATATTAACAAATTGAAGACCAACAAAATATTACTCAAGATTATAATTAATACATAATTGTCTACAAAGAATAACATATTATGTGATAGATATAATATATTAAATATTACATTAGTAATAATAAATTTCTAGATAACAGTTCCGAAATAGTTAAACTACTTAAGTCTAACCTTTAACAATATTTGCAGCAAAGTATAATGAGAATTAATAGAAAGTTGGTATGTTATACGTGAACATATACAATAAGAAAATCATATATCGGTATCATAAAAGAAATCATAAGCAGTAAGATGAGTATCATGGTAACAAGTATTTCGGGGTCTTCGTTGAGCGCCTTATAATGGTCTTACGTGCATCTAACCGAGGAGAACTTTTTGAAAGCATAATCTGGAACGATTAGCGTAAGATAAAAAAAAGGATCGCAGGAGACGGAGGGTTGAAAATCACGGACGAGCTTCTCAGGCGAGTAGGAGAGAAAGTAGGAGAGAGGATGTGGGAGGGGTAAATTCGGCGATCTTAGCGAAGGATTACGTAGAATTAAGTCCTGGACGAGGGCGTGCCCCCGTAACACTTAATTTTTCCCCCGATTTTTTAATCTCCCGGTAAATATCGTCCCACCCTTTCCCGTCTTCTTTACCTCTACCTAACCAACCATCCACGTCTTTCGTCCTCTCTCTTACCATCGTCAAAGGAGAACCCATTTAAAAACCTCATCAATGCTTAAGCCCCCGCGCTACCATAGGAACTAATCCCTCCTATTTTAACGCAAAACGAAGGTGAGAGAGAGAGAGAGAGAGATGAAGAAAGATGGGAGGAAAGGGAGGAGGAAAGAACGATACGCGCTTTTAAAAGTAAGACTCCGCCTTTATTAGTAGATACAACAGTTTTATTTTCCACCGAAAAAAGTGAACCAAGAAGAAAGGAGAGAAATGGACTCCGTTGGATTCTCCTTTATCCCCTACTCCCTTCCTTTCGTTCCTCCTTTCTTTTTCTCCGTTACTTTACTTCTTAACTCGTGTAATATTTTTGTTCTCCTCAAACGAGGTTATTCAGAACTTATTTTGTGACAGTATTTTGTAAAGTCACTTTAGGATTATAAGTTGGATCTCGAGTTAGATTGATTACCTTTAAACTCCAATAAGAAGTGTATTTTCAATGGAATTAATATTGATGGAAAATAAACATTCCAACGTGTAATATTATTTAATTTGCAATGGTCAGTTGTATGGATATAATGAAACGAAAAAAATGATTTCCATTGTAATCGAAATCAGTGGTAGAGGAAGGTATGCACGGGACAAGCACATATCGCGACTGTAATACGCTTTAAACTGTTAATAGAGTACGTTGAGGGTGTTTGGCTGCGGTTGAATCTCGAGTGTTGGGCTAACATTCATGATGAAATTAATCTGCCGCGGACGATCGGGGTAGCGTACCCGCCGGTTAAAAAGCTCCTGGCTTTCGCGTGGACAGTCCATCCCGTAGGTTTGTCCCCTCGTCGTTGACCTCGACCCTTCCGCGGGATTCATCCGAATATGAAGCCTGGCTGTCGGCCGTCTATTCATACATGTACATATCATCCCCCCTGAAATTTTGATTCTGAACCATTTACTTAGCACGACAAACATTTGACAATTTTACGTCCGCGTGTAGTACTTTGAGCACAAATTCGAGGGTATTCAATAGAGGTAGATAAATGAGTTTGTATGAAACAAATTATCATTTGGTTATTAATGCTCTGTTTATCAGTTTGTTGCGTGTATGTTGATTCTTAAAACCTTTATTTCTATTTGAAGAAAAAATGAGGGACGTGTTGGTCCTTTAACGAAACGAACGGCTTCCTTTTACTGCGCTGGATAAAAATAATTAATGTATTTCTTGACAAATTTTGTCAACTGGTTATATTGCAGTGCGAATTACTCTTTAACCTGTATTGTATTATTTAGAATAGTGTATTTGTGATATGAAAATGCAACGTTATTTCGTGATAAAGATCAGAGGACAGTAATTAATTCCGTAATTCTTTAGATGTAATACCAGCAGGTGCTTCGTTCATTGTTTTAGGCCTTCTTTTAAGGAAGTCGCGAAATAAGGTCTCCCATAAAAGCGCCGAGGAGATAACAGTCTTTGGCGTAACGAAACCTCGGGGAGGGTGAAAGACAAACGCTTAACATTACAATGGCCACTCCAAGAAACTCTCATACTACTTACACCGACGTAGACCCCAAGTCAATGCGAAACGGCAAAGCGACTAAGAATTAGAAGTCTTTTATGAATCGCTGATCTTGATGAATCGTCCTTCCGCGTTCATACTCTTTCAGCCACCTCTACTGTATTTTATGTCGTTCATTTAAATCAACTTTAAAAGCGATCAACCGTAAAACAATACCGTGAGATAATTACTGAACTTACTGAACTTCGGAAAAACTGTGTCACTGAAATGACTTCAATAAGAAAATTAAATAACTGCTAAAAGTATAGAACAATGTAATCTACGTATTTTAATTGTCCAATATATATTACGTCGATTATAGACTTAAATTCAAAAATTAGGATAAGAAAAAGAAGGAAACCTGTAACTAATATCCAACGAAATTGATACTAAATTTTAAACTAACACATATTCATTACATTAATCAACAGTGTAATAATTTCATCGTCACAGCTTGAAAGAATAATTTACAATGCGATGTAACCAATTGAAGCAAAGTTGTCAAAAAACACATTAATCATCTTTATCTGATTCAGTAAAAAGGAAACGTTCGTTTCACCAAAGTTTCAAGCTAAGGACCAACTGGTCCCAGATTTTTTCTTCAAATAGAAATAAGGGTTTTAAGAATCAACATACGCGCAGCAAACAGATCAAAAGGCGCGCCACCGATAATTGGTAGAAATCTTTTCACCCCGTCTCTACCCTCGCAAGTAAGTCGCGGCAGCGCTAAACGTCGTAGTCGTCGACGAAGCTCGTATTATTCGTACTCGTTTGAAGATTATGCACGTTTCACGGTGGTCGCGATGAAAAAACACGGCATATTTATTTTGTGCCTTCGATACCCAGAGTATTCGTCGAGGAATATTCCGTTGGGGTGGTTTCGAAAGGGTGGCAGAAGGGTGGGGTGCGTCGGTGCAGCTTGATATCGACGAATTTCTGTGGGAGGGGAAAGGGGATGTTCCTCAACTCTCACAGTTTCACGAGACTGCTGGATGTCTTTGCTTTACGCTTTACTTTTTATTTATCTCTCTGAAAGACGGAATTCATGGCGTCGCGGACTTTTTACGGGGGTGAAGGGGGAAGGGCGGGAGGGAGGAAGGGAGGAAAAACGAGCTCTGCTACTGGTACCCAACCCATGCTTCACCTCTAAATGATACTCCGTAATTTCTTGAGTGGAATCGCCGGCTCCTTTCGTTTATCATCTCCTTCTCGGTCTACCTCGGTTTATTTTTCACGATATGCTTCAGTTTGCCCTATCGCGAATACTCTTCACCAAATGAACCAGTCATGCATCGAGTCGCCAACTAACTTTGATGTTCGTTTCCATTGATAATTACTTACCACATTAGTAGTAGTTTTTTCTCCGATAAAAATGCGCGATTTAAAAGAGTTTACTTTATCATACACCCACGTCCGTTGCTTAGATAAGATTAATTTATGTATATTTATTCTTTGCCTAGATAAGACATATGGATAGTGTTTCGGGAATCTCGTATATTTTTAAGAATTACAGAAACGCTCAGAATACGATCAGCAAACATTTATCCTCATTTGGTATTATTGGTAGATAATGTGATTACAGTATGGTAGAGTATATTAATTACTGGAAAGATTTCATTAGCACAATTTTCCAGAAACAACATAGGTTGCTTTCTCGAGGCGTTTTAGAATATTGTTTTGAAGCTATCAATCGATGATTGGTAAGATTACCTGTATAATCAAGCATGATGCCTTAGCGGAGGCGATCTGAAAGGGTTCGAAAGCCTCTTTAATTTTGGGACGTAGATTTGAAAGAAAAGAACGGACGGACGAAGGAAGGGGTTAACTTCTAATTGTTTTGTTAAATGACGCGCGAGTAAGAATCCCTCGGAGGACTTAAGCCCCAAAGCGAGCGCCAGCAGTGGTTTCAGTTCATTCCGTCTTCTCTCGCTCTTTTCTACCTTCTTTCCATCGTCTCCTTTACTCTCGCACGCGTTTCTCCTTTCTCTTTCGCCTCTCTTCCTCCGAGCGTCTCTGCCGCCTTAATTCTTAGCTTTATTCTCTCGTAAGACTCTCTCTTAATTTCTTATTTCCCTCTCCACCGTGCCACCCCCGCGTACTATCCTACCTTTTGCAATTTATACTCGTGGAGAAGGAGAGAGAGAGAGAGAGAGAAGGAGCGAGGGAGAGAGGCTACTGAATGCCAGGCTTAAACAGACAATGCTTCGCTTTCAAACGACGGCTTCGAATACCTTTCTTTCGCATTAGATACTTTAATTCTTTAAACGTGTCCTTCCGCCCGGCGAAAGATACTTTTCCACCTTTTATAACCCTTTCCAAAACTAATTTGGTCAATTCTTTATTTCATATGTTATGTTATTACATATCTCTCATCTGTTGCATCCTTTTATATTGCATTGTCCGGAAAATTCATGTTGAAGTTCAGTAGCTTTTCGGCGAAAAACCTCAGAAATTCGGGGAGGATGGAATCTTCAAGTTGCGTGAAAAGTGGAGAAAGGTTGTGGAATAAACCGTGCATGCATAATTGAATAAATACATGTCGACATATAAAAATGTTGCCTTTGAATTTGCCTTAAAAATCGGCATGAACTTTCCGGAGAACCCGGAAATCAAAAATAGAAATAATTTGAATCCTTTTACTTAGCACTAGGAATTTAAGATCTGCTTCAGTAACACTTCAATATATATATAATTATACAATAATTATTATCTTGTAATATTCGCATTTTGTATGCGATAAAAGCTTCACTATTTTCCTGATTCCTGAAACGATTAGTGGGTAACATGATACACTTCAAACTTATTGGAATGACTTGCAGGACAATCATTGAGTAAATATCAATTGTTCCCATACACAGGCGATATTAAGTTCTCAAACCAGTCATAATCATTGACGCTTGACTTAGACTCTGCAATAAACAAGAAGCTGTACACCGCACTATAAATACGTGAGACTTAAATCTTATTTATTATATTATTTAATTATCTAGAAGTTGCTAAAAATTAATCCATTGGCGTCAGTAAGAAGGTAATTGAAAATTTGGTGAAGAATATACATATTATATTAATATACTCTTATTCCTAAATGTTTCATCCAATACCGTTGTTATTTATTAATATAATTCCATTCTTAGTATGTAAAGGATTCCTGTTTTAGGCAGATATCGTTTCGTAGAGGTGGGCGCTGGCACAAACCAACATAATTATTAGGTACCTCTTGACACACCTAATTGGACAAGTTGCTAGGTAAATGGTACCGGAAGAGAGCAAGATAGAGAAGGGGGTAGAAGAAGTAGACAGACGCCGAAGGCAGAGAAGAGTAGAGAAGAGAAGAGACGATACTGACCGTCGATTTCTACTGACCATCCATGAACCAACTATCGGCTCGTAATGGCCACTTTGAGGGCCCGCCATAAGCTTTCCCAAAGAGACGAACCCTTGCCCTAAGTGGTCTTACGCCAACGTTTCAACGAGGTGGATACTTACTTTGCCTATCCGCAATATGACCTAACCTTTTGCCCGCTCGTTTCATCCCTCTTCCTTCTCCATATCTTTCCCTCTCAGACAAGTGATCGGTTGAATTTACCTTCCTTCAACCCCCCTCTCTAATTGACTGGATATCAATTGCTGCCTCTTCAGACATTTTGAACTTCTCCATACTCCCTGGAAATAAACTCCAATATCTCAAACTTCCAACGTATTATCAAATAATAATTTCATATTCCAATCAGATATTTATTATATAAGGTATAGGGATCCTTCGTTTATCCTTGATATTTGCCAGCTACTAAACATTCTACTACTGTGCGAACTTCAAGAAACAAATTACTATGTTCAGCAAAATATAATTTGTTTATTAATTAAATAACATAGTAAATAAGATTTAAACATCTCTATTGTTTTTATGAGGTCGATGCCCGTTCTCAGGGCTGTTACCCCTTAAAACTGAAGCATATAGTTGATGTAAGCTCACGTAGCGTTCTATGTGCATTGTGCACGCAGCTACAGGGTGTGCAAAATTCGACGCAGGTTTTAATATCGCGAGAGTGAATGCGTGGAAGGGTTAGTAGTCGTCGTTCGGAGGGGGTCGAGGTGGAGAAGTACAAGGGAGTTTCGACGGAACAGGGGGTTTCAGAGGCTAAATGGAGGCACGGCAGAAGCAAGGGTTAACTCAATAGACGTCTAAGTGAATTACTTAGCGCGTACACCGAGTATACAGACTAGATGCGTTTAGCTATAGGTCGTGGATACTCAGGGACTACCTAAAGTCTCATCCACAGGAGTAAACACAAGCAACACTTTTTCCGACGTGCCAATTTTTACAAACTCGTTCTACATATTCGGTTAAAGTTAATGCAGTTACACAGGAGAAATGCATCACAAAGGTATCCAATTAAGTTACCAATTTTTTCGCCGGACTAGTACGCATTCACCAAGTGAATCAGCATAGTAAAAAGCTTTCAGTGCATGCCATTTTTTCATTAAAAGATTATTTCGTTATACCATTATGCTTTAAAACAATTATTGCCAAATACTGTGTGCTTGAAAAGGTCATGTATTTTTTGATAACTTTTTTGAGGGCTTTGGAACATTCCAATATGTCCCCGAACAATAATAGAATTATAATCTATAATATATTAAATCGACTATTATAATTTATGATAGAGATTCGAACTCATAATAAATTCCGTTTATTACGGATCTTGAGATACTTGAATATCATTGATGCATTGTCTTCTACGTTCGAAGTTTCGTAGTGATAATATTGGCGCAATTGATTCGATAAGATTGACTCTTCTTATTGGATATTAAAAGAAAGGGTAAAAGCAGGTTGTGGAATTTCGGATATACCCTTCGAGAACCCTTGTGAGGGTTTCGGAGTGGCAGGATCTTTGATGGACGCCTGGTTGCTCAAGAAAATTCAGTTAGTCCGCAGCTTTGTGTCCTGTCGCGAGGTAGGAGTAAGAGACGCAGGGGTAGATAGTGCTTGGACGGATGTCTCCGCTTCGAACTTAATTAACCGTCGCAGCCTTAATTGCCGCCTGATATTGCTCCGGGACAATTAACGCAATTAACTGGAGAAAGTGTTGTGCATCGTCTTTTCTTTCGACTTACTATGTCTTCGATCTGCTACAGTTATGGAAGATGAGAATTACATTCTCCCCAAACTAAAAAATCGAAATTAACTACGCGTAGTCCGTTTTACATTTTCTTTATATTATGCCTTATATTACATTCAATTCCTGAAAAACGACTGAATACGATTGCATTTATTAATTCAATGTGTTATATCTCTATCAATTGTATTGTATTTATTCATTACATTTATTACATTTGTGGAAATACCAAGAAAGCTTTGTACCCCTTTATATTACATTTGCCGATAATTATGAAAGTGGCCTGAGTCACTTTCCGAAAGGACAGATTAAAAGCTTTTAGGTTATAAATAGACACAATCTTCCAATCTAGAATCTATTTATTGTCAACACCTTTCAACATTCTTATCACAGGACCAATAGACGTCTTACATATTAACCGGAATTATAAATATATTTATTTTAATGGACGCAGATACAAATTCGCTCAGACCACCTTCATCAACATCACACATATCAGGACAGAATAAACAATTCATTTTTCCGTAAAACTCTTCTCGTAGATTTAAACATACACTCTCCGACAATGAATAACAATGTTATTCTATGGTTACAATCTTCTATAAACATAAAATAAGTGGGAACGAGTAGTTCGTAGACGGTTACAGAGAATGGAGGGTTGCAGGAAAAGGGTTTTCGAAAGCGCGATCGGTGGAAGAGAGCGGAGAAGAACTCGCATAATATACTCGTCGCGGCATAATAATTCAGAAATTTGCATGTACGCGGGCTAACTCCTCAAGTAGGTTATCTATGCTCGAAGTTTTCTTCGTGATATATAACGCATCCACGGTCGAGTAGAGTATACGAAGCCGCGTATACATCGTCTCACGTCCACGTACCTGGAGATGCTATGGTGGTTTGGATGGCGTCTCAGAAGGGAACTTACGTAACTACATCTTAGCATGTTGCTATATACCATGCACCGGCGAGACATTATCTTTTCGAATTTGAATTAACGGGAGAATCGTTTCCATCCAAACTATCTAACAGGAATTTATGCTGGAATTTATAATAATCTCACGTGGCCGAAGATCGATGGTGAAATATAATCTGCGTGCTTTATCATATTAATTACCCTGGTTAGTAATAAGGGGAATATTTAAGTACAGTGTATTAATTAGATACAATATTTATTTTGCATTTTATTTTGCAAATTTAAACAATATTTATAATAATCATAATTGAAAGAATTTCAACTTGTATCAGGTGGTGGGTGAAATTTGCAATTCCAGATAGAAAATAGTTCTTCGGATGTAAACGTTCTTTGCTTACTTTCATCTTGAAGTATTATTATAATCTCCTTTCATCGGTATTGATGAATTATGAATATTAATTACCATAGTTAGTAGTACGATCAATATTTAAGTAGGGTGTTTTAATTAAATACTATTTGATTGCATTTTAACAATATCTATTACATAAAAATTGAAAGAGTCTCAAGTTAGATCAAAAGATAATAGATGCAATTTACATTTCAAGATCGAAAATATCTCTACAAATGTAAACGTTCTTTGCTTACTTTCATCTCGAAGTATCGTTATAATCTCCTTTCTTATTTATGATCGTTTGGTGTATTCAAAACCCGCAATAAATATAGTATTTCCGCAAGTTTAATAATTAAATCTATCGATACCTTTCTTTCTAACAAATTCCAATTAATGTCCCACATTAATTAACTCTTATGAATGCACCGGTAGATATCAGCATATTAACAATTCTATAAGAATCCATCACAAAATTCTTACGAAATTCTCGTTTAACTACCCCCCTCTACGAAACACCGAATTATTAATACATCTCGGAAAGTTCTGTCTGCGATTAGTTCATAGTTAACAGTTAGACGGCGGAGTTCACACAAATGATCCCCAAACCCGATGATCGTATAAGCAGCTTGATGTCTTTCACCACAGGGAAAAGCTCCATTCACATGTTATTCAACATCTCCCGAAACGTATACCACTTAGTTGCCAATGTAAAAGGGACATCAACGATGTCCTGTAGAAACTACAGCTCTTAACTCCATATAGGAGGAAGGTCCTAATCCGAAATTTCAAAACCTCACATTTGCCTTTGAGTCGTTCGACTGTCCTTTATCCTTCCGACTTCCCGTTAGTAGTTTCCTCGATGTTCACGTGGAAATACGCGCATATATATACATGTATCTATATGTATATGCGTGTGTGGTATCTTTCAGATAATGCCGAACCCCCCTCCGTCCAATATTTCATATGCAATGACAGAAATCTCCTCTTTCCTATTAGGATGTATTATATCTAGAGATTTCCGCGGAAACTACGAATGTACTGATAGCTACTCGTATCTCCCTCCTTTTCCACCCGCCTCTATACCCGGTTACGTTTTCACCCTCAAAGGAACTGCTCGACGTAGTCAGGGGATTACGGCGTACAACTCCTACGTCGAGTTAGAATTTAGTGACACGGTGCGTCTCACGTACATGTATATAGGAGTTTATTGAACGAAGCTGTATTAAATTCTGTATCGTTCCCGCTAGACCGGAACTCAGGGAGATAACGGAATGAGTGGAAAGACCGACGAAAGCTGATTGCGAAGGTCTGATCGACCACCTCCTCGGTGTCCGGTAAAACGATACTTTACGCGGGATTCATTTAAACAACGAAATTAGGAAGTATATTTTGTTCTCTGATAATGCTCCACTGAAAATGAGATTTAATTACGTATCACGAGTAAACTTCATTTTTCATCTGTTTGAGATTGTATAAAAGTTTCTCCTCACTATTTATTTGATTCAATTATTTATTATACATATATTGCTTTGTCATATTGCAGTGTATATATAATAATGTGTGCATGCTAATAAATATATGAAATTATTTTGTTACAAGATGATCATAATTAACCGAATTTGTACTCAGATCCTAGAATATTATACAAATTATTTTTCCATATCCTATTCTTTTCATATTCGATATAAGTTATTATGCTATATGAGAATATCATATTGTCTCATCATGCAGTTCTAATTAATGTTTCAATGTGTTACAAAATGTCCACATTTAATAACAGTATACTTATGACGTTCCAGAAAAACGTGCATTCTATGTTGCGATTAATGATCTCGCGTATGTTAGTTTCGCTCGAAGGAACTACACTCTTTACGTTCGAATCGTAATACAGTCACGTAGGTAGACGCGCTTCTGCTCGATCGAGCGATAAAAAGATCCTCGCCAATGGAAACGAAATATTTTCTGCGAGGAACCGCATCTAGTCGAAGAGATCCTTTTTACAAGCGCGGAGACGGGAGTCGCTTTTATGTAAGTTAAAGCACCGACGCTCGTAGATCCATAACGTAACCCCTCCGACCCTCGTAAACCTGAATTTATTAACACTTCGAACGACGAGGGAGATTTGCTAAATGGTTTTCAATTTGTACCTTAACGCTGCCAGACCACATGCTCGACAGATTTTCTGGCGTATCGCGTATGTGCTTCAAACGAATGTATTTCATATCTTATTTCGAGCACGATGGAAGATGGTTTCTTCTTTATCGTGTACGTCGTGGTTTGAGTTACGAATCGGCTTGGAAATTTAAATTCGATGGAATCGCTGGCATTTTATTATTAGGTCTGGTAATTGAAAAAGAACGGCTGTAGTCTATTCGTTTATAGACACAAGATGTATATTGGAAGTATATTAGAGAAGAAATTATATACTGGCACATCTAAAATTTGTATTACTTAATCATACATAAGAACATTTTGACTAGATATAAGAAGATGAATCTCATATTTTTATTGTCTGTGCAGTACGTTATTTCGAATGTAGTCTGTGGAGTACAATACCTCTCTTAACAGGAACTTTTGCTATCATCCTTGTGGTAAGAGTCCCTTATATTTATCAGTGCTACATATATAACGCTAAAACTATTTTTCATAACAGGTATAACAATCTTAATATGTACAAACCTCATATTAATATCTACCACTGTCACATAATTCAGGAGTCAGTTAAAAGCGCGGGGTAGTTCTCGATGAAAGGTGCAGCGAGGCCACGAAATACCATCATCCTTTGTGGTACGAGGATATTCGAATGCATCGCGCAGGATGCTCATAATTTCCCGGGTAAGCTCCGGCAAATTAGCTCCGGGCATACGTTACCCTCGACTTAGTTGTCCTTCCTCTTCCCCCGCCCTTCGACTCCAAACTCTTGGTCCTCTCCCCACTTGCAAGCTCAGCTTTTACACAGGCAAGCAAGCCTTCCTTCTCTCCTTCCCTGATTTTTTTCCTCTCTACGAGGATAGGTGCGCTGGAATATATGTATGTGTGTTGTACAGGTCCTAGCTGATCGCGCACACGGACAGTTCCTCGTTAGTATGAGAAAGTAAAGAGGGGTAAAGGCGAGGCTCACCTCCACCTTGGGAAGCTCGAAGAGAAAAGAGAGTATCCTGGCGGTAAGGGTAGTTCTTCTGGTGGCGCACACAGAAGAGAGGGTCTACTCTCGGACGGAGGGACGTGAGACGCGTTGCTGCTTCGACGCGAAAGCTGCTCGTTCGTGGAAGGCGTGAGTCACGATAGCTCCGCCCGCAAGCTCTCTAGTACACGCCCAGGAAGGGTAGCTTTACCACCCACAGTGGCGATCCTGGAAAACAGTACGACCAAAACGGTATCACCCCCCGGGACTCGAAGAACGGTAACCCCTCCTGCGCTTAAACGGGGAACCCGTAGTCCTTCCATCCTTGATCCATCCCCTACATCCTTCTCTCTTTCTCCTTTTGCTTTTCTACACCCCCTGTGGTATCACCCTCTCACCCACCTCTCAGGAGTTTCAACTTCGGTCCGCTTTGCACACAGATTGCATCCGTAGCATCCGCGGATGCAATCGTTACCCCGCTGTCGCGCTGCCAACCGAACTTCCGAGGAAAGACTGGATTTGTGTGGGTGAGGAACATTGCTTTTCAGGGCTCCTTGAATGTGTGTGTTGGAAGCTTGGACGCGTTTACGTGCCATGCTTTTCCCTTTCTCCCTTTAACTCGTTCTCTCGCCTTCCCTGTGGTTTGCGCGAGGTTGGCTGGTCGGAAGAGTGCATCGTTCTGATAGGGGTTGGGGTTAGTTTGAGGTAAAACCCTGTAGATGCTTTATTGGCTTCAGCCTCGCGATAAGGAACGGCTGGGTTACCATGGAAAATCGTGATACGGGAAGGACTGAGTTTCGATCTAATAGCGTGAATTAAACTGTATATAAATGTTTTAGATAATTCATTATTGATAACAGCCAACATTATTTCAAAGATCAACTAAATCTCACGATTACTTTTAATTGAAATCCTGAAGCTTTAAACATTAAATCTCATCAGAGTCAACATACTTTCGATGAAAAAAGCTGAAAGATTCGGTAGTATCTTCAGAAATATATTCTTCATTTCTGCCGTTCTTAATTAGAATATTTCAATGCTTTTCTTTTAGGAATCAGTACGATTCTATGATTATTATATACGAATATTTAAGAGTGTACATAATTTAAATAGTCCTTAATTTCCACGTGCACCGAAATAAATCATAATCCCTCGATGTATGTGATATTCAGAAGATTAACAACATTCTTCCAGTTAAGATCCGGCATGATTCTAGCCCGTCTGGTTTTCGTCTGCTCCTCCCAAATAATGGAATTGGATTTGAAGAGTGTAGAATGTTGTATCAGCGAACGAAATCTCGGAAATCTTCCAATCTGTCGAAAGGAATTTTCTTAAAAAGGGATTTTCGGCGAGGGTTTCATCGATATGTGATATCAGCCGCGTGTTTACCTTGCCGAGTAAGACCGGGAATTTGCAACTAAAATCTATAAAATGGATAATTTCATAGATCATAGATTATAAATTACAGAACCTTTAACATATGATATTCTCGAAAATGAATGTTCCCGATCAATTTCACGCACTTTTTACATACATACCACGATTTCTGAGATAATATAAAAACATGATTTATCAAGATCATATTTTAATCTGTACAAATCTGTACCAGGACAACAGGAAAGTAAACCAGGACAAGGAAAAAAAATAAATATCACTCTGCTGGCACATCATAGAATGTTGACTGGCAGATGTCACGTGAATAAAGGATTAACTCTCGAGCACTCTGCTTAATCCTAGGATTATCTAGTCTAATACTCCGGCGCTATCAGAGTTGGCTTGGGATTAAGCTGACCGGCGTGACTGATCAGCTTCTTTTTATTCGCATAAATCGATATCAATAATGTCAGAAACAATCTAGGTTAAATAATACCACCCACTATAATTTCATCCTACGGCAATCAGAAATTCATATCATATTTGTTCCTCAATTCCTAACGGAATTTAACAATTTAAATTTAACCGTCATAGATTATTACATAAGAGAAGGAATGTATTATAGTTAATGCCATCCACAATCGTAATCTGGATTAAATAATACCACCCGTTAAAATTGCAT
This sequence comes from Nysson spinosus, assembly GCA_910591585.2. Lineage (NCBI taxonomy): Eukaryota > Metazoa > Arthropoda > Insecta > Hymenoptera > Crabronidae > Nysson > Nysson spinosus. The sequence continues at coordinate 3,860,694 of OU342830.1, forward strand.
TCTATGGAAACCACAAATTAATATTATTTTTGTTTCCCAATTCCTAACGGAAATCAGAAATGAAATTGAACTGCCATAGTTTGTTTAATAATAGATAGAATGTAATATAGTTAATATGACGAAAAATCATAACCTAGATTAAATTACATCATAATTTAATATCATTTTAGTTTTTCAATTCGTAACGGAATTCAAGAAATTGAATTCGGCTGTCATAGTTTATTATAATATAACATGCAGTTGATATAATTCAAAATCGTAATCTGGATTAAATAATAACATCCATTACAATTAAAATGTTACAGAAATCACAAATTAATATAATTTCTGTTTCCCAATGCTTAACCAACTTTATTGAATTAAATTAAATCGCCATAGTTTGTTAACTAATAGAAAGAACCTAATAAAACTAAAATGATATAAAATCGTAACCTGGAATAAATAATACTACCCATTATAATTTCAAAGTTATAGAAATCACAAATTAATATAATTTAAGAAATTCATGTAATGAATTAAATTAAACCACCACAGTTTGTTAACTAATAGAGAGAATCTAATAGAATTCAAACGATTTAAACCGTAATCTCTGAAACCGTTTAACGGTATGCCGGAAACAGGAAGTGATACAGAATGATACAACGTTAAGATTAACCAATAAAACCATGTTGTTTATTACGCGTATTAAAAATGCAACTTAAAGGCGCTGGTGGTAAAATGTTACAGCATCCTAATTTTTGAAGTACTTTTTTGAAGTATGTATTTTGGAATTAACTTCACAGTCTCCATAATTGTTTACATCATTTGTTTCGTTACAATATAATTAAACTTCGTTTAAGTGCTTTATTTTATGAACAAAACTTATGTAATTCTACATAATAATTTTACAAGCAAACATTGTTCTTATTACTTATTACGTCATTTCCTTGTCATAACGTATTAGGAACTTGAATAATTCTTATCAATTAGTAACTAAGATGTATATAATTGAAACTTCGATTAGATGCTTCGTCTAATAAACAAGATTTATATAATTCTATTTAATAATATTCTTCTTCTTACGTATTATGTCATTTTCTTATCATAAAGTATTATGAGCATGGATAATTATTATCAATTAGTATCTAATTATAATCTTGAGTTATTACTTGTTGGTCGTCGAATTGTTAATATGTATACAAATTAGTATCTAACATAAAAAGATAAGATTTCTGACTCATATTAAAACATGGTTTCCTTAAACCAGTGTATTTGAAGGAAGTAATAATCATAATAGTAAATCCTGGTCCACGTGAACATTTCTAATCCTTGCTTCCGTCGTGAAACCGTACATATGACTATTTGAGAATACACGTGTACATATGTACATATATATGGAACTATGTATCGAAGGACTACTCTTATACATGCTGAAGAGTATAAGGCAGGGAAGCACCGAAATTTCCTGGATATTTAGGCAGTGAGCAGTGCCATTACTTATTCGCCACCGTCAGTATTGCTAGAAATTAATACCCTCGAAATCGTGTAATCTGAAGCCAAAATTCCGCGAATTATAGTTCATATCGCATATTGGGCCCTTTGATCTGGCATTATCTTCGTTTCCATAGTTCAGAGTGTATTCGTTAGATTTAGGATTTTATTACTAATCGACAGGTGTTATCGATGAGCAGTGCAAAATACTTCCCCGGATTAAAGGTTACGTTTGATATAACGGTACGATAAGAATAGATTGCGAGTATCAAAAAATGCATAATTGTTATAAAATAAAAATTTTGATTAACGAAAATGTAATTTCGGCTACGATTATTTGTTCATATTAATTCCTCTTCTTGTATGCAATGTTTGATTTAACCTACAACTTGATATTGCAATATATTATTATTCGGCATATTTATAGCTTTTGATAATGCAAAAAGTGATAAAAGGAAGATAGTTCCAATTGAAGCTTCCGATTTAACTGGTGAAACATGGAATATTTCGTGTAACGAAATCTGAAGTATTTCAATTTTTGCCTATCGATAAAAGGTACAGTTATTTTCTTTGCGCTTCAAAAATAATATTTAATATATCGCAACTTAACAGTGATGTAAGCTTTAAAAAAACGGATGATTCAGATTGTTAAATCTCATAAAACGAAATTAATAAACTGTAATTAAATCTAGGCTTTCATCATCATTTTCGTACGAAAAATTTAAAACAGACATAATATTGAAAATATATAACTATATTTCTGTGATATTTGTTTTATAGACACACTAAAGGCGAATTTAATCCGCGTAAAATTCTTGTCGTTTCAGAGACGTCAATGTTTACAATGATATAATAAATACATGACGTCTCCGAGTTTGTACGTCAAGGAGTTAATACAACTAGATAGTATTTGCTTAAAGTGTTTAGTGACAAAATTATAACAAAACGTACAGAATTTCAGTATCTCTTAATCCCAGACCCATAGCCGGAAGTTCTTAAGTTTCACTGTATCGATTCGCAACCGAGCGGTTATCGAAAACGGAAATTCGCACGGCTAGAAGGGAAACAGTCAATCAACAATACCAAGTATTCATGTAAACTAAACAGTAATTTATAAAAATTCAAATCGCATCGTTACTAGAATACAATTATTAAAATACAATTAGAATACATGAAAGATATGAATTCTCTTTCATGCTAATCATCTCGTATATTCATGATATGGAGGCCGACAGAGTGAGTTGCAGGTGCACAGGTGCGAGTAATATACGTGCATCTTATCTCTAGACACACCCTCGGAACAAAAGCAGCCGGAGGGGAGACTAGGGAACTCACATCTACGATGGAAGTGGAAATCTAGTTACTTCGTGGGAGGAGAAAGATAATGCGGGACGGAGGACTATCAACTATAACAGAAGCTAAGCAGACTTCGGATAAAGATGACCCAGCAACGGAAAGAATTGGAAAAGGATAAACATAACGTTTTCATAATTCATTTCCATAAACAGACTTGAAAAACGATGCAATTTATTGCACCATTGAAAATCACATGAAAACAGGGAGTAAAAACCGTAGAAGACTAGTGGCTGTTATGTAAGACAAGTATAGTGTGAAGGATACTGGTCAGACGGAAAATGACCGGGAAGATGTATGAGAATAATTGGAAGAATAAACCTGGAGAATGCGATAGAAAGAGAAAACAGATTAATAGAAACGGAGGTAAAGACGCGAAGGTAGTTCCAGAGGGTGAAGCATCCGCGCGAGGACCAGGATGCTCTTGATCGGCTGGCTATGGTGGCGGGCAACGTGGTGGGGTAACGGCGACGGCGGGTTGACGGGTAGGGCGGCGTAGGGGCAGAACCAGCGCCGCGACGCCTGAGCACGCACAGTTGCGGCTCGAACGCCGTCCTCAGCGAACGTGTTATATTGTCGGTCCGTGCGGCTCTCTGACACCTCGTGAATGACGTTCCCGCGGTTATTTCCTCGTAGACCGTGACACCTTGGAATGTCCTCGAACCGGGTACATCCTGAATAACCAACTGGTGGGATTGCTGGAGGATGCTGGAGCCGGAAGATTAAAACGGACAAACATATAGTTCCTGGAGACGGTGATGTTTTACTACCTTCTGGAGGTGATGGATGATCTACGTTGACGTTTCTCGATGACATTCACATAGAAACTATCATTCATACTCTCTCGGAGAATTAAGAAGAGCGAAGCATTCGTGTGAATTTAAGAGAAAGAGTTTAATGAACGGACAGAATTAAACCTAGTTTATTTTAATGGTTGAAGAGCTTCAAAGGTGATACCGGCGAAATGAACGTTTCGTTTGATGGATCGATGCATGTTTGGAAGATAATAGAAGTGCGAGCAACGTAAACAAAACATTCACGAAAGTAGTGTATTTATGAAAGGTACGAGTGTTATTGACCTTGCGATTTCGTAGTTGAACGAACATCTATGACCATCGCCGTACTATCGAACTTTCGTAACCTGCGACAATTCGGTCGAATTCTGTGTTTACTCTCGCGAAGCGGGTCTTCGAGGGCTATCCGGGAGATGTAATGTCACGTTGCTACGCGACAGTGCATGGAAAAGTACTATTTAAAATCTAGTCGTAAGTGTTTATTGATCTGGTGATCCTACTGATATTAACATACGGTGACGTTAATTGAAATCCATTCCTAACGAAAGTTAAGTCAATAGTTTCGTTAACATTGTGATAAAGAATACGGAACAATAAAACTCGATCGAGGTTCGAACCGAATATAGTTGGATAGTTAATCTCAATTTAAATGAAAGTCTATTTATCAGTGCATTTATCACGATAATCTATCTCGAGAGTACGCGAGACTTGAGTAGATTTCGATGTGACTCGAGTTTTGTCAAATATTTAACCTCGAAGTTATTCGTTTGTCCGATGTTCCTTAAATCGTTGTAATTAAGACCAACGTGTAAAGAAAGTAATAATAAACACTCGTAAGAAGAGACATTGTAATATTTGACATCTTGAATTAAGATTATACATATATTAGAACTGTTTAAAAATTTGTGAACAATCATCGAGTATAAGGTGACATTCAGTGGGATGTTACAAATGGCGGCGACTTCCGAGTCCCAGGACGATTATTGAGAGATTCCAGGAGGGAATGGATTTTCAGAGCGCAATGGACACGTTTGTAGAGGCATGGATGGCTGCTAACACGAAAACAGACCAAGTGCAGGTAAGACTTAACGCGGTAATAAAGATAAAGGTGCAGACTACTTGATGTTAACGTCCCCATAAATTAATCGCCGTAAATAACTCACGTTTTGTTCCGTCGTTTAAAAATTCACGAGATAACCCTGATCCGGAATTTAACATCTGTAAATAGGACAACCGAGAAGTAACCCCTTCTCGAATTACACAGACAATTGGCCACCCTACCAATTCCTCCACCCTTGGCCACTTCAGGGCAAACCTAATTCCTCGATATCAATTTGCCGCATTCCTCCCTAATCTTAAAAAGACCGGCGCTTTTCTATCCCGATCAAATAATAAGTCGCTTTATTATTCTATATAAATTGTAAAATTGTATGTATATATTTTTCGTTTAATACTTATATTTATAGAAACATTTGCGGTTAAAAATTCTGCGGAACATATAATAGTTTCCTTACATTACAAGTGACTTATATTTAGTAATAAATATCACTTAACTTTTCCAATCAAATATATATACATTATGACTCATTACTTTACATAATCAACTTGTAGTCAAATGTTAAGTATACTTAAAAAAATACCAATGAATAACTTTGATCCGATATATTGTGCTGTTGAATCCTACCTAAAGCTCGAATAGTAACTGCAGTAACAATTTAATTCCATAATGCACGGCGAATTTTCAAACTGATTATCCTTTATTAAATACAAAGACCAGAGGAAGTAGCGGAGGTATTATAACATTTTTGAGTGAAAAGGAAGGCAGAGGGTGTAGAGGGTTGGGAGATAATCCTTGGCAAAGCCACAACTCGCGTGTGTTGCATGTATGAGCCGTAGGTACGTTTACACGTGTACGTACGGGGGGTCACGGGTTCTGACCACGATACGGATGTGCCCCTGCCTTCTTCCTGTGCCACGACCATGTTCACGTTCTGGCATTCAGTGCAATAAGACCGCATCTCCATTGACCACTCGATCTCTCAATCGTCGGTGAATTTTGATTCACGATACTGCCCTGAACTTCTTCATCGACACCATTCGCAGAAACACTCTTTCTTTGCAAACATGAAAGCTTTCGTAACTTTAATATGTGCAGTGCACATTTGAATGCTTTCAAATTTGCTTTAAAATATGTTTAACTTAAATTTGAACTTAATTTTCGGCTTCGACACAACAAAACATTTTTTTCCAATTGAGATCGGAATGAGAACTCATTAACGTGTCTGGGCATCCTATATGGCTATCGTGCAAATAAATATATATTTTGTTAGAAAATATTAGTTATTAATAATATATATAGTTTTATATAGTATTTTATATAATATTAATCTAAATTTTATACCTAATAATAAGTATGGTAATATCTTATTCTTCCTATTTCGTAATTGAAAAGAGGGTTGTAGTCGCCATTTGTATTTTCTAAATCGAAGGAATGCTCAACTATGGTCATCGTAAAAACAAGTAGATTAATGGATAAGTGGAGACGTTGCATTTAAATATTCATCTTATTAAGTTTGGTGGTTATTTTTATTGTGGAATAAGTGAAAATATCCGTTATGCAAAATGTATTGTGTTTTAAAAATATTTAATATGTTGGGCGAGAAAGAAAAACACCGTGTTGCGGAAGTAAGTGATACATTATTAAAAAAGAAGTTTGCATGAATAATTTTATGGTGTTTGAGAATGCGAGAATGAATGAATTCTTTTAGGAGGAGTTATATGATTTCGAATGACACAAAATAAATTTGTCATTTTGTTGATTTGGACATTGTTTCAAACGATTAATGAAGCATATATTTAATTTTCTTAAATAGGTACAAATTTGTATTCGTTAGTCCTAAAATAATTCTACATTGAATCAAGTACATCACAAGAAGTGTTCGCTTTATCATCCTAAAGGAAATATTATTGTTTTCATATGGATAATATAACATTGCAAAGTAATATCTTACTCCTGGTAATTCTCGAAAAACAAAGTTTAGAAACCATGATATTTAAATACATTTCATATCTTGCGTTTCTGACAATATTTACATACGAAGTGATTTTTATCACAAAGGATACTGAATAATGAAGGAACAAAGGAATAAAGATGCATTAACTTTAATTAATACTTTTATTATTAACATTAACATACTTTGTAGTACAATTATCACTTTCAAAATCGCAATCATTAAGGACAGCTGAGAAAATATCCTGTGTATCGAGAAAACGTGTAAACAGGTAACAGTGCGAAAGAAAAATGCAGGACAGAGAAATAATCCCATAATGTAGTTACACCGCTTTGCCAAAGAACCGTGAGATTTCCTCCCTCCGGGATGATCGTTCTGCACGAAGATTACGAACAATGAGATAGATATTCTTCCTTAACAAACACGAGGACGATCCATCGAGGATCCACCGGTATTATACTATGTTTACTGAACGTTTAAATCCAACTTTCCCCTCCTACGATTTGGTATACCAGCCATTTGGCTTCCGCTATTAAAAACGAAGGGGAAAATCCAGAAAAGGCAACCTGTAATACTATGCATCCGGTTTTACGAACAAACACCCAATTTTTCGTATTTCTTTCTACGACCAGGCAAAAGTCTAACGGCTTTCAGATCGTTTTAGAAATGGACACCTATCTTAATTTACAACGATAAAATTAGAATTGTTAATTAATTTTTATTTTCATTCGAATTCTATCTCCTTCTTAGAGGACTATTAACATAATGATGATGAATAAAAATATTTATTGAAAATCTCTGACTCACTATAAGTCAATTTATCTGCGTAAGTCGTGCTTATAATTATATTATCTTGAAATGTTTTTAATAATCAATTGACCAAATAATAAATATCAGTGAAATAAATTAAAAGTAATATATGTTACAATGAAATACAAATTTTATTCTAATTATTACAAGACAATAATGTTGCACTGTACTTTACATTCCGAGGACAAAGGGTTCCTTAGAAGTACAAGAATTAAGTTATTTAATAATCAATATAATAATGAATATCAGTCAAACAAATCGAAATTACATACACTGCAATCAAATGCAAATTGTATTTTAATGATTACAAGACACTATTGTTACTTTACGTGTCGAGGATAAGAGGTTCCTTAGAAGTCCAAGTACAACTCCGAACATATCGCGGGGATTCCCAGGGGTTTTCCAACGATGGCACGTTAAGCATGGCGCAGATTTTAAGATAATCCGAATACAGATTCGATGTCTGAAAATTCCGATGTTGTAAGAGGACATGTAAGAGGAACACGGTACATTCCTATAGTGGAAATGGCGTCCTTAGAGTGGTGTACACAGGAGTACACGCACCGAGGCCACGTGTATCCTCGACTGTACGTACATTCACGTACGAGGATACGTTTGAGGCACGCATGGTCACGGTATTTGACCACCCCAACTCTCGAAATGATTGTAATCCATCTATCCGGCCACCGAAGCCGATACATCAAACCTGCCTAGGGAAAGAGAGATGGAAACCCATACCAGCTTTTTCTCCCTTATCTTTTCCCTTTACTTCACTTCATTATTCTTTGCACTATGTTACTTTCCGACATTTTTATCTTCCTATCTATCCACAGTGTCGAGTGGCTTGTTAATATATACAAGAATCACTCTAGACGATTATAAAATAATTATTAATGATGCACGTTGACTACCGGATCGAAATCCCGAGTTATATGATACCTCGCGATATACATTTGTAACATGTATATAATATCTAAAAAAACGTTTACGTGCTCTATAATACGTTAGTTATTTTACATCGTTATCGTAACATTAGAAACATTGAAGATATGACAAATATTAGCGATATATTTGATTCGGGTTTTAATAATATTCGCATTGGCACTGGTGACCTCCACGGCAGTTATTGTGTTAAACTTGAACTTAAGTAGGCATTCGACGAGAAACTCTTCAAACGCATAAGAAAGGTATATGGAAAACCATATTAGCTTTTTATCCTGTATCTTCTTTCTTTACTTCACTTCACTATTTGTTTGCATTATGTTTCCTTCCGACATTTTTATTGCACCCAATGTGACTATTTGTACTAATTTTAGAGGGTTAATTCAAAGTTTTAATTCTTGTTTTGATTTGTGCATTTAATGCTTTGGAATTAAGTGCACCTTCGACGATACATTCTTTGCGGACAACAAAGAAAAATGCAAACTGTCCAGAAATAAGTGCCCGTTTTCTAAAGAATAATTTAACTCGATATAAATCAATTTACAAAATTATAAAACATATTAGATAAGTTATATTTATATAATAATTATGCTGTATCTACCATATTTTATACTTTTGACACAAGACCCAGCTAATAGTAAACGTAAGCTGCCCATTTCTTTGTAATTAATTTGTACGTAGATGGAGGTTAAAAATTCTTATTCTTATTTACAAGGAACTCAAAAAATCAACTCATTATAAGTGTCATGTTTGATATTCTTTTGTCGAAAGTCAAAGCTTGCTTTCGTTAAATTTTCATAAAAAACTAAAATCGGACACTTATTTCTGAACAGAGTAGTATTAGCTTTTTGTTTCTTATATTTTCTCTGAACTCCACTGTTCTTTGCACTATTTAGAATGTTTATTTAGAAATTTTCAATTGCTAATAAATTTAGAATTAAGTGCACATTCGACGACACATTCTTTCATCACGACCTTCGGTGAGCATTCCTTTTTTTAAACTTTTATCGGATTAGATTTAGATCGACTTTCGACAGTTTTGCGGATCGATGAACGATAAGCGATAAATCGATCTTTAAAAACATGCACTGGTTAGTAGATAAGGGTACCGTTATTTATAGGAGTAACTGAAAACTGAAAATCGGTTGGCCGATAATAATATCGAATTTGTTAATTAGAATGTCGAAATTACAATTCATTATCTGATTTTCTAGAAATCATTGAGGTTTTCCGGATAATATGAAATTCTTACGATTTCAACTAGGTTTAGGTAATTTTTATTGAACACCATCATTAGTTTCTATTATTTAATATTGTCTATTTGCTGGTTTTAACAAAATTATTGTTTCCAATGTATATGGAATAAATATAATTATGGTTTCTAATCAAATATGGATCAAATGCAGGTAATTATTATTTCTAAACAAACAAAGGTTTCAATTACTTGCATGATTGGAATACTAGTATGACAACAAACTAGAAAAATATAATACAAATGTAAAATTTAATATAATTTTATAATATAACATTATTACAAAAAGTTTTTCTGCGCTTTAATTGTAAGTTTAATCTTGGTAAAGTCATAGAATATACACAAAAATAACGCACGATGATCTCTAATAAAAATTTTAATGTACAGTTAGATCATATTACGACAATCGAAAGTATAATTATTAAAAACATAGATCAAAAGTTACGCAGCAACCATAGCCGAGACGCGCAGTTTTGTTGACGATTTCTTTACGCATAGAAGAAAGTTATGCAAAAGAAACGACGCCAATTTTCAGCACATGTGATACCAGTACAGACATATTCTTGCATTTCTTGTTCTATGAACGTTCTCCTAAAATTCAAATAATAATTAGAAATTAAAAGAACACTAAACGTAATGAAAACCGAATTTTAAATGCAGCGGAGTAATTAATTTAATGGAAAATATTACTTGTAATTGTCGAATATATATCATGTGAAGTAACCCAAAGTAGTCGCATGATTAAAGTACGATTATGAAAATGATCATATATCGAGTAACTTACAAATATCGAATATCTCAGAAACAATCTCTTTGACAATAATTCGTAAATCGACAACGATATATTAGAAATTATAAATAAATTGAAACATAACATATACTTCTTCTCCATTCCAATCGTGTATATATGTATATATTATCTTCCAATAATCTATGATTCGCATATGGTTATTTTTTATCAGCAACACTAATTTATTAACTCAAGGACAATCTTCGAGTCAATGATTTTGGCAGCCTATTAGAGTGATCTTCGGAAGGCCTTGATATGAATCAGTGAATAGTCTACAGTGCTAGTTATATTATGATTATTTTATTATGGTATGTAAGGTTATTGCAAATGTAACATTTGCCGGGCTTATTTGGTTTTACGTGATCTTGTTAGGTGTAACAGCTGAATATCTGGTAGGACAACGGGCAATTTACGTAACCTGATCATGGACGCATCAATCCGTGGATTATCTATCACGGCTGGGGGGAAAGAGGCAATTATCGTAGGTGGATATCGGCGGTCTGATATTTTGATAAGCCTGATTAGAATGTTGCACGATTAACGTGCTCGGTGGTTACATTTAATTCCACTCTCGGAAAAGATATCGACGTATCCAGTCATGATTAAGTCGATTGTATTTTATAAATAATTCTATCGAGTTTACGGACACCTATCGCCAAGTACTACATCAAGACAATCTATATATTACTGCAAAGCGTTATGCAATAATAATATTAATAAGTACATGTAATTTTGTATTGATTTCGAGAGAATCTTATTATAATTGTTATAAATATAAATAATTCTGAGCACGGTTTAGATCGCATGAAAATGAACGTCGCAAAGTGGTGGGAATAAAGCAGGCCCAGATTAACGCAGAATTCGAAGAAGCAATAAAAAGGTCCGGCTGGAATACTCGGTGATTTACGCTCTTTGGATGCGGCGAGAGAAACGGTAGAAACCACTCGGTCAAAGTTTCGTTTAGGGTCGAAAGCCATCGCGAATTTTTCTGATGGGAAGAATTAGCAATTTAGAACGTTGCCCGATGCTGACGCAAGATATAAGTCGAAATGGCGCTATGTTCAATTGCCAAACATTGTAGACTAGCCATCCCCGATTCGATCTTACGTAAGCTCGTTAGGAAGAGCCCAGGGTTCATCTTCGAGAGAGAGACTCATGGAATTCTTGGAGTCTCTTTCTTCGTGGCAGGACCACGCGGATTCTATATTGGATGGCGATTAAGGTTATCGCCTTAACGGGAAACACCCGAGCAGGAAACGTCGTCGGTTCGTATCTCTGCTACACCCGGTAGATAAGCTGATCCGTCGATAAACGCCGGCGAACCGTTGTTTGCGATGCTGCCACTAAATTCATGCTTTATTGTAGCCATCAATTATTTTTGTACCCTCTGCTTTTCCTTATACTATCCCGCGAGGCAACTTAACAAATGTCCGAATGCACCGGATGAAAAGGTATTTTGAAATTAGTAAACATGCAAAAAAGTGCACGCGGTATTAAACAGGATTACCTTAATACCTTATGTCAGGGCAGTGTTTGATCATTTTACAGAATATATTAGATGCTCGTTAAATTTAATACATCTATGATAAGCGTAGGATACATTAAGTCTTATCATTTTTATTTAGTATCGTGCTATGTCTCGATACTTTCTTTTAGTTTATCGTTTGTATTATTAACAAACAAAGTACAAGAATCCGTAACTTAATGAATTAATATTCATTCGGACATTTCCAACTCACGTTCTCCGAGGTTGGCGCAACATATGATTATAATGAAAGATAAAGAGACATAAATGTAATCTTATTAAATTTGACATAGCTAGAATGGCACGGCGGTGAAAGAAAAATTGAGCGAAGCCTAAATTCATAAAATATTTCGAAGCCGTCGAAGAAGTGCACCCCCAGCACGTAACGGCAGAGTTACCGCGATATCACTTGGGGCGTTAGCCGGATAAGCCGCTAACCCCATCCACCTGTTGCCCCTTCTTATACATTGCCGCTTTCGGCCTCGCGTTTATCCTTATTCCACGCGTGGAAACGAGCCAAGGACCCGTCGTCCTTTTCCAACTCACGTTTACCTCGAGGCATCGTCTCCTATTTTCTTCCTCTTTCATCTACCAGTATCAGGCTTACTTTCTTCTCACTCTCGTCACCACCTTTACACGTCTTCCTTCAACCTTCTTCTTTATCATCCTCCTCTTCTTCTCGCCGGTCTCCCTCGCTCCTGTTCCGGGCCCGGGTCTTCAGCGGTCTGACGTGTTTTTTGCGAGCGCATACCTCGAAGCAGCTCCCGAAACAGTAGCTGGTACCCCGGTACAGTCGGGACAAGTGAAAAAATCGGTAACCCGTCTTATTCCTTAATACCACTCGAGTCCACTGTGAGGATTAAGTGTTTTCTAGATAAAGATTGCCTTACACTGGATATCGTCGATCCTTCTCTCCGTTACATTGAAATCGGTTATCCGTTAACAGATAAAGCTACGTGGATCCATAAAGCTCTTTTATTTTAATGTACGAATGTGATCGGTTATCAAGATTAGCTGCGGGAATGATGTACCTCTGTGAAGTCAGGCTCTGAGCGATATTTGTGTACTAATGAATGTCTCCTATTTGAATGCTTTTTTTCATTTCTGCCCAAAAATTGTAATTAGAGTGCATAGGAAGTCAAAGTTAGTTTCCTGCAGATTAATCTATGTCTTAAATGCCAGATGTTTATAGAGTGGTTGGATACATCTTGTGTTTTATGAATCCACAAAATAGTATCCAGACTTAATACAGATCCATCAATGTGCTTTTTAAGCGGTTTTCATGGAAGTACTTAGATTTTTATGAAATGCTACGTTTTGTATACATTCTATTCTGAACTATGTAGAACTCGTGTAATTACAATCATTTGCTACATAAATGTGTTTATATGAAAATATTTCCTGAGTTATCGCTGATGGATGCAACTTTCCTTCGAAACTTAAGTTTAATCATTCTGATCTGTACAGTCAATCCGCTAGCCTCAACACCACTCTTCTTTCATCCGAGGCACTTGTTTCAGACACGTATCTCCAAATCAAGTAATTTTATATTCTGTAATTGTCCTATAGATTGTTCACATTCAATTACTGTTACCCGTTCATAGAATTTTCCCAATGAAACGATAATCTAATCGTGATTTCGGTAAACCGAGATTTTCTGTAAATTTTATATTTTGCACATTAAAACGCAAGAATTAAAGATTCTTATAATCTCTAATCACTAGGTATTCCAAATCTATTATACGTGTATCTATTGTTATAATACAAAAGAATATCACAGTTTTTGACACCCACACAGTTTAGGATTTTACGAAATATAAAATCCTTACTTGAGTGGACGATTAACATCGGCAGGAATTAAAGTACTAGATCAAGAAATACCTAGAATCGTAACGAAGATAATCATACTCATTAAATCATCGTACTCACACTATTCGTACATAATCTCGAATATTATTTCAGTTCAATAGCGTTACGTAAAACTAGTAATTATTAGGCATCACATTTGTATTACATCATCAAGTCCTGTTTAACAAAAATGAGGAAGTCCAAGAGTCTTAATACAAAGCACATAATAGTAGAATCAGATAATTCGCGACGGCTTAATCAAAATTAACAGCGTGCCATTAGTGTTCTGACGGAACATAGGAGAGTTAAACGATATCTTGGCTCGTTCTAATGGCGGATTCCACGGAAACGTGATCGGCGATCCAGTTTTCATAGGACGAAAACTGGCGCGGTGCATTTCGCAGTTCGGCGGTGGTGTAGGATTGTCGCATTCTGGACCCAGTTGACCCTCGTTGACACCACGGACGGCTTAGCCGTTAGTGTTAAGTTCAGTTCACTCATACATAAATCTAAGTCCGCGCTTATGCCTTAGCAGACCGCCGTCGGAATTGAGCACGTGCTCAGATTTCATCGGCGACGACGCTTAGATCATCCGGCTCTTTCGGTGCGACCGAATTGTCGCGGATTCGACTGTGTTTAGGATTCTTTTCTCTCGTGCAGAAAACTTGCGAATAAATCTTCCACGTTTAACACTAGAACTACCAAAGGGCTCAAAATAGACTGCCATTTTTAGTTAAATTATTCGAATATACCACGGTGCATGGTTTGAGATCTGATATACTTTTATTTGATACCATAATCCATATAATTGAATCCATTAATTAACTTCAATCCTCCGGCCATAATGTATATATAATTAAATGTATGAGTATAACAGAATATAAAATATGTTCGGTAGTTCTAGTCTTAATAAACATTACATTTGTCGCAATTACGAGGTCAATGTTCGATATTCATGCACAGAAGTTCCTACTATCGCATAGTTTATTATTTTCTAATAATAACTCTTATTCTATGCAGTATGACAGTGGTTCTATCAAGAATAATTACCACACTTTCGTTCTGATGAAAATGCTATTACCAGAGTTTCTAATCATTGTTTTAATATAATCCTATTACATCCGCGGTTTGCCGTGTTGATGTATATTTTAACGATTCGTGATTGTAACTACAATGATCCAAATATGGTCGAAAACGAAATGAAGTAGCGGCAGAGATTATTCTTTCGGCAGCATTGTAAAAGAGTCACGTACAGGCGACTAAAAGCAAGATACGCTAGGGATTTTCATCGGTAGAGATTAAGGACAGCAGGGGATTTATATTATTTCCATGGTGATTACCACACGTGCACCATCACGCGACCACTCGCGAACGAACGGTAAAATAAGGAACAAAACGAATTTCATTATATTTGGTTCCGCGTAAAGGACACTGGCCGCCATCGCTTTAAAAATTTCATTCGCCCTGCGTATTTTATCAGAATCTTTTTTCACGTGATATTCTTGCGAACACGTTCCACTATACGTTTCCATAATGTATCTCATGGTTTTCTTGTTATTAACTTTTATAGCTATGTTATAATCTGGGATTTACCTCAGAATTATTCGTCTACCCAATTGCTCGAATTTTTTAACAGATAGAACTTTCTTCTTGGAAGAAGAAGGACTAGTTTCTAGGTGTCCGTATGATAATAATTTCATTGTATTTTGCCGCTGGTACAACATTTTTAATGATACTTTACTGTATGTAATCTTTCAGAATTATAAGAACCCTATAAATTTATTATTAAAATTTATTATTAATAAAATTTGTATTAATCCATAATATTCATTAAAAGCATTATTGAATCAACTGCATTTAATTGAATAATTAAGTATTCATCATAAATAAAAAGAGGTTTCGACACCAATTCCAGGAATTTCCACCAAACACTTAATTCTCGGTTAAAATAATTAAATTACTAATCTTTAATGGACATTATATATTTTGCCATTACGGGGTCAGTGTTCGAAACTGACACACAGACGTTCTTACCGCCGCATGTTTCATTCATTTCCGATGATTTTAATTACTTCTATGATGTATGAGGTATCAACTGCGACTAAGAAGTTTCTGATTTTTTCGAAAGTAGAACAGGTTCTAATAAATCTGCGACTTTTTTGATTCCAGAGCCAAGCTTTGGCATTAACGCATAAGGCCTCTCCACCTTCGAGGCCAAGCAGCGTATCCTCGTTACCGAGGAGCCCACAGTCCCATCAGTCCCAACAGTCCCAACCTCAGAATACTCCTCAGCCCCCGTCGGTGCACCCTCTTCAGTCTCAAACTCCTTTGAGCGCTCCGCAGACGCCATTTTCAGCGCACAATCAACACCCCAAGCAAGAAGTCAACAACAGCCCAAAGCAGGAAGGTTTCGACCTCAGCAAATCCGCTACCAGCACGGGTAAGTCCTGTTTGTTTTTCTTCCTATCCATTATTAGAATCGTTGTTTTTCTTGGAGAATAGCGATTCTTGGTAATATTAGGTCATAGCCTAAGTAATGTCGTTTTTCGATTCTAATTTACACAAGGAACCTTAGGTACGTGTTCGCCTCATATTTTTTCCGTTTTCACATACACTACTGGTCATAAGTTTGGGATCACTTACTATCGTTAAGCAAATTATTAAATATCTTGTCCATAAAATGGAATGGAATACTTTTCTTTGGGTATATCTGTAGGTTGATGTATGTTGATATTGTGAGATAGAAGAGTCGTCTAAATTTCGTATATTTTATTCTATATTAATTATACATTTCGCTTAATACGCGATTCGTCGAAGTATCCCCCTTTCTTCATTATTGCTATTTTACATATTTTTGGCATACCCCAACAAGTTTGTGTAATGTTTTTTTGCTGCATACTTCGCCAACCTTCTTGTAGTAAAGTAATTTGTTGTGAGGAAACTAAAAACCGTTCGATAGCAAGAAACGAACCCGACCGATTTTAATATTAGTTTAATATTAATATTATTAATTAAACTAATATTTCATATTAATGGTAAAATTATAAAATAGACAAAGGTTTGATATTCTATTTACTTTTAATGTTCAGTCTAACGTTTAAAGTAAACGTTAAGAAAGTTACTTAATTACTTAATTACTTAAACGTAATAAGAAAGGACATTAGTTATGGGATGACCTAATATTTTGTCTCCATCCTTGGTTTTCTATGGAATGTGCAAAAGAATACGGAATATGCAAGAATATTCAACGTTATATAATTAACGTGTTATGATTTATGTTTAAAATACATCTATTACGATTTGCATTTGTAATTCATATTTTAGTTTATATTTATGGTTAATATTTTATTAGACATTAAAAGCGTGGAGTTACACTAACCAGTTCACTCTAATATTCATATATCATATTTTTAATTTTAATGAACTATTCGAATCGTCTTATACTAAGTTGAAACGTATAATTTATTGTAATAGAACAGGAGGATTATCATTTATTCCAACTGTCATTTCTTAAAGAAGTGTACCTCATGCATTTTATGAAGTACTTGTAATTAACTAGAATAAGAAAATATGCAATTATTTCATATGTATACAGGTAAATGATTTTCCGCAATTTTTTACAAAATTATTCTTGGCACAGCTTGAGACTTTCTCTACCTTAGAGTTATGTACATAATGCGCATAAGCAAATCCATTAATTTTCTCGCACCCTCCATCCATAATTAATACGTAAAGTAATATACAAGTATAACCAAATGTGTGTTCGGTAGTTCGTAGTGTAAATGACAATTGTCGCAAAAACTGTATCTGACATGTTTTTTTAAGAAAAGACAGTTTCGAATAACTGTTTATATTTTGTTCTATTTATTCAAACATAGAGCGCATTGTAAATAAATCCATTGTAAATGAAATATTAAGTTATATTAATTTATTGAGCTTATGGAAGTTGGAAAGTGTGAGTTAAGTTAAGCAACCTGGGAGTTTGGATGAAAAATGATAATTTTTTATTATGGTATTTTGAAATGTTGAACTGGCCATGCTATGAGTGTCATAGGTGAGCCGTTATCCCTTCCGTTACCGTCATCTTTTTGTTCATTTTTATCGGTCTTATCTTGAATTGATTTTCAATCAAATAGGTAGCCTAGTTTTTTCAAAAGTCCTACATAAATCACATTGTAAATGAATCCAAGTGCGCTCAACTTTCCAGCTCACGTAGTCATTTTGTACTTCAACAGTTCGCACCTAAATCGTTGCATAATTAGGTCTCGCGATTTCTTCCTCACGATTGAACGAACCCTCTATTTGTTAAAGGTACGGGTTCCTTTTCCCTTTACCTACATTTCCTTCGACAGTAGTAGGTACACACCCCATTACCCACGTCTCATCCCTCACGTAATGTTCCCTCGGCTGTAAATCTTCAATGTCGAAAGAATTAAGTCACCTTTACGGTACGAGGCCGTGTGAAAACAGCATTAACACCTTCACACCGTGAATCCTGCAAGGATTAACGGAGACGGTGGTAAAGTGAAAAAAAATATCCGGGTACTACGAGCACTAACATAGTCACCAGTAATGAGTCTAAATCGTGGCACTTTCGATTTGAAACTGTTGGGGATTAAAAACATTTTAATTGCTTTAAATGTAAAATAGTTATTAAAATTCGAGTTACATGAAACGAGGACATTTCTCGGTAAAGCATATTTACTTCAGTGTGAACTTTATCATATTTGTAGAGTTTCAGTTCTTAATTCGAATAGTTTAATGAGGACAGGTAATAATGAGTATATTTCACTATATTTATAGTTTTATATCGACTTAATGCTAATAACAATGATGATAATAATAACAAGAATTTAACGTAACAGGGCATTATTTGAATAAAAGTATTTTGAAATAACGATTAAGATAAATAGTCATATTATTTCGTTACCTGTTATTTTCGAATAATCAGTGATTAGTTTATTTGTTCGAGCAAATAATTTGTTCTTTAGTTATTTCGTTATTTAATTTTTAGTGAAATAATTTTGTATGTTATTTTTTATAATCTTCCAATAATCTTACAAATAACTTATAATATTTTCGTGGACGTTCTGACTGTTAGGGAAACTCTGATTTAATTGTATACAAGATACTCATATGCACTATTAAAATAAAATCTTCATTACGCAATGTAATCGTCTATTTTGAAAAGCCAATAATAAAATTTTCTTTATTATTTTATTCGACACAATTAACTGAAATAAAAGTTTATTTTGAATTAATTTAAGTATTTTTTTTTATATGAAATAAAGACACTTTTCTCAAATTTATTTCGGAATGAAAATGATACATTAATTGAAATACCTCATTATTTGAAATATTATTTTATATTTTTAATTAACACGTTGAATGCCATGTTGGTCACCGGTGACAGCCATCGCCAATATTTATCAAATTTTTAATATTTTCAGCAATACGATAACGATGTAAAGTAACCGATGCATCGTAGAACGCTTAAACACTTTTATTTTTAGACGTTATATAGACGTTAGAGACGCATATCGCGAGGTATCGTATAACACGGATTTCGGTGCGGCGCTCGATGTGTTAAAAGACTGCTTTTGGAAGGCTAAACCTAAAAACGAAACCTAAGGACTAAGCTTGCTTTTCTCCTCCTTACACACAAGTCACGCACACAAGCACACTGCACACGCGCGTGTTTGTACGCACACACTTACTCTCAAGTACAGTCTGCTCTTCATTCTCGCAGTAAATATACCGATACTACATATTTTTGTGCGAGTTGTGGAAGAGTTTGTAAGACTGTTAGCCGAATTTACTGTTCGACTTTTTATTTGATCGTACACATAATTATTAGATCTACCGGAAAATTCTGTCCACTTAGCGCCCAATTATTTTAAACGTGATAAGTGATAATATTCTTGGCAATATTTTCGAAGAATATTTATTTTTACGAAGAAGTTATCATCATTAATGGGAATCGCATTGTTAATTAATATTAATAAACAGTACAAAATTCTATTGGTTTTCTTTACCAAATACGGACAGAATTTGGTGGTAGACTTAATATAATAGAGTTACATGGGACTGGGAACTGATTATTTCATTTATCGATGCAATTAGAATAATCTACGGATGCTCATTGAGAAAATGTAGGAAGCGTTACTAAACAGTGGTAATGTAAGAGTCAAAGAACTTGGTTTCCATGTCCGTTCCGTAAAGCCAGTTTCCGCCGAGGATGACGAAGAAGCGTGTATGTGGAGGATGGAGGTCGCGCGGAGGGGTCGTTAAAGCTCGTAAACGAGATAGACTATCGGCGGAATTTCCTTGATCCTCGATAATGCGCTGGAAACAATTTGCACGCATCCATTTCCAGGGGCCAGCTAAAATCAAACGCTTCGCGAACCATTTCGGAAAATATCAATCCAGGTTTCATACATCTACCGTAATTTATGCCCTAAACAACATACTTATTACGCAACCGGTCGAAAAACTTATTTGTATTCTTACACATGACATTTATGACATTAATGACATTAAGTAATGTAATATGTTACACACCATGTAATACATTACAATGTATAATATAATATAATGTAATACTCCTTGTGTTCCAAAATAACAAAGACAATCGTAAATTAGAAGGTTTATTTTTCTAAAATTCTTAAATATTATATATTATATAAAACAGTCTTTGGCTTTTAATATGGCTTCATAATTATATTTAATATTACTTGAAAGGCGATGCACTTTAAACTCTTCAGAGCCGGGGTGCCACCTTTTTTAAGTTTTTCATTTTCACTGCGCTGTAGCAAAAATTGCAAAACGACATTGCACGTGCTATTTGTCATTCGAGGTTTACGGTTACTTGATATGAAATTTTCATCCAGCTTTTTAACTTTTTCGTAATTTAAAAATCCCAGCGTTGCACTTTTAAAACAGTTTTCTTTTTCGATTTTCTACCAACCTTTGTTAACAATAAAAAAGACGATCGAGTGGTAGTCTTAGGTTATCTCATACCATTAACAAATGTTATTCTTGTTGATGCAGTTCACTTCAAAATTGAAAAAAGCTATAAATATTCGAAAGAAGAGTGCGCAAATGTGACACTTATTTTGGTATACGGAGAGTATAATATATCGTAATATAATATAATATTAAGGTGACTTCGGTGGAGTCTACTCGGAAAATTTCGTTTAAGACACATCTTAAAGGAATTCCCATGATCGAGGCAGGATTCGGGGGGCGAGAAAACGGAAATCTTCGGAATGCAGGGGGCAAAGGTACATATTTGCCTTTCGAATTCTGGATGACGAAGGGAAAAGGCATAGGGAGAAGGGGAAAGGAGACAGAAGCACGCACTTCCTAAATCTACGGATTTACTGGATCCTCCTTAAATCTCCAAGCGTCAAAGCTAATCCTCGTCCTTGAGCTCGCGGATCCTTTTCCCGTTTTTCGCCGTTCTTATCTCGGCCTTCCCCGACGAAGGTTTTTTTTTATTAAATCCCGACGAAATTCCGCGAAACCTTACAATCGATCCAGAGGAGTTGCTTGCGTGTCTCTAACCCACGTAGTAACTTGACTAGCAACTTCGAAGCCAAATAATGCACTTCAAAGATATTCGAACTTCGCGAGAAATTCCGTTTGCCGCTAAAAAATTGATTCTACTGATTTCGATGAGAGTAAAATAAAAATTTTAAGTATTAACCAGCTTATTCACCCGATAAATATATTAATTTCGTTAAAACGCTCTTGTTGTATAATAATGTTGGAAGGTTCTAATGTAAACATTATTCATTGAAATGATTGTAATTATGATCATTTATGGTTTTAATAACTTCAAGTATTTCAAGATTTATTATCAGTTCTTTCTCAAGTGACACATTAAAATCACATTTAATTCGATCCAACTCATTTTAAGTAAATATAATTTAACCTAATAAAGTTAATTTTGTAGACTTATTTCATCCGACAACTTCGAATCGATAAAATAACAAACAATTTGAGTAGCACATTCATCCTTGATATTAGCGTATAATCAACAAAATACTCTTTTCATAAATCCACTACTATTCATTATTGGTATTTATGCCCTGCGATTATATAATACATATAACTTTAAATCGGGTATCAATTAAATTTGATTCAAGCACAGCACACGTCTAATAAAACAATACACAATACGTGCGTTAATACATTAATTTCATCATTCAAAGTGGAAATAAAGATTAGTATAATTCACGTATTAAAATGTTCGATTTAATACCATGAACTTAAATCGCTTTATCGAGATACTTTATGGAATAACAGCCGAAGTTTCTTTTGGAAGGAAACACACTCCATCGAGTCGGGTTAGAAAATTTCTTCTTCGACTGATCCGCCGTACACACGTGAGATTCAGATTTCCCTTTTAGGGAGCGTAGCCGGGTGTGCGTAAAGGACCAATGACTGGAGGGTCGGGGAGGGGAGGATATTGTGACCCTTACAAACTAATCCGGATTAAACTGAAATCCCTGGCTATGTGGCCAGGCGATCTGCGAACATGTACCATGTCTTGCGCCATACGATTCTACTCGTTATGACGTTTAACTCTCTCATTCTCTCCTCTCTTACCATGCTTTCAATTCTAACCTGTTTCAAATGAATTTCTACCCGTTATTGTATTACTTGGTTTTCCTAGTTTCGACTCATTTTTAAAATCATAATGAGTAATTAGTATTGTAGTAAACGATTGTTAATAAATTTCATATATTCATTAATTAATAGTAAATTTCATAGAAAGCTTATAATTTCATGTTTGCTTATTCCACTTAAGGACGATGGCTGCAAAATGTGATATGATTTTTCAAGAAATATCTGTTTGAGTATGTGCTGGCCTCCTTATTTTATTTGTTCGGATATAGATCATGTTGTAAATGAAATATTAAGGTAGAAGTGTACAAAAACGACTAATTTGAATGATTAGGCACGACTTGTTTTTATTACCGAGCTTATGGAAGTTGGAAAGTGTGCATTAAGTTAAGTTAAAGAAACTAGGGGTTTGGATTAGAAATGGTGATTTATGATGATGGTCGCTTGAAATGTTGAATGTCTATTTAGTAATCTTTTTGAGCATTTTTATCTGTCTTATCTCGAACTTCTTTCCAATCAAATAAGCAGCCTGGTTTTTACGAGGTCCCTCATTAACGGGTCATCCTGTATCCTACTGTACATATGTGTACATTATATAATATTTCGAAAAATTCAGCAAAAATGTAGAAATTAATCAAGTCTACAAATTCGCGTATGCATATATTAAACTTTGGATGAAAGCGTGTTATACGGCAATAGAAATAAATTCTGTGCGATTAAATATTATAAGTTATATTTAAAATAATAATATTTTTCAAACATAATGAATATTCTAAAAACTCTTAAAATTCTCTTCTGTTCTTGGAATGCAACAGTATTCTATAACATATGGGTTCAAACATAGATTCAATGTGAATATTATATTACACATGTTTAGTTAACCTGTTAACCAGGGATGACGAATTAACTCGTCATTCGGATCTACACTTGTCTCGAAGGTTACGAATTCAATTACAATTATACCATTTGTAATTTTCCAATTTTGATAAGGTATACATTCTGATAGTGAACAAATAAATCTATATCTTATATGTCGTATTTATAAATACATTCTACGGATTTATTTTATTATTAAATTGAAAGCACCCGCGTGATATCGATTTTTGGAAAAACATCCCGGTTAACAGGTTAAGATGAAGAACATAATTCGTGATGATGATGCACGAATAGAAAGATGAAGATGAATTTTAATCGAGTAGATAAGTGTGAAAGTCATAAAGTAGGATCGGTATTCAGTAACCGATCGTAATTCGGTAACGACTCTCTTACAGGACGCCCCGTATATGTTCTAGCTTTCAGGCTGACCACGCAGTAAGCCAACGGCAAAATCGATATCAAAATTGGCGATGTACAATTCTGAAACATATTGGAAATGTATATTTTCCATATTGATACTAGCGTGTGCTTTAACGAGCTATTTTATTCGGGGATCTTCGATTTCTGATCAGTAACGTGTATGTAATAATTAGTTTACTGGATAATGAGATTTTCTTACTTGAATATGATATTCTGTAAGAGGAAGGATGGCTTTAATTTATTTTAAATGCAAAGTATTTTCACCCTTGAAACTTGTATTATATCTACGACGAGGAATGACACTTTTTAAGAGATGATCAAGAATAATTGTGAACGATGATGATCATTTGCATCTAGTTGCGAATACAGCGGAGCTTCAAGTTCCACTTAAAAAACAGTTACGAGTTACTAGATGCGCAATCCAAGACTGTGTCCGTGATGTCATGCTCGTCATTAGGAATCTACGAGAAATTGCTCGGTGCTTGTTTATCTTGCCATGAATATCCCAAAGTTTCGCAACGATTAAATAAAATCTGAATTTCATATCTTCCATTAAGTATTATTTGTTTCATTAAAATCGAAAGTAAGCATTTAGAAGTTCATTCCAAATATATTCGAACCGAAGTTCCTTTATTACAAAGTAGATAATTAATTGCGCCATTAAACCCCTTCATCCTTTGAAGTCAACTAAATCTTACAATGCATGTGAAAAGGTTTATGAAATCCTTAATTCGAGTATCCCTTAACCCATCAGCACAGAGAAGTCCCCTTCCACCCTCGAAGGGAAGAAGTTTAATCATCCACGAAAATACACCCTCCCCCCTATACTATCGAAAAAAGAAAGAGGGAGGGAATATATGAAATCTGTCCGAGACGCCGGAAACCACGAATGCATCGGCTTTAATCCGCGCCGATAAAAGGACGCTCTAAAAGTGAATGTTTTAAACGGAAGGAAAGAATTCCTGGACGTGTGATGTGGACTTCTCCATACACCCTGTAGATAATGCTAGCATGGAGCACATAGAGGATATGCCAAGAGCAGAGCATAGGGGAGATGTAAGCGAGGAAGAGGATGACCGAGAGATAGAATACATGGAGGGGGTTAGGATTAGCTGAGTTGTGTGCGTTGGATTTCGGATTTGGACGGCGGGCCGCGCACACTCGACCAATAATCCCGGATTAATCCCGAGCTCGGATATATACATATATATTCCTCGCTCATCTACCTATATATACATCCTATCCAATGTATCCTAGCCGGTAGGATATACATATACATACAGAAGAAAACAGACACACGTGGAGTTCGGTCAAACGGAGTGACTAAAGTGTATGTGTTTCCATATGTCTCTACAGGACGTACTAATATAAGTGCTTGAATATTTGATCGGTATAGAGACCTTATGACATGAAATAATTAAATGCATTTATGAGTAGAAATGCAAGCTAGCCGGGTCATGAAACTTGCAGTTTGGAGCCTTAATTAGTTACATATTTACTAGCGTGGTTCATTCAAGAATTCTTAGAATAAATTCATATGTCTATGGTGATATAGGAAGTGATCTTCAGATGTATCATTAGGAATGCTTGAATTGGTCCACATTGTCGAACCAAATGGAGAATAGTAGTTGAACCATTTTATATGGTGTCTTCTGGTAGCACAGTAATATATTCATGAAATTTGTCAAGCATTATAGAAACAGCCTGTAGATCTATCCACCTGCACGTTGAACCCCGTAGAGGTATGCTTTGGTGCGCGCGTCCACGGTTAGAACACAGAGGAAGAGAACCAGGCCGAGCCGCTAAAGGATTTGGCTACTTGCACACAAAGCTACACACGTGAGCACACATCGTTGCAACGCCCAAAGATAATCCCTACGAATACATAGCCGGGATAATCCTCGTGCAGAGCTTTGTGTATGCCAGCAGGATCACGTATGCGTGCACACGTACATCGTTGCACCTCTCCTGGACTTGGATGATGCTACGTACAAAAGGGCGGCGAGAGGGATGGCGACGAACCTCGTTGCTGAAGGGTGTACAGGGGAACGGTGAGGACTATGCCAGAGCACACAAGGTTTAGAGGCTAAGCGGCTCATCCCCCAGGAAGCTTTACATCCCGTTCTGATACGACGAGAATTCTACGAACGATTCGAAAGATACTTTCCCTACGTGTGAGTGTGGGTGCGGGGGATGTGTGGGTTTCATCGGTTTGCGAGGAAATATTGGACGGGTATGAAAAAGATGGGGTATGGTACCTGATGAACCTTTGGATTGCGTGGAAGGGGATACCGGGGGTACGCGGTGTTTTTGTGGATTCCGTTTGTTTGGTTACTCAAGGAAACGTTTTGGATTTTCGGGAGGGTGTTGAACCAGTTGCGAAGGATTATTTCGTGCTGGTGTGAAGGGGTGAGTGAAGAGAGGTGTATAAAGCAGGCTTTTTCCGATCGCCTATACTACTGACTTTAGATTGAACTTAGCGGTATCAGATGAGGTTTTATGACTCTGAATAATGAATGTTATATTACGTATTTAATTACTTCCTTCTGGGAAATCATATCTCGCGTGGTCGTAAACGTTTATTCCTGAGGATACGATCTCTTCCTTGGTATATTAATTCATGGCTATGAAGTCCCATATGGATTTTCTCCGGCAGATTTCTCCCGTCGCCGAAAGAAAAATGCGAGGACATACTCGCGAAGGCTCGCCGTTCTCCGACCATAATCTTAATCCTGGATTAAATGATCTGGGGTTTGTATAATCCTGCCATTTTGTCCCTGAAACGAATCTTGGGATTAGAGAGTCTAAAACCTCGCAGCGTACTTTGAACGATAAATCCATGAATTGTATGACCTCAAAGTACATAGTCCTAAATACATAGTAATAAATGGCATATAAAAAGTTTACTGACTTTTATACGTCAAAAAGGTTTTTAACACTCTGCACGTTACACCGAGATATTCATAATGTAAATAGATAACCTAGGATTCTAAAACCCTGGCAATTTATCATCTCGAAGTATTTCGAAGTTCTCGAAAGATAACTCTTTTAATCACTAATATTAAATAATACTTATAACGATGTCTCTGCATCATTCAATTTTAAAGTAAGTCATTATCACTTTCATCAAGATATTTCTTGAACTAATCATTTATAAACATCACTATGTAAACATAACAAATGAAAAGATAAAAAATGTCTGTCATTACATATTTTATTTCACATTCTACTAAATTCTTCTGCAACAGTATACAATAAACAGTTGGGGGACCATTTTAAAGTATTTAAACCACATAGAATTATTTAGAAGGATTTAGGTATAATAAACTGCTAGCTACGACCGTATTTATATACTGAATACAAGTGTTTAATCATTCCTTAGTTGTAACAAATATATTTATTAATAAGACTCTTGTCAAAAAGTTCATGATTGCACGATATCCCATCGGAATGTATCTCAGTATACAAGACATATAAGCAAGACTTCCCAGGTGAATTGGCACAAATTTCGCGTGCCAGGATAACAGAATGTAGATGCTGGCACCGGCCACGTGGAAGTTCCTCGAGCATCCTCGACGCGGTTCTCTTATTGTTAGCCTGTTGCATTCGTGAAAGAAAAGTTTATCCGCCGAGGATGTAGCTTCCAACGCAAAAGAGGACGATCCTCTTCGATGATAGTGATCCTGGAGATATTTGGGTTATCCTTTGCGCGTGAGTTGGGATAAGGAACGGGGAAGGATACCAGGCTAGCAGGAAACATGAAAGTAGGTCGTACAGGGCGCTATCATCGTAGAATATGAAGACCTGATCCTCGTGGATTTTCTTACTTCTTGGTTTTTCTTCGTCTTACGGTAAAAGCACTTTCATATTTGTACCAGGATTCTGTGATCCTGGTCTACAAGGGTCACTGGATACCCTTTTTTACCTTTTAGGATATTTTCCCCGAATATACCTCGAATATGTTATTCACGTGTACCATCGTATTTGCCTCTGAAGTGGTTATTAAAGAGAGAATTGTAATTGTTGGAATTCTGGTTTATATGAAGTTTTTCGATTTGAAGTATCTTATTAAGCATGCATTATTTGGATAAAAATATCGGTAATTCTTTTTTCTCTTTATTCCAAGATATATTGGATCGTAATGAGTACTTATGATCACCCAGTTGTAATTACTCACTTTGGTATGAATATCGAATGGCATTAAACGATAGGAAAGTACGTGATAGAACTATAATCGTGAATTAATTACAACTTTGCAATGGGGTAATGTACTCGTGGTTTAAAGACATCTTTATAAAAAGGCCTCTCTGAATCCCGATTTAAATCCAACGACCATCATGCTTCGAGATTTTAATAAAGTTTTATTATAATATCACAAATATCTTCATGTTTAGCATTACATTTTGCGGAATTAAAATTAGGGTAATGATTTATTTATTAATTTTCTATGTACCGAGTAATATACACGTATAATGTTTCATTGAAGTGCCAGTAAAGTAATAAAATATAATATTACAACACATTTTGCTAATATAAAAATTGTAAAAATTATCATAAAACAAGATCATATCAATAAGTATCGTCGCGGAATATTCGTACGAAATGTGTTTCGGAATTAACTTAAACACCGTTTTTCAATTATATTTACGATTCCAACAAAATTCCTCTCGTCGAAATGTTCGTCGGCGATTTATCTATTTTTTAATTCTGGCCCGTATATTGGTATCTATTAATTTAAGCTCTAAATCCGAGCGTCACCCGAACACACACTCGCATGCCCGAAGGGGGAAACGGTAATCGATAACCTGATAATTTGTAGGCCTATTAGACGTCTCACGTACCAGGAGAACATAGATCCTGTGCGCGAGTATCCTGCCCCTATTCTCATATTAAACGGTATTTCGTCAGTAGACTGACCACCAGTATCCTTTCTTGCCAAAAAATATGTAAATGAGGTCCTTTGTTCGACACCTGCCGCCTTATTTTCATGGCCGGGATAACAGGAGTGTCTAAGAGGTCTCTTGAATGCCATTCTGGACCCTGGAAATGCCCCGTGACCCAAATAAGGGCTTTTGTAGGACCCCGGTGATCAGGAAACCAGAAACGAAGGATGTTTCATCCTCACGCACGTGGTATACGCACCCTACAATTGTTGTCCTTCTTCCACTTCCACGTGACACTCTTCAACCCCTCTCTGACACTGTTCGTCCCTTTCTAGTCAGTTTCTCTGTTATACCATTTGCTTTCGTCCCCTCGGTTAGTCTGGTCTCCCTCCTTCTTTCTACCTGTCCTCCTTCCACGCCTCTGCCGCAACTCCCGCAGGATTACAAGAGTCGGCCGAATATCCTATTGGTATCCTATACTATCCTGCTAGTTGTTTACGCACGAGAATCGTAAAAAAATCACCGTGCCAAGGAGAAAAGTATGTGGTGGGGGTAATTCCATTCTGGAAGGTTTTCAGGGAATTCTTGCATGCGCGGATGTGTTACATTCTATCAATGAGATTCGCAGGAAAGATACAATTAATGTGAATGTTTTGAGAAACTTCGATGGATGATATGTTTCGCTGGTATTGTTTGGGCTTAATTGATTTATCGATTACTTTTTTGGTACTTAATAACAATCTGAATATGCTCCGTTAGGTCACCGAGCATATCGTTTTCGACGAATATAATCGAATAAATGATGATCGTCTTCCATGAACGAAGGAGAGTAATTCGGCTAATACGAGAACATATTAATATATTACAGAGTTAACAGATAATTGCGATCAATTGCAATTCGTTGAGTCGAAAGATGAGATTTCCTTGAACAGCTTTTTGCGAACCATGTTAAGGTCTTCATTGGAAGAAATATGAAAAAGTTAAAGAGCTTTAGGCTTTGTAATGAAGTCGATAATTTATTTATTACTCATGGAATATTGCAGAGATTCACCTGACACAAAATCCAGTGAATGGCATTAAATTATTTACAGTGTTCCCATATTTCACCTAATCTCATCCTAAGTAATCTTACGGATTATATAATCCCGTCATTTCGAACTTAGACTCACTAATCCTCAAAGTGTCTTTGCCAAACAAAACTTGAAGATTACGTAATCTCGGAGATTACTTAATCCAGGATTACTGAAGAAGCGATTGCAAAATGTTACGTGAACAATTTCATTACGTCTCTCCGTAACATTTATTTATCTATCGCTTTCAACTCAATATCATTTTCATCCAGATCTAATTACTATTATCTGGATTGCCAGTATCTAGAAAGTAGATAAGAAAGGTGTTCCCTAAGCAGATATAAGTATCTTCCACAATTAAACGCACTACGAAACATATTCTCCTGGTACCTGGGTAAACAGGTTTTACTCATTTTTTATGCCACGAAAACGTGCTATACACATCCCCATACATAACACACACAATACAAGATATATATAATGCGGTATTCAACATATTGATCAATACATTTTTAACTATATACAGTTTGGACGGTTTGTTAACATGACCGATAAAAGGGACTTTAATATGTAGGATAGTTTGCACGAACTTGCTTTTTCCTATTATTATATCGTACAGTTATTATGTTATATAATAATTCGACAAATTATGTCGTGTATATAAATCACATGAATATTGACTCTTCATTTATTCTGAGAACCTCGGAATAAGTTCCACCGACAGCTCTGAAAATGAAGTCCTGATCGCCACGTGGTAGTGGCATTACAAGTTAGTGGGATGCCATTTTTTGTTGAGTCAGGTCAGGCCGTTCAATCAATAGCTCTGGGTGGCATGTTCTCCGGATTCCTCGGTAAACAACCCTCCACTCTCATAGACGTCCGACAGTCTTCCCAATACTTTTGTCCATTCGAATCATTCCAAGGAAATCGTTTATAGTTTTAAAATGTTACAAATGTTAGCGTTGATTCATTAAAATTCTAGAGTGTTACAATTTAAATACCGTAACTAGTGTTGAATGTATAATTATTTGTATGCAGTTTTATTTGGTTATTTTAGAGTATGAAATTCGAATAAATTCGAAGTTGCTATTTCATTATATTTGTAACTCACAATTATATACTATTAAGCTTAAAGCACAAGATGATTTGATGAAATTAATTTCAAAAAAATTTATATTCATTTAGTGATTCAAAAGAAAACTAATAATTAATGTTCTTCGCTTAATATTATATATAATATTTACAATTAAAAACTGCTTTTAGTCTTATTGGAGTATTTGGTGCTCTCAGAACTTTACATTTGTAAATTCATACCGTTAGCATATAATTAAAAAATGTACTAATAACTGATAATTCGAAATTCATAATTAAACATTATTTATTATGTTCAATGACATAGTTTTCAGATTTCCTATTGATTTCCTTAACTGCGAAGCAGAAGGTGCAAATAACAAAAGAATGAAAAAACCCAATTTGTGTTGGTTCGTAATTAATTAATTATAAACTTGAAAGTGGTCTTGAAATTTTGAAGAATGTTGACAGTTACACTTCTCGAACTTCCATTATTATAATACACATAAAAAACTTTAAATTTACGTTATTTATTATATCCAACAACTTAGCTTTCGGATTTCCCATTGATTAGCTTAACTTCGAAACGAAAGGTTCAATTATGAAAATAATTAATAATTCCACCTTATACTGATTCGTGATTAATTACTGATAGACTTGAAAGAAACTTTGAAATTTTTGAAAATCTTAACAGCTGCAATTCTTGAGCTTCTCTTTTCATAACACACGTAAAAAGCTTTAAATGCGAGTTACCTTCGCTACAAAACAAGAGGCTCAATTGTGAACGTAAAAATTCCGCTTTATATTGATTCCCGAATAATTAGTACTGAACTATAATTAGACTTGAATGCGACCTTGAAATTTTGAAGGATCCCTGACACCCTCAATACACGAGCTTCACAGTTCCTTGTCGATCTTCCCTAACGCTCATGTTCTCCTGGGATAGAGAGGTCACACGGTAGCCTTACCAACATTCCCATGGGATATAGCCGGGATCCCGGGCGGGGATGGCAAACCGTTGTCATCCAGCAATAAGCAGGAGGATAGACGATAACAACATCGCAACCCGTGTAAGGATACGTTAACACGTGAATTCAGAGACAATTTAGAGGGGATATACGTAGGCGTTTCTATCAGGATACCAGGACATGTAGCATCTAT
This sequence comes from Nysson spinosus, assembly GCA_910591585.2. Lineage (NCBI taxonomy): Eukaryota > Metazoa > Arthropoda > Insecta > Hymenoptera > Crabronidae > Nysson > Nysson spinosus. The sequence goes on from OU342830.1 coordinate 3,892,601, forward strand.
GAAAATCCTTGGAAACCGTTGACACAGATCCTTTGTCCGCGTAGGAGTTAGTCTGAAAATTTCCTTATACTGTCCTGGTAAGAAAACCTCTCACAAATCTAGACAAATCCTTATATCGAATATACTTGCGCTAATCCCTGAGATGTCTTATGACGATAAAAGGATTAGATATATAAATGAATTTGTTATGATAATATTTTGGTAGCATATATGAATATAGAATGTGTTTCACTTGATTTTTCAGTAGAATGCCTTGGTGTGATTTGAATGGATAGACTTTTAATGTTGTTTATGCTCATTGATGCGTGGTTATTGCTCGATTCTTATTTAAAGGGTTTTGTTTCTTTAGTGAAATGTAGAGGCGCGTTTGTTGCGCTGCTATAAGCTTTGACGTTTTTATCTCTTTCGTGGCATCGCTTACCACGGTTTGAAGCCCTAGTATTTTTACACATCATTAGGTAGTCGTGAGTAAGACTCAACAATCATCCTGTTAAAACATTCCTTGCATTCTAGACATTCATTATCTCTTGACAAAACTGTCTTTAAAATTATATTAAATTTGAAAAGTACACAAGAAGTGGATTGTAAATTTATCAGGCTTTATTTACGTATACAAATTTCTCACATTCTGATCTTAATTAATACAGAACTATTTAATTTTTCATTAGAAAGTTTTTTCATTTCGATTTGCTTAAACGCTAATCCAAAACTACTGATTAAATCAGTACATACAATGCTGATTATTCTAGTGGCACGATATCAAAGCATTTCAAATTACTGATAGTGATTTCGAGTTCATTAGATAAGTTAATTAACTGGTGAATGCCAGACTTAATCGAGCAGCTCAATAGTAATGAAGGTGGAATCCTTCGAAGGATCCTTGTAACTAGTAACATAGGTGTGAACAGATCCTACGTTATCTTATAGGCTCCTGGTAAGGAAACCCCCTATACTCCGTCTAAATCCAGGCATCGTGATCCTGCATGGTTTATCCTTGCGCGTAGTCCTTTTGGCTTTACAGGACGACGTCGTGCATTCCACCTATACCATCCTGATACAGAAAGCCCTTTGGGTTCAACTGAAATATGGAACCGTCCAAGGAACCGGTGACGTAGACACGAGCTTTCGGCTCCTTTTCTACTTTCCTGCTGACTTAAGGATTCACTTATCCTTAGAATCCCATAAAGGATCCTAATACCGTTTATCTTATTTTCCTCGTACATGTATATCCGAATATACCTTAAGGATGGTACGAAGATACAAAAAATAGCGCATTTTAAGACATTCGCAATCGTCCTTCTGCAAAAACTGTTCCCGGTTATATAATAACTAATACTGTTCTTTGAAAAAGACATTAAACCTCGATTTAGAGCAGACTGATCGCAGCACTTTCTTACTTCGCTGAAAGATATAATGACAATACGGCCGAAGGTTATTGATCGCAAATAAGTCAAGTCTTCCTCGAATTAATCCTTGATCCTCGAAGCGGGTAGAAATAATCCGAGATTAAGACTCGCGGTAGTAGCAAGACTGAGACGAAAGTACTACGAAGAGTGGCTGTGTATAGCTCGAAGCCGAATGCTGAGAGGGAGGGACAGAGATGAATGTAGATAAAGGAAAAAATGAAAAGTGGAGGTAGGAAGAAGTAAGAGAATGCAGGAATCCGAGGGAGAAGAGAATAGACAAGAGGTCGATACAGAAAAAGTCGGAATACGATCTTAATTCCGTCGAATGGGGATCGCCACAAATCTCGATCTTCCTGCTTAGCTGTCGTACTCGGTCGAATAGTAAGGGAGGGAGGGGGAGGGGGGGGGGGGGGCAAAAGGAGAAAGGAAATAATTTCCCCGGGTCGACCTGGTTAAGATTCATAATTTACGATCTTGGAAATAATCCGCGGACGGGAGTGAAGGGGAAAGGAAAGGGGACGAAGCGAGAGACGGTACTTCGAGGGAAAAAAAGGGGGGGAAACTAAAAAGTGTGTGTATGAAAAAAGAGAGCGGTGGTAGGACTTATCCTTTGATCCAGGATTTATTTAACTACGGTCCCAGCGCGAGCTTATCCCGGGGGAGGTTTTAGCCATCGACGGGGGGATACGCTATTGATTTTTAGCTCGAGGATTAAAAGCGCGCTTCCCTGTACTTGTGTACCGCTACGTGTACTTGCATTATTTTATGTATATGCATATGCATGTGTGTAACTAAATAATCGTATGCATACATATAGAATTGCTGTACACATATACGAACATACACCGGCATATTCTTCGAATGTATAATATCTACAACTATTGTGACCCAAAAAAGGTGTACGCCATTTGAAGGATATTCTAATAGCGTGGCCGATAAATATATTCACGTATTGTTTAAAATGACCTATGTAGATTTATAAATGATATTCTGCAGATTATTTATAATTGTATTGGATTCATGGTTACGTAAGTTCGGTGTCATGCTGGGAAGCTTAAATTAGACAATTTCAAACGTTAACGATTATCTTCATAAATGGTCAATTTTATCCGTGCAGATATAAATTTACGATCAAATATTCAAATATGTAATTGTACATATAAATATACATCATCCTTGTATCGTATGTAGAATTGTACGTGGAATTGATTAAATATTTGAATGCGATGTTCGTTACCTGCAGGAGTGGATCGATGGTATCAGAAAAGAATGACGTGTCCTTGGCACACGAGGCGACAGTGATAACAATCGAAGCTTATCGTAATTTCAGAAATGAGGTCGCGGATCTTCCAAGTGGAATTTCACACTTTCACCTAATCTGCCACGATATTTATCGTGTCCCGCATCCAAGATCGCGAGTCACGTTATCGCGACTTTCGGATGTAATATTGTTTGTCCTTGTTAATCCGCGGTGCACGTAGAACGAAAAAAAAAATTATTACGGGCTTTATGCTCGTTGTCTACCGAGTACGCGTAAGGGAAATGATTTATGTTACATTTCGCGGTACGAAATATATTTACTGCATGACTTCGTAATAAACTGCGTCAGTAAAGTATAATCTGTAAAACCCATAACGAAGTGGTGGCTTTTATCTACGTGCAATACAAATCCAACCATCCGGTTGCAGATTTATGGAAAATAAAAAAAAATGATCGTTTTACCACGGTACGATTATATATTTTTCATTAACGACATTTTACAGATATTCAAGATGAGCATATTGTTGCGACACTCTTGTATTCCATCTAGGTGATATTAACAAATGATTTCGTAAACACGACGGATTAATATTTCTCGTACGATCGTCAAACCTTCAATTTCGTGATTTACATTTCATGCTCGTCAGCCATTTATGAATATAGTACATCGCGCGAAGTTAATAAATTACAAATATCTGAGGGAAATCATGCAAAAGGCTTTTATTAAATGAGAAGTGGGTGACATAGAATATTACACAGATCTTTTTAATTCATGGGATTAAAGAAATTAAAAAGCTTTCCATAATATTCTATAGCACTTTGCGGCTCCCGTGGAATGACCGTCTTCATTGAAATTCTCTTTCATCACATTTCATAGAACTTGTAACATATTACAACAACATTGAATTACATTCGTAAACGGTCAGCACGAGGAAAGGAGAGAATCTTATTCATCGTATTTCATACAATCTTTAAAGTAAACATACGTCATACAAACTCCTTTTATCCGCGGAATTCAAGCAGCCAAACATGTCTATTCCAGAAATATGAGAAACATTTAATCGCTACGTTGAACCACATTTTTAAGAGGTCAATAAATACATTCGAATCATATACATTATTAAATACATTATTAACAATAGAACTACCACAGCAGTCAAAATGACTTGTTCGTAATTTCTCATAAAATTATTCGAATATATACCGTTGTTTCAAAATTTTATATACACACTTTTACTTTATGTAGATAACGCATGTAATTGAATCTTTTAATAACTTACATCCTCCGACCATAATTTATGTCTATAAATAATGTCTAACAATAAGTGTAAATTCTTTTTATGTATTTTTATTGGGAATTAAGAAAGAAGAGAATAACTCCCGCACGCAAATAAAGCTTTTCTCGTTCGAATTTAAAATCTTTTATGCATAAACAAAACAAAACAACTGAATGTGTGAAAGTTACTTCTTTCGTGCTGCTGGTATTTAAAAAAATTATCCCTAATTTTACCCAGAAAGATATATCCTTTTGTGCGGTTTTCTTTAATGCGGAATTTTATGGAACGTATCTACAGCATAAAAAGAGACTCGGCTGTGTATGTGCGGCACTACTAGTGTTAAAGTGAGCCAATATTATAAACATAAGATAATCAATGCATAAAGAACTCCTTGATATTCTCTAACGTTATATATTCCCTGACAAATGATTAGCAACAAGATGAATGACACCCTCTCCTCTTCTCGTAAGTTGTTTCGTTGCGCTAAACGATGGATGCGTTATCAAGAACACGATTCCTTGACGCGTACGCGTGCGACGGACGCAAAGTGCAACGAACGGCGCATCGGAAATCCGAAAGGCAACGATGCATCGTACGAAGGGGGTTGATAAAAAAGTCATGGCTTACGAGAGGCGTGTATACGACGAACCGATCGACGGCTTTAGGAATATACGCCCGGTTATCTTCTCGGGTCACCGGCCACGGCTGCCGGCTTAATCTTCGACTGCGCCCGAAGAAGAAGAAGAAGAAGAAGACGAAGCGGAATCAGAATCAGAAGAAGAAGAAGAAGAGGAGGACGAAGTAGGCACAGAAGAAGGGTCGACACTTATCTTTATCCGTATGCCTAACAACCGTCGGGTACAACTCGGCTTCATTCCTACCGATTAGCTCGTACGTTTTAATCGATGCTGGACATACTTGTCGTTGATCGTTAACTTTACACACACGGCGCGATACATTCGCGTGGCTCGTAAAAAATAATTCCCTCTTGTACGTGAAATATTTGGTTTCATGAATTTCAATTATTAAATTGCACGGAGACTTTTTTCCCCCCCATTGAAATTACTATTGAAATATTGTGTCGGTGAAAATGGTGTATCATTGTATTATATTCTCTATCCTTGCACCCGCGTGTCTCTCACTCTCTGTTTTTCACTCGGCAGTAATGAATTCGGATTATTCACGTATATATCGACGAAATTATTTTCTATTTATTACTACAGTAGTATCACGAAAAAGAGGGAATTATCGTTTTTGAGTGTGATAATGGACATTCTTGAAAAGATACAAAGGACTCGTATGTAGGTTGTCGCCGTCAGGTGCTACGTCGCGAATCGTTATGGGCATCGACAAATAATGTCTGCGTCCCTGCGAGCATGAGCTGTGTAAATCGTATTAGGGATTATTGCACGATCAAAAATATCCCCGTAGGATAATCCCCGGAGGTGGCACCGATGTGTGAGTGGCATTAGCTCCTCTGTGTACTATGATGCCTGTAGGTATACACCGGTTTCCCTGCATCGACCTCGCTCTTTCTCTCTCCCGATTGTGTTCCCACCTACGTGGGATCCTACTGTATATGCGTGTGTGTGCGTTTCGCTACCACGCCAGCCTCCGCGAAAATCCACGCCTCTGCATCCTGCTTTCGATTTATCTTTCTCCTCTTTCAGCCTCGCCACGGGGCAGGTGATATTGTTGAAGGGTTCTGCTCCCCGATACCTTTCGTAATCATGATTAGATAGCCTCTATATAGACATTTTCAATTAACAACTAGACCACGCTACAATAAAATTTACGAAATAATGTCACTTTCTACTTCAACGAAGTCTACTTCAGCGCGTCGTTCTTTCGATATACCATTCGATTGTACCAACTACTGTAGGTCAGGATAAATGTAACAGAATTACTTTTTACGGTAAAATCGTCAAGATGTCAGTTACCTCTACGTGATTAAATAGAAATATAATATCTATAAGGAATATAGTATGTGTGATAATTCATTATGTAAATTCTCTATATTTATGAATAATGTATTAAATAATATTTGAGTAGAGAAAGGATCCTTTGAAGTCGTCTTAATGTATTGAAGAGACTATGGCGATTAGGGAAAGAGAAAGATGATGTAGACCGAGGAGAGTACTGCCGAATCCTCGAATTGGCTCCCTTTTTAATTATCCCGTGATGTTACTGTGTCTCCTTACTCCTTGCTCCATTGTGCATTCATAATGGCTGATATTCAGACCCTTAATGTCCTAAGGCTCTTATAAATATAAATATGGGGCGGTACTGGTAACGTCTTGGTGCCGGTAACGATGCCGGTGTCTTCGATGTATAGTATGTATTTTTAATAGGATTTGCTAACCTGCCTCTTTTTATCTTAGGGCTTAACACGAATCAGCCTGCGATATTTTTTATAGAACCATTCGCACCAAACCGCAAAGAGCTTTTCAACTTCGAAGTCCTAAATTCTTCCCCCATACTTTCTTCTCATTCGAAAACTTTCAAATGCATCGTACACTGGAATTTCGCATTTTTCCCTAACAGATTACTCAACGGAAAAACTATTTTATCGCGACAGAAGTACGTGCTTTTTATTCGAATGAAAAAGCTTTTATTACTGTTTCGACTTTTAACTGGAAGGCAGAATGTGTATCTAGATACGATCCGTAGTTTAATGACTTGTTATTATTATTTAATGCTTCTTAAATGTCGATCAATTGCCACTCACGGAACCAATATAATACAACGTTCAATTATCTGCTTCACTTTATAACGTCGAATTCCATCTTCGTCACCGTGCAATACTTATTAGTACCCGGACGATTATCGACCGAAACTGTTTGCAAAATCACTTGAATAATAATAACTCAACATTTTTCACAACGGTGTAAAAGTCGTAAAGTGTTAAATACGATATTCACAGAGGTGATAAACGATCACGGAACCGTGTCAACGGACCCTTTGAAAAACGTTAAACGATACTTTTCTCACCTCGCAGAATAGCCGTGCGAGATTACGTTATAAAAAATGCATTTCCACCGAGCCGAAGAAGACGGAACGCGGCTGATCGCCTTCGAGCAGGGGCAAGGCAATCCTATTTCTTTCTTATGCAAAATCTTCGTACGCGTAGCCGTGTTAAGGGATTAAAAGTCCGCTCCGCAGGGTCAGCCGAAGGCTTAGAACGCCTAACAAGATTAGCCTAAGACGTCGAGTCCGCATACCCCGAGGATTACACATTATGTATTCACCTGGATGTATTCACGCAGAGATCTAGTTCGAGTTCCTGTTTCCCCGCGTATGCCGTCGAAGATGCCGCTCGTCAGAGTGCACAGAAGTGCGATTGTCTCGTAAGATACATTCACCCTTTGATTGCGAAAGCCGTATACATTCGAGTCTCTTTTTAACGCAGTTTGGAAGTTATGCGGTGAAGCAAACAAGCAACAAAAAATAAGTAATCCAAGAAATGTAAAATGTTCTAACAGCGTAACGCGCTCATCCATTTATTTTCGTTCTTTTTTGGTTTTTCTGCTGGAAATTTGAAAGAGAAGAGAATAATTCCGATACACAAATAAAGCTTTCCTTGTTTGAATCTAAAATGTTTTTATGCATAAAGAAAACAACTGAATGTGTGTAATGGGTTAAACGTGCTCATAATGGGCCACTATAAGGAAAAGTATCTACGATTAGACGACTTAGGATTCAGAAACATTATGCTCTTAAATCGATTTTATTCCACGTTAATTATTTTATCAGGTTCACATTTCATTCTCTAAAGCCTCGTCGTTTATTGAATTTGAATTCCAGTTAGATTTAAGGAAATTGCGCAAGTACCTGATCCTCTGGCATAAGCCGATAAATTAATTTCATTAAAGAAATTAGGATCGACTTAACCCTGGTAGGTCGGCGCATGCGTATATCAGATTGTTCAGATAATGGAAATTCGATTGATCTCGGGATTTATGAATCGAGCCGTTCAACAGTCAAAGTGACTAACTCCATAAAAAAGTTCGAGAAAGTTAATAATTATGAAACATTAAGCACCAATCATGCACTTTGACAATAATACTGGAAAATTTGCAAAAAGTGGAGTTAATCACTTTGCCATTTGAGCGGCTCAATGATGAAAATGGAATTTGGAATGACAATAATCGGACGACATGATAATCGTTGGATCATTGTATTCTGCTGTGTTTAATAATGTTTATAAATGACACGAGGCATGCTGGAGTAAGAGAAGATTAAGATGCGTGCATTAAATCATACATTAACCCCTCGATCCGTTAAGGTTTATCTGACAGCCGAAACATTCTCTCGTTTCATGGGATCCGACATAATCTTTCGTAGGAGAAGAAATCGCGGGAGACACCGCGGGTTTGGGTGAGCGTATTGTAATAATAGAGTACGTTTAGAGAGCGATCCTATAAGAGTGGTGGAAAAGAGAGCTGGTACCAAGGGGGAGCCTTATCTTCCCTGGTCGACTAGAACTCTATTTCGAGGCGAGATACGAGACTCTCTCCGCGGCTTTTAATGTCTTTTCTCTCCGTGTTTTGATTAAGAGAGCGAACCTCGACGTAGGTCCCGTGGCAAGTTAAGCAGGAGAGAAAAGAGGAAAGAGAAGAAGAACGCCGGAGATATGACGAGAGAGCTTTGAGTAATTGTCGGCTTATGACTGTCAGATCGTCAAAAGTTGTCTCCCACCGCAAAACCGTGACGATTAAAAGTCAAGATAAAATTCTACAGCCGCAAATAAAGTACTAGTTGTAAGTACACTGATTGCAGGCCCGTTATCGTAGAAGAAAGTGCGATAAAAATAACTGTTATAAAGTAATAAACTAATGTAACCACGATCACATATGCTAACTGCATTCAAGGAGTTTCGTCCAATAATAATTGTCCAAGGTTAAAGTCACATATACTCGTTATACTACGATCCCAACATTTCTTTATCACATTACATCTCTGCAAGTATCGTAAGAAATAAAATTGACAAGAATATTCTTTTAACTAGAATATATCGATGTATAAGAATCTTTGTGTACGCGAAAGTGGTAAACATAGATTCCTCGGTATGCAAATGCGGTTTCTTAGGTCGAACTAAGGGAAAGACAGAAATAAGAATTTCTCTAGGCAGATACCACAGATACCAGGCGAGGATGGTAGGAGTAAGTGGTGGTTTTGGCAAGGGGATGTTCTGATGCGATTTCACGCTGGATTTGCCTAAGATCTCCGCTAAGGAGCCCTTTAACCCTCCCCTTTCACCCTTCTCCAGACTTCACCCTTCCATCACCGATCCTCTATTCGTGGCTGCCGTTTTCTTCGCTCTAACTTCCTCCCCCCCCCCCGGCCCCTCTCTCACTTCCAACCAGCACCACTTCTCGAGAAACCCCGGAAGATTATGTGCCTTAGCACAGTGTCGCCTAAAACGCCGTCATTGTTTAAAAGAACCGCCGAGACTGTTGTGTTTCAATTATCCCTTCCTTAGTGACAAGCTGGAGGGAAGGAAAGACAAAAAAAGACAAAAATCGGAATGGAACAGTGTTTGGTAGACGGACTAATCTAACAGCTCGTTTTATAAAAGATAGGATATGGCATTCTTAAATGACATCGATAACGTGTTTATTTATTTTATGAATACAATCATGAAGATACTTAATAAGGACTCATATAATAAATTAGACGCAGCATTTTATTTCCGTGCACTTGTTATTGGTATATGTAGTAATACATACACACATTCATTAGCATGGGAGCACGTGGTCAAATATTGACCATTATCATTTTAAAATATCTGAGAAAGAATTTCTCATTGTCTCCAGGAATACTTATTCGATCGTCTTTGATCTTACTTCCGAAGGTAGAGAGCTTTCATCGATCTTCCTAAATATTTCAGATCGTCCGAGCAAGTGGAATAGTTAAATCCACCGTATTCCTCGGCCGATGGGGGTTCAGGTTTTGCTGAAACCCTCGTGGATTAGGGACGCTCGTGTTGCGCGTATATCCGTGTTTTAAGGATGCGTGCAAACCTGGTATATAGTCTATGTGTCCTATATACGTGAACCCTGATTTGTGTCGGTCTCTCTGTACGTGTATGCAAACCCTTATGGCTTAAGCTAAGGCTAAGGCCGAGGCTCTCCCGCGGGATTACTACGTCATTCTGCAGGACTCTCCGGTCGCCGGAAGGATCAGCTCTCTTCCTTCTGAGGATTTCGCGAAGGACTGCATCCTCATTCCTAAATCAGGTTGTCAGTCGTAGCTGTAATCATTTAGTATTGTTTAGCGTTCCTTTTCCCTTTTAAAGAGTTTTGCTCATCTCGTAAGACATCATTTTTCTGCTTGGGAACTGATCAGGCTTCTCTGTTTCTATAATAATATTATTTCTTCATAAACAGTTTTCAGTTTAAAAGATTACAGATGTGGTTGTAGAGATAATTATAGGTATGCATTCTTATATCTTTTGTGATAGTGCGGAGTAAGATCCAACAAAATCTGGTCCAAGGCTGTTAAAGAGGTAACAGAATCAAACAATAATGTTTATTTTGAATATACTTTATCATGTGATTGAAAAAGTAATCTTAATTTCTGGTCTTAAAATGGTCTAAAATTACATGTTCACGTCAGACATTTGTGCATCTTACTTAGTATATGGAATGTATAGGGTACCTGCCTGAATTATAATACCCGACACATCGTCAATTACGGCTTGTCACTGATTTGCATATCGATGTTCCGAAGTAGAATTAAGGGTACCGCCGATCCAGCTGTATTTCCCCGGTAGCTAGTAGACTTTGGGAACTTTTTGGGAGTGACAGGCGACTGTTCCTGGCTCCGATAAGAAGTTCCTCGATATTACTCTTCAGAATCCAAGGAATAATCCGTCCATCGCCTGGCGGTAATAGACGACCGGAACCTGTCCTTGGTGCCACCTAAATCATCCCCCAATGAGTTGGTGCTTACAATAACTCGTTACCGAAAATCCAAATTAAGCTCCTTAGCCGAGAAATTTACGAGACGTTGGTCCTCCTCTAACCACCCCCAACCAGTTTGGTATCCACCACCTTGCGAATGCTTCCCTCTTCCTTTTCCCTCGTTCAACGTAGTTTACCAAAGTAATTTTAATCTTGGCCCACGGTGCCTACACACAAACCTACGATCATGCGTTACTTACGGAGCACGAGACATGAAGATGTATCCCTCGAATCGCTTCTTGGGGAACGAACTCTAGCCTTCGTAATGTGATGAATATGTGTACGTGTAAATAGATACGAAAGGGGTAAAGGTGGGTACCGGAGAACGACGCCCTTCTCTTATTCTCCATCTTGTATAAGAGCTTACTCTCTAAGCGTCTTAGGGCAAGTTTTCACCCTTGCTTCCATCCACCGGCGACGTGCTGCTCGAGAAAATGATCTCGACTATTGGGTAAAACCTGTATCCACGGAGATTGGCGTGGGATTTATTTTAAATGTGCGACATTTATTACTCAATCTCCTTATGTAATATAATGTCAGATAATGTTCACGATTCCATCAATGAAATACCTGCAATTTTAATGATACGATTAAGTTCTGTTGCACTGATAACGATCTTATTTAACCAATAACATTTTTCGAATTCGTTCGAGTAGGCGTTAATGCTCGCGAATATTTCACTGCTGCGAGGTCATGTTACCAGGACTTCTTATCAACATCGCGAAACAGGGTTATACGAATGCTGTTTACGAACAACATTAAGATGTGTTTTTCAGCGCGATACGTGATCCTGTTGCTAAGAATTGGCTAACACTTAGATTTAGAAGGTTTCGTCGCGTGGCTGGTGATCTTATAAGCTACACTAGCTGTAAGGTTATCTCATTACGCCTTATCTGCTGCTTTCGCCCCAACGCGGGCTTAGCGGTACCATAGAGCTTAAATTGCACGCGAGCTCATGGACACAGCCTGTGCTTGCACGCAAATGGAGCACGGCACATACGGAACATGTGACTACTGATTTGCATATTACATTCGCGGATGATACCGAAAGGTTCCCTAACTTACGTAGTAAGGACCGACTTGACCATCTTAGAACATAACTTCGTGGACACCACATATTTTTTGGTGTCGTTGTAAAGTAATTAATCATCCTAAGAATTGTATTAAAAGAATGTGAGATTGTACTAAACAATAAAAATGGTTACTTAACCTCTTAACCGCGGAGTTCTTTCGACAAAAGGACATTACTTGGGTATTTTTAATTTAGGAATACAAAAATTCATGCGATATATAATATTTTGAATTACGATTTATAATATGGGTTCAACTGTTCATTACTGAAACTTATACGTATTGGAACTTGAGGATTATGAAAAGGATAATTGTAACTCAATTCGTAACTTTCGGGATAAGTGGAGATTTGAGTGACGAGTTAACTCGTCATTCCTGGTTGACAGACTAAAGTCACGTTTCGAAAATGGCCTGGAAACTTTTGCTTCTTATTACGTACACTAGATCGCTCAATATTCAGATAACAAAATTGAAATTATTTGTAAGACATCGATGTTTTATTTATATTTATATACGAATTTATATACGAAAATGAGAAATAGTTTAGAAAAGTACGTTATCCGTATAATCGTTTTTGTTTTTCTTATAACATGAAGATCAAAGGAAACGTTAAAGTAGCAGATTATGAAGGAAAGCCACAGTTGTCCGTGATAAAAGCATTTCGGAACGTTGAGATAGTTGAATGATTTTTAAATCAAAGATAATAAAAATAAATACACGGAAAGTAAGTGAGATGGAGAAAAGAGAGAACGGGTGCAGTAGATAAAGAGTTCGAAAGAGTTGGCCCGCTTATCTGTAAAGTCCGGCATCCGCCGGATCAGCTTCAGATACCAAAACCACCCACACTTTCCTTCTGCAACTCACGCTTAGGCTAAGTTACCAAGGACGGAAGCTGTCGACTTCCAGGGTTCGTGAATTCCGGTTTGCATACACCAGCTACTTGGCATTGCTAATTAATTGTGCCAAATTCATTCTACGTAGAACAAACTAACAACTCTAATATCAGTGTTGTTCGAGCACCGAATATACATATGAATATAACACATATGAATATAATACATATGTATATACATGGTAGGGTCGAAAAGCTTTTAATTGAAATCGATGAATAACAATCTTTCGAGATTTTTCTATCTTTGAAAATTACTTTGATTACTTAAATCTCTGCACATGATGAGATGCGTAGAATCAGAGGCGAGATGTGTAAGTTCAATTTAATAGCAGACTACGAATTTTTAAATATATTATTATACATTATTAATCCATACAGAAATTAGTACAAGTTAATAGCTGGCACAAACTGCACACATTTTTTGAAAATGTAACAGAACGCAGATTTCAAGATTGTTTATCGAGGATTTATCGAATGCGCTCGGAATAAAATGTAAGTTAAAAGGTAGATTTGTAGGGGAAACAAATTCTAATATTCTTATTCTTTGGACGAGGCTTCGGGACACAGCTTGATTCGATTTCGAGAGATTAGTCGGAATCGTCTTGGATTACCGAGTCACCAAGACGAAGGGGAAACCTTAGGATCGAAGTCGCGTTCGTACTATGTCTCATAGTCATCTGCATGGTATTTCACTTCCGGATGTCGAACACTCGATTATACGTAAAAATCTTCTTTTCGTCAGCTTAAGTGTAACAGAACGTAACTAAGCGCGTTGTTTACCTTCAATAAGATACTTGTGGGATTATGAAGGGATTTGTTACCAACATCAGTGATGTTGGTAATAAATATCTTAAGCGATAGCTAGAGATGTGATGGAAGATAGTACCATTCATATTCAATAATTATTAAAGAACCCCGTATCGAATTATTTATTCCATAATAAATACTAAGGAATATGAGTAATAATCTTAACACATTACTTACCGGCTACTAATTAAACGGACTCATCAGGATTCATCCAAATAGTGATGAATTTAATACAGAAAATGTAGTTTGGCATTCATAATAAAAAGTTGTTCGAATCTTTATCGCGTTACGAAATACTTAATTATGTCTCGTCGGAGGGAAAAGGGGAAGTATTCTTGTCGATGCATCTAAATGGTTCGAGCGTTTCCTGTCAGTGATTTAGAAAGACTCTCGCTAGTCTGTTAATGCTGGTAATCATCCCCTAAAAGAGAACGGAGGTCGAAGACATGAGAAAGAGTATTCGGTAAAGATTTTTCCTTTCTTCCCCACCCCGCGCCTTCCTGGAGAACCCATTATCGCGAGGAACCGGGGGTTGGTGATCGCAGGGTGTCGAAAAATATGTTCCAACTTTTTATCTTGTATCTGCACCGCCGGGTCGACAACGAATGCAGGAACCAGTCCGTTAATTTATCGAACGAGGAACTTCGTTACATGTTAAGTACACTTTTGCGGAGCATTTGTGAGCACTTAACCGGATATTATGGTGTTCAAATGAGGTAACTTATATTTGAAGATACTACTGCAGGCGAACGAATGGGTTTTACCTTGAATTTCAACATTAAAGTCATACTTTATTCGGCAACTTTGTATGCAACCTTTTCAGTGATTATGGAGAACTCGTGTATTCAATTTGTAGAAAGATTATTACGATGTAATAGATTGTATGTCACTATTAATTTAGAAGCAAAAAACAATCGATTATAATATTACGGTAGTAAGCCAAAAAATGCGCAAGATTATAATAGACGTTTTCGGTTTTGTTACCCTAATTGTGTATCACTTAATTAAATAGTAATTACTAATATTAAATTAAAATTTGAGTTAGTTTTATTTCTGATACAATGACGATACGATTCCTTTTCGATATCATTTAATGGCGACAGAAAGGTTGGTCATCGCGTAACAGAAAGTTGCGTTAAATGAAAAAGAGCTATCGAGTGGAACTCGGTTTCGTTTCTTCAAGGGTTGTCCCGCGGATGAATCTTATCTTTCGCCGAGGCTGTCAAAGACGAAGCACCCTGACGCTTCCGTCGTGGTTCCTTCACGGTATAAACGAGAAGATAACCGGAAAACCGATAGGGCCTGCACCAGAAATGAGAAATGTCTTTGTGGTTGCAGAGATTAAAGATTTCTTGGATGAGTAGCTGCCACTTCTTCTAGTTCTCCGTTTCTTCAAATATACAATCAATATAAAGGTTCCCCACAAGTACGTTTATACGAAATATACACGATGCCAGCCAACGTAGTGTTTACATTAATGTAGAATCAATTTTAATCATATAATAATGAAATAAATTGATCTATAGTAATATTAAAATATTAGTCGATCGAAGTATTTCTCTGCAGAATTACCATTACGTACGGTATACTAAAGTAATCAAAACTAATGGAACCATTTGAAAATAAGAAATAGATGAAATCCGTGGGATTTATTAGGAGAATGTAAGATCCAGTTACAGATCATAGAACGACGAGGAATGATCCTAATAAACAGACCACATAATACGGTCTTCCGTGACCAAATCCTGTGGTGTAAAAGCCCACCTTAAACCAGCTGATCCCGGCACAAAGACGACGCAAGGACGGGGCACCTTAATGAAAACTATAGGTCCCTAGATTAAGGTAGCCGTTGGTCAACCTTTGGCCATCGTAGGTACGACCTGTCTTATGCAATCTGGGGGCAGACTCTATGGCGACCGCTCGTATTAGATGGAAGTTTAGGGCATTAATACCTAATATCATACCACAGACAGTAAATCCTTTGTTGGTCGTCTTCCCGTAAGACTTATTACCCTGCATCATGGACCACCGATCGGATCTACTCTTTGGCGACAATGTTCGTATCCTTCATTATATTATTGTTCTATTAAGAAAATGATTAAAGAACCTTTGCTGGTTTAGATTTCTATCGGGCATTACTAAATCAGTAGTCTCGTTATATTATAATCGTGATGAGTAATATTACATATCATGTTGGATGGCTGTATGCGTATATTTGGGGAATATTTGGTATTACACGTGAATAATTCTATGGAATAGGTCATGCATTTATATTATTTATACAGTATGTATTTTATGCTTATTGATTTATTTTGTAATGTGGAGTAATCCCATGTGAAAAGGATCATGGATTTGGTGGAAAGTCGGGAAATTTGGTAACAGTGAATTATATGTATTACATTTTACATAATTGATCGATATAATAAGAGCTTTTCTATAAAGCTATCATAACACTGATAGCTACGATATTGCGCGAATAAATTTCTCAAGTACCGTGCACTGTTCCAGAGAAGACGAAAGAGATTTCGAGGAGGGCCTTTAAACAGATAAGTATTTCGCTATGCCGTGGGTGGAATCGGGATGGAGTTGGGTATTCGGGGTTCCTCTTTCACTTCTGGTTCTCTCTCACTCTCCATTTCCTCGGTTTCGTAGAAGTCTGGGATTATGACCTGGAGTGGGATAGACTCCGGGACTTAAGTCAGGGTTACAGAAGGATCGCAGCTATTGTGCCATCGCCCAGCTCCTATTGTCTCGGGATAGACGAGTGGATCTGCATATGCTTAGCGCGAGAGTTAGACTTCTCAGAGCGATCTTCAGCGGCTTCGCGAATCATCCCTGCCCTCGAATTTAGATCCCGAAGCGCAAAACCGTATGCCCATTGTCAGCCGGATGTATAGACTCCGGAACTATTACGACCTGCTCGAGTATCCTTGACTCTGCTCTACGATCATCGAAACTTTTGCAATGATTTAATACTGATCGACTGAATAAGTGTAAAATGTATTAGGTGTATGTCAAAGTTTAAACCTTTTCCTTCAGCCACTTAATAGAATTATTTTAAATTGAAATATCATGTTTTCCCCTTGTTTTGTGTTTTCGTAAGGTTGATATTGAAATTTCTAAAACGCCGTTTATTATTATAGAACAACAGTTTCAAGGCAACTGCATGGTAAAATGTTGAGACACATGTTTAGGGGAATATGACTGCAATGAGAACTATGAACTTCAAACGTGTATTAATTGTCGTTCATATTTAAAATGAATTCATATTTTAAATATTCAACTAACATTGAATCTTGTGTTTGTTTCAGCGAAAAATCTTCCTGTGCACTGCGTGGTAGAAACGATCCACAACATCGTGGAGAGCCATGTGAGCAACTCACGTGAAAATTGGCGGAGGCCCCAAGTAGAAACGGACTCTTATGTCATCATTCCTATTGCCATGCCTTTCCAAGTAATTATATATTGATCAATCTGCTATTATTAATTTTTCGTATAAATTCCATTTGCGACATTCTTTTTCACGGATAAATATTTTCAATATATCCAGTGGTTCTCGATTGTCTTATTACTGCAATTTTTTGTAAATAAGAATTGTACTGTGTCAAGGCAAATTTACCTTTTACATTTACCGTTATTACGTCATAAAAAACGGATGCGATGAATTTTAAAATGTACAAAAGGTAGCTAAAACTTTGATGATGATAATACAATCAAATTTGTTGAACATATTATTAACTACAAAAAGTAAGAAATGATAAAAGCGAGCTTTTAGGAAAATGCGCCATTTCATGTGAGACGACCTAATAATTTTGGCACAATTACTTTTTATTATGTACTTATTTACATTCCGACTAATCATAAATCATTTGTTTATGTTTCCAGGATTTAGTAGGCGAGGCACTGGTTCGTCTCGGTTATTCCAGCGATCTGATACCAAGCGCCCGAGGCAGTATCGTGATAAGAAACTGGAAACCTTTACCTATGGAGAAGGTTGCAGATGGACCTCTGTTAACCGTTGGTGATATTTTGGCTGAATTAACATCCGTGGCAACACTGAAGATTCAGGTCTACAGATCGAGGCCACCACCACCGAGTCCAGCAGCGGAAGTTAGAAACAAATTACTGAGACTGCTCCTATTACACAGCCACGCGCTCCTCGTATCAGCAGGATGTCCTCTAGATGAGGTAACGTATTTTCTAATAATTATGATAATTATCATTCTTTCTAATAGTCTGTTTTTCGAAGTTAATTAAAGGAATAGCATTCTTGCAAGTGGATTAACATGAAATATGAGTGATGATTATTGTGCAATTTCTAGTAGATTAATCCTTTTAATATCCAAAAGCTAGAATTCGAAAGTAGGATTATTTTTCAATCTTTATTTTACAAGATTATATATAATGATAATTACATGTAATATTCTGTTATGAAAATCGGTTACCTCCGATTTTTTCCAAAAATGCAATTAGGAAAGAGGTATATTCCGTTGGACTCCCATTGGTTAATTGGCTTATATTAACATGTAACTATATCTTGATTTTAATATTAGAAATATCTTAAAAAATGCATATTTTCCAAGGTATAGCTAGATGGTACATAGAAAAACAGCAAGGCATTAAAACGGTTAATGTGAGATTTCTCTGACATTTAATTTTCGATTTCGATTTTTAATCAATAATACAAGTCAAATAAAATTTCTTAAGTAATTAAGAAATTAAGTAATTAACGTTCATATTATCACTAACAATTTTACTAGACAGTACTGACAGGATACATAAATGATTTGCTACATTAAAATATTTTATTTCAATTATATTGCAATTTTAATTATAAAAAACATACAATAACCTCTGAAATTCGCTTACACGGAAATGTTAGTTTACAAATTTTACCTCTGTAACAACGATATGCATAAGATATCTTGTGATCGGTGTTTAATATGGAAGAAGGGGTTTACCTGCGACGTATGGAAGGAGTTTAAGACCGATTCAAGATCAGATCCGGGAAAGGAGTCCCGCAGTAAGACCGCTTAAAAATGTATAAAATGTAAATCTGGCCAGAGAGTGTTTGTCGTCGGAGCACCTAATCTCATTAAGAAGTCCTCCGGTTGGTACTCTTGTTCCTCCTTCAAGAACCACACTGGTAATCTTCGGTAGACTCTTGTTCGCGGCATGCTGATCCTGGCCTTAAATAAATGCTTTCTTGGTTTGAGCCACCAGCAGAGAACCCACCGCACCACTGGCCGCCCTTCTTTTTAGGGTTCAAGACATTTTCAGATAATTAAAGTCCCTCCCTTAACAATACTACCTTTTCCAACACGGTTGTTCCTCCGCAATTTATTCGCTTCATATATTTGATATATCTTGGTATTCGTATTAAAATTCATGTTACTGAGTCACGTAGCTTATCATGTTACGGTTTCGATATTTAATAAAATGTTATAATCAACTTTCGTTAGAAATTTGAATTCCAAACCACAAATTGGACTTTCCAGATCCCCAAGTTTAGCCATTGGAGCCAGAAATCTCTAAGTTATTCTTAACATATAATCTTTACAGTTAATAACGTTATTTTAAATTACGAAGGAAATTGGATATTGAGATACAAAAAGATATTAAATTAGAGAATATGTTGCAAGAGATGATCTTTAGCATAAGAGAACGTTTGTAAGTCTATTAATCTCCGAAAGTTGCCCAGAGATTTTTTGAAAGAAGTAGATCATCCGGAAGGAAATCCACTTGACTTAGTTTTCCCTAAGATTGAAGTACTAAAGCACGATTTCTGAGAGTAGGGAAGAACAAGCGTGCCCTTCCGACAGCGAAAGATCTCCTAGCGTGTGATAGGATTACCCTTTACTCAACCAAATTCGCAGCCTTCATCAAAAGCCCCCTCTATATCGGAAAGGGGTGTAGGTGGGGGTCGGTGTAGGAGAAAGATGTCCCACCCCCGACGGGCGGGCATTATCTAAGTGCACTCTCTTTGAAGATCCTGCTATACTCGCCCATCCCCGAACTTTAATGCCGCTCGCGGTGGTCTATGATTACCAATTTTCTCTGGCAGACGTTTCCTGCTTGTGTTTCGGCCCGTCGGCTAATGGCGAACGGCTGTGATGGAGAACCGTCGACTAGTGTAGATGTGGTTTAATCTACCGATGATTCGACCGAGACTCATTGTTCCTAAGTAACGATTACCAAGTAATAAGTAACGATTATGCCGATAGTTATATTAATGTGCTCCCTATGAATTTGTATAATCACATTTTACACGAATTTCTTTAAATGGACTATTTGTGAAGCCCTGACATTTGCAGAAGGAGTAAATATGACTTGTAATTATAGATTTCAGTAGGCATATAGATGTGGCTTAATGAATCAAGAGCAATTGCCACCTTCTAGTTAGGAATAAATTAGAAATAACTTAAAGATATTTGTCGCAAAAAGAGTGTTAAGAGTTCATTAAGATTTCAGTCTGTTATCAGTGGGGTTGAATTCCTAAGAAATTCATATTTATGTTCATTAAGCTTTGCAATGTGAGATACGCAAAGAATATTACGTTAGAGCATTAGATATCTTGCACGTGTACCACGTATAATCAAAGAATTTGCAACATGTAGACTTCTTTTATACGGTAAAATGGATTATCATAATTGTTACAGTATAAACAATTCTTTTACTTCCTTTCCAGTAGACTTCTTAAGTAATCCACCCACACAACAACGCAAATGGAACACATTTCTCGCATTAATCATCCTCAAATATAGAAGCTGACGTATGCCGAGTCTGACACAAAATCTACAAATTCTTGGAGTTATTCCGATAACATAATTCGCGCATTACATTCGACTAGTTGATCTCTTTTTCTACATTCATCCAGTACTTTCTCTCAGTACATTTAATTACTCTTATCATCTTCAAGATCCTCATCATACGTTGTCGCATGAGAGGAAAAGCGCAGCCCAATCGGCTAAACGGTTGACAATATCGTGAATTTGTCACGGTTGTTTAATCAGTTTTTGCGATTGCGATTGATTTACTACCACCCTGCGGATGATCAGCTGACGGTGCTACGTCAGCCAATGAATAATAAATAGGCGTAAATCAGGTCTGGAATAGCATTGCAGTAACATTCAGATAAGCCGTATGGCCCGTTTTCTTCTTCTTCTTCTTGTCTCTTTCTTTTATTTCGTACATCGTTCTGTGTACGTGTTTGCCGACCGATTTCTGAAATCTCGCGCCCTGTCACAGGCTTTCGGCCTCGGCTGCCTACCTGAGTGATTAAGTGCCGGGCTGTAAAAGTCGCCGGATGAGAATTCGTAGCGGCTGACAGCCGGTGGATAATTGTTCTGCGTCGTATCTGACGCTACCAAGGTGTCTTGGATACGCGGACGGATTACCGCGTTATTAAACTGGCGTCGAGTGGCAAGATCCTCGCGGCCGAACGCTGTTTGTTCTTATAAATCATCCTCTAGATAAGGCACACGCTCCTTCAGCCTCATACTACTTCCTACGACTCTGAACTTTTCCATAATCTGCCTCCTTAATTCCACGGCGACGACAGCCTTACCATTCCTGCGTCCCCTAATGCGCCAACTAACGTGCCAACGGCATCACACTCTATCCAGATTATGATTTTATTGCCGGATAATGCTCGATGGGTTAATGCCACTGATTAGCTCGCGTTACTGTTACGGAGATAGTGCTTCTTGGAGACCGACAGACTAATAGTTCTTTATTACCAGTTGAGATGTACATATTGATGGAAGAACAATATTGGAAATGCTGTCTGATTGTGAGACGTAGAAAACATTGTAGAACAGAAATAGATGTGCATATAAAACGAGGATTTGAAGAACTATGTGATAACTGAAATTGATTAGTTATAAGATTGTTAGTTGAGCAATATTATATTATAAAAATGGAAAAGGAAGAAAGAAGACAAGAATGAGAATGTTATATTAGAAACGGGAATCAATGTCTGTACTAAATAATTTCTTATATAAAAGTGTAGAACTGTGGGATATTAATTATAATTA
Source organism: Nysson spinosus (assembly GCA_910591585.2). Lineage (NCBI taxonomy): Eukaryota > Metazoa > Arthropoda > Insecta > Hymenoptera > Crabronidae > Nysson > Nysson spinosus. The sequence goes on from OU342830.1 coordinate 3,914,315, forward strand.
ATTTTCGATATGGATGTACGAAATGTATTGTGACGAAGAAGAAGTATTTTATAATCTGCATTCTGATTTTATAATTGACACTTTCCTTTTTCACTAGATCACTATTTACTTATCGAAATTAATGAACCAATATTGCCCCTCCATTAAACCGAATACTATTTTTTAAATAATTAAAGCTGTTGACATATAGAGTATTTCCTAAGCAACAATAAAAGTGTGTATTAAGGCGATTTTCATATTTTTCTGTACAAAATCACGGACTAAATTTATATCTGATATAAGTTTAACATAAGAAGAGTTTTAATAATAATAAATTATAATTCAAGGTGTTAATTTTGCAAGTTAAAATATTATCATCATTTAACCAGGAGAAAATGCACCATCTCCCGAAAATAAGGAAACCCATGGGTTTGTTACAGATGACATTATTATCGTTATGCAGAGGTGGAAATGATTTATCGGAAGACACGAAGAGAAACTTCGAGTCGTGGTTACAACAGCAACAATTAGGTTTAGGGTTGAATCCAATAGTACCCTCCTCGAATCATCATCATCATCACACGCAGAGTCCTCAACCAGATAGCGGCGGCCCAATTGGTCCTGGAGGTACTCCTATTGGTCCCCCGCATCCTGCTCTCCTGCAATACTCTCACAAAACAAGGATGAGGACCAGCTTCGACCCTGAACTCGAATTACCGAGACTGCAACGTTGGTTCGGAGAAAACCAACATCCTTCGCGCCAGCAGATACAACATTATGTTACGGAATTAAATTCTCTGGAGTCTCGACGTGGCAGGAAACCTTTGGACGTAAACAATGTAGTCTATTGGTTCAAAAATGCTAGAGCTGCTCAGAAGAGAGCTGAAACTAGGGGTATAAATGGATACAGCCCGCCTGGACTGAGCCCAAGGGGTGCAAGTATCGTCAGTGAAGATTGCACGGACGAAGAAGAGGATTCCAGACATCAGGTAGAATTTTAAACTATTATTAAAGCATGCCTATCTTATTTAAGTCTACAGTCTACATTCGCTGTGGATTAAACCCAAGATGTTCTGCAATAAAATGCGTGAAAACATGGAATACATTCTCTCACGTCGCACTTTTGAAGCGTATAATATCTCGATATCAACCTCTTCACTAGATCTAGTCGAAACTACAAATGCGTTTCGAATCCACCATTCTTTTTATATAAAACGAGGAGTTTCAGTTTGATATCTACATTCGACAGCCCCACCCATATATACAAATATTTATTTTAATTAAGTAATCGTTACATGTTATTAAGATACTCTTGATAGTTTCTTTGGAAAACCTATTTGCTTTAAATACATAGTCCATAGACGACACCCAGAAGTTCTTGGTATTTTTCTGCTCAGTCTACCTCGCCATCTCCTTGTCCACCTGGCAGTCCACCAGCGGGTCCATTATCACTGACAACCAGACCCGAAGATCAGCAACCACCACCTTCGACGCCATCTTCGGTGAAGCAAGAAGATGCACGTGTGTCCTCCGGCTCCGAGGATGAGGAGGCAAGACCCGCTGGTCCATTACCTCCAGGATTTTCTTTAGTCCCGAGTCCAATGTTTGGCCATGGAATTATGTATATGTCGCATTATCTACCGCCACGTGGACCAGCCGGTTGTCCTACCAGTATGTTGGACGAAAGGAGGAAGAGGAACCGGACGTTCATCGATCCCGTGACGGAAGTGCCGAGGCTCGAGGCTTGGTTCACTCACAATACTCATCCTAGCCACGCGGTAAGTTTCGACGATGCGGCTTAATTATCTGCACGCTAATTTGTCATATCGCTATCGACACGCGACGATGTTGATTTCAAGCTTTGTAATGGAAGTACCACGCGTTTACATATACTGGCTAGGATTCACGCTATTGTTTCTAAATCCAAATCTGACTCGCGATTATGTTTTGCACGGTTTTATTTGGTTTAATCTGTTTCGTTGTGCGTGGATATAGTTAATATTGTCAAGCTACCGGATTCGGGAAACACTTTTATTATTATGGAAATATCTAGTTACAGATATGTCAGTTTCAGTTTTATAATTAGTTATGGTTATGCAATAGTTAGAGTTACAGTAATATTTACTCTTTTAGCGTACGTGGCTATAGCTTCATTAAAGAAATAAAGTGTTTTGCATAAGCTGATATATTTATCAAGTCTTTTGAAATTATTCTAGATATCATTTTAAGTATTTTAGTTTCTATTCAGTGAAATTATAACCCGATTATACTCTCTTACTTTTAAATCGATAGTACAACTTGTATTCTGTAAACTTACATTTCTCCAAAACAGATAAAGGAATGTAAAACATTTTTAATACCCAGCCTTCAGAAACATATAATCTAAGAAACGGCATTAAAGCGAGCTATTAATGTATGTTTACATTTTACGTCTATGTCTAGTTCTACAATACGGTTTGTTTGGCCAGAAAGTTCGTGCGGTTTTCGTCAGTTTTTGCAGGAAAATCGAGGGGTTTTTACGAATGCGAAATTTACAAAGCTGTGCGAAAGATAAGGAAAGGTTGTAAGTCAAAATTGTATAATATATTATTGAATAATGAAAATTGAATGAATATATAAAGTTGAATAAAAGCGCTTTATATCTTCACATTTAAACCGTACGAACTGTTTGGCCAACTCAATAGCATATCAACTTCTTGTTTATTCCTCCTTTAAAGCGAAGAAACTTTCAAACAAATAAATGTTGTTTTCCGGCATGATTCATTTCCAGCTTATTTTGAAGTACACGGAAGAGCTAAACCGGATGCCGTATCGCCAGAAGTTTCCTCGACTGGAGCCGAAGAACGTTCAGTTTTGGTTCAAAAACCGGCGAGCTAAATGCAAGCGGCTGAAAATGGCACTTTTCGAGGGTGAATCGCCGCAACCACATCCATATCACGCAGACTAGCTCGTTTCCTTAAGTACCATTAATTAGATACACCTGATATGCGAATAACATTATCAGGCGTATATCTCGAGGAAAAAAAGGCAGAGGAAGGAGAAGAAATAAAAAAAAACATCGTTAATCGACCTGTTATTCCTTAATATCGTTGACTTGCGATCCGCCGCAAACGGGGGTTGCACTTTTATTGTAATTACTACGTATCGATTAATATAATTAATATGAACCTTGATGACTGTAAATACGAGAATGATGTCGAATAAAAGTATACGTCATGATCCACCGCATCCTCATTATCCTCCTTATCCTTGCGCTCATATTTTACGTCCGCCTTTGGTTTCTTATCATTTGTTTAAAAGAACTTCTTTGTTGCAGGACAAGCTTTGGGACTCTGTTCTTACTTTTGAATCATTGCAGTCTTTTAATTACATAACAATCTTCTATGTTTAGAATAATTTTTTAATGTTAATTATTGGGCGTACGGAAAGTAATCAATTCGGGAGTAGAAAATATTTCACATCGAAAGTAAGGAATTGATTTTTTTGTTCAAAAATGTAATTATGCCATTGGTGGTTCGTCGGTCAAGAATCATAGATAATGATAATTATTATCAAAAAGGATAATGTTTAATACGAAAGAGGAAATGGGGTTTCATAAAGTATGTGGAAAACAATTTATTACTTTCTGGTACTCTTGATATTAATGAATGCTTTAATTAAATAATAAGTTCTATCCAATACCAACTATATTTGAAATCTAGGTCTCTCATGGAGTTTCCTGATGGACATCAAGGACTTTTGTCGATGTTCTTCCGAAGGGCTGAGTATAATAAATCGTCGATCGTGAAATTCGTAACATTCAGGCCGCGAATAGACGCGTTCCATATACATTGATATACAGACACATGTGATAGTGTTTCCAAGTCTACTGAAATACAAAGCAACATCCCGTACTGAAATCTCGTCGTAAGATAAGACAGCCATACTGTCGTCGAGTCAGCCCTAACTCAACCATCACAATAGTCAATGAGTCTTTCTCCGAAACCGACGAAAGACCTATCTATCGCCCCCGACTCTGAGATATCTTCGGTACGTAATTCCGAAACTGTTACATCTAAACAGAACATTTTACTTCTGTGTCAGAAACCCAAGCAACTGGAACAGAATATAAAAACTACGGTGTTTAGACAAATCACAATAAAATCATAATTCTCATAGCTTTATCCAGTCTGCTTGTATTACACCATTAATCTATTCATTCTCAGTTCAATTCGAAAGATATTTTTATTAATTTCAATTAATTATAAAATTGAATTACAAAGAAGTTATACTTACAAATATCCTTGATACATGAGCTTTTCTACGGTCGAAATATTATTCATGTAAGATATTAAGTTTTATACTATTTCATAGTATATACGTTGATTTATTATTTATTTTATTACTATTATATGTTTCATGTCAATAATTATCAAGAAAATGATAAACATACTGAAGAGAATACTATTTAATAACCATAGAATTTACAATGAAGAATTTTAAGCATACTTTACAGGTTTTACACTTTTATCAGCACCGCGTCAATCTTTCAAATTATTTAAACAAACCATATATTTCCTGCAAAACGATATGACGTTTCAATAATATCAGATTTGTACATTGATCGAATAAAAGTACAGTTTTAAAAACTATCTAAGAACGATCTATATCTACTTCTATTCATATACAATTACATTTAATTCCTAAAACCATATTTTTGGAATTATAAACATTATACACATTTTTTATATTTTTTTTCCAATTCAGACATAAATATAGTATCACATAAAGAATACGCCTCCAAATAATACGTGAATTCTCTCACTCACCCTGATAAATTCAATGTATTTATGCATATCTATCAAAGATTTTTAAACAATCTATTTACAAACGGTTAATATTGCACTACGATAAGTAAGGTTTAGAAAATTTATAAAACATTGTATAAAACGATTTGATTCAGGTTAATAAATGATGCTACTCTCGTGTACACGGCAGTTAAGAATTTTTCGAACGTTACTCTTAATTTGTTGCTGTCTTAATTACAAGGGATACTCCAATTAGGAATAAAATAATGTCAAAATGAACAAGTTAGTAGTAATTGATATTAGTATTCGTTGCATTTTATCATGCTAAACAACAGACGCGAATGCAAATCCTTTTTTGAAAACGAATTCTTGCAAACTTTTTAAACTCTGTTGCCGCCCGAATACTTTTGCGCGAATATATTACATATAATAATAATATATACATGTATATACACACATATTATTGCCATTTATTATACAATACAGCATGATTTAATTCATTTATTTTGTATTAAGATTTATTATGCATACCGTATTATGTACCTACATAATATACGAAATATATATTAAATGGAAGCGACATAATACATATTTAAACCAAAAATGGCGAAATGCATTTCGCCGAATGTTTAATTTATTTTTATGCATTCTTAATTTATGCCGCTTCCATTTAAGACTTCATCTTGCATCAGTTCCCAAGTTATTACATATAATTATACTACGGTATGTATTACATATATAAATGATGCTAAATGATGATAAATAATAATAATAACAATATTAGATTGTGCACAATTTGAAATTTGTACTTCTGTTTGCCTATTTCCACTGACATACCTTTAAGTCAATTTTATCAATCTACCATTTAAAGAGTCGATACTTCAAAGAATAGTCGACTACAAAGTAGAACCTTTCCGGTAAGGTCGCAGAAGGAATAAGATGATTAAATAGGACTTTTATCGTGTACTACGAGGTATTATAAAAGTCACGAGTCACGAAGAAGCGGGCTTTCAATTCCGTTAAAGGGGGTAGTGATGTAACAAAGATGACGAAGAGGGATGTCCTCGGCATCCATAAACGCACACCGTCTACGTTTCAGGGATCTCGGTGAAGTCGTTCCGGATTTAATGAGGATAGGCGGATTTGTCCAATTAAAACGTCTTGCAAGGATCGACGCAGGTCTACGATGGTTCATTCGCAAAACATCGAATCCCGATTTTGCGGCAGCAGCCGCTTCTTATCCGGAGTATATAGCTACAAACCAAACCGTTATCCTTTTCGTTATCGTCGACTTGCTTTTTATATATTGAGCCAACTTGAAAACTTGCTACAAGGATAAGAAGGATTTATGTACGGTATGACTCAAGAAATTGATAGCTGTGTTCCTAGGGAATAATTGAAGATATTTGTGAACATAAACAGAAATGAAACGGTTTTCTGAATATTAGACCTCTATAATTTCATGTAACTTTGAAGTCACATATGTAATTGTCCATCCGCATATTTTATTTCGTTTTATTCTTTCGTTGCAATAATAATTGTCAGAGTAACGATTGTGACCTTTTCTGGGGTGTTTAAGTAATAATTTCGCTACTGTTTTCACGTAATGTATCTAGAATCGTGTTTACGTCATAATACAATTTGTCGGACTTTATTGTTTGGCGAACAGATACGAGTCTGATGTTCTTTGTGTATAATAATTATTTTAAAATATACTGTTACTATGGAAGGAGATGATAATTTTGTATTGAAATTTGTAACGTCTAAATTTTGTTGAATTTTAAATAACAAATGGCTTTTAAATAACAAGCATAATATGATAAAACAATTTTTTTTAATTTCACTCTTATCTGAGTAACAAAATCCTGCGGCATCCAGTTAAAGTTCTCACATAAGAATCCCCTGCTGCCAAATCAGTGTTTGTCAACATTTAGCTTTAAATTTGAGCAACATGTGCGAATCGTAACTTAATTTCTCAAACAAGGAACCAATGACCGAAATAAATGATCCAACGTGGAAATATGAATAACGTAATAATTGAGTCGTTTTTAATATACTGCACAACACTAAATCAGCAAATGATATTATTTAAAGTGCATTAATCTTATTCAGCGGATTTGTGAGCTGGTAGATAGCCGACTAGAAATCTAAATCCGAGGGTAACGAAAAAAGGACGGGCTGGTTTGGACGGATAAGAAAATTGAGCTCGCATCGAAAAGGAAGGAAAGAGGGAAAGGTAAGAGATCGCCTTGGTGGAGGGTGGCAGGGCGATGCCTTATGAAAATCTAAAAGTCAGCAACTCCGAGGATCATCGCTCTATCTGATCTTAATTTGTCAGCCGACACAGGAACAATTTAAACCACACCCCCGCTAGTAAATCGTTATGAAAAATGCCGGTTTCGCCGAATGCTTCATTCTTAATTTATGCCGCTTCCATTTAAGACTTCGTCTCGTTTCAGTTGCCAAAGGTATTGCATACAATTATCTCATCAAATAAACCAATAATAAATTGGATATATTTATACGTATTCATCAATAATTCTTAAATTGATTTTTTCATAAGCAGTAAATGTTCTACTTTTATAAGTACGATTTAAGAATTATGTACGGCTTTATGAAGTAGCTGGATTTAGCCGGGATTCATTGGTGTATAGCACTTTGTATAATATACATATATCTTAACATACATGAAATATACAGAATAGTTTGTACTTGAAATTATTATTAGACTAACTGCATTAGAATATAATTGTTATTATTTAAAATAACATAGAAGATATCTTCTGTTTCCAGGAAAACAGATCTTAGTGTGCGACACACAGAATTTAGGATTTAAAAAAGTGAAATGAAATAATAAAAGAAAAACATATAATAATATAAGACGTAGATATAGATCGTTTCAAGCAGCTTTTGAAACTCCACATTTATAAACTTTATTCACGATAATTCCTTTAAACTATTATTATATTATGCATTCGATGTATCGTAAGATGCATTAACATAATCATATGTTTCAAAATTAATGAAAAAAGTCATCAAGGGATGTAAACCTTATAAAAACAAGGGAGTAATTGTTTCTAACCAGAGGAAATTTTGGATTTCAGAATATCACGTGGCACGATAGAAACTAAACTGTGGCCCCGCTGTGGGAATTGCGATCGTGCACCAGGAAAAGTATTCGCGAGACGTGGGTACACGTCCTTCCAAAGGAGCATTGTGTGCGCTTCGGCATTCAGAGGACGTTCTTATCTGCCTATCCGGAGAGCTGTCAGCAAAGTTCCTGAATAATAACGGGGAGCAAGACAGCGAGATAGAGAGAACGAGAAAACGGTGTTCTCCTATCAGCGGTGGTTAGGATATGCCTAACTATTCTGTTTCCATACGGCTGCCGGACGTTTCGCCAGAGATAATGTTTTCCAGCCTGGTTAGATCGTCGGATGTGATCGGTAAGACTTGTAAAAGTCTCCTAATGCTCTTCATGTAATGAAAGGTTTATTACGTCGCGGCTGGAACTTTTTGTTATCCATCTATTGGCAAAGTCAAGATTTGTCTCAAATAATGTTAGTTTATTAATTTTACCATTGTAACAGGGGTATAATGAATGATAAAATTCAACGGCTCCCACGCAATCCGGTTATTACAATATATTTTTACATATATGATTAAGGATAATATAATTGATTAACATTCTGTTCTATGCAAGTTACTTGGCCGTAGAGTGTAATTAGTTGACTTTGATTCTTAAATCAATAGAAGTATAATAGTTATGTGCACGTGTTCAACTGATATATTTAATTTATTCGAAGTTCAGAATTTATTATAATTGGACGAGTATTTTTTCTCTCGAATACTGATGAAACTGGAATTATTTCATTTCTACATAGATAAAATTAATTTAGGCGAATATCGAACTTGTGTCTTTCGATTGGAGGAGTGTTCTTCAACCTTTTTCTATCTCACGGCACACTTGAATCTATAATTAAACTTCCGCGACGCGCTTAAATTATGATGATTAATATATTTTTTACTGTATTATGTATATGTTTATTATAACAATGATATATTCGTATAATCAATTTAAAGAGGTTTTTATTTTAATATGTGCCCTTATGGACTTCTTTCGAAAAGAATTTAATTAATGATCTTTCGGAAACGGAAGACCAAAGGAACACGGAGAGGCAAAGAAAACAACGAGGAAACTGCTAAAAGGGAGACGAGAAGGCGGTTAAGACGAAGTCACGGGACGACGGGGAAATTCGAGAGCTCGCAAATTAGCCACAGGATTGGCCTTATAATCCTTGAGGGATGCTAACTCCGGCTACTGTTCCATCTTGCTTCTTCCTTATCCGTTTCCATCTTCATTGCACGTCTCTCCTTGTTCTTCTTCCAAGAAGGGTAGTAGATGAAATCATATAAACGAACTTTGACTCCACCATCTTATTCTTTAATCCCACCCTGGCGCAGTGGTGTCTATGGTAAAAATTATGAGTGGTCGGAGGAAGAAGGAGGCTGAAGAGCAACGATTGAAAGTAATGAGCCGTAGAAGAAAGATCAACGGAATAGTGGGTCGTATCCTCGATTCCGTTTAATCCGAGGGTCGGATAATTAATCCCGTTAATTTATTGGCACTTCCCCTTCGCTATAACCACGTCTAAGAAGAAGAACAAATTCTTTCGGCGGGTGTCCTAGGAAGATTCACTAATGTTTTGGAACAAATGTCACATTGCTTTGATGTACGGTGTCCACTTACGGTCGGATTACAAACGTGACTCTTATTCTTTATAAGGATACTTGTATATACACAATTTTTAATATCATTATTCTTTTCAAAGTATGTAACAGTACATTTAAGTTGCCTTTAAACTGGAAAGGACTGTGTTTAAGTTTATATTAAAGTCTTTATTAAAACAGCATGATATATGCTGAAGCTATGTAGTGGTAATATGTGATGTAATAAAGGTAAAAATATGATGATTAATTCCATAAAAGATGTAAAAGGTACCTTGAAATTCTTCTGAGGTTAAGTACAAGATATCCGCCACTATATCAAGGAACGGAGGTTGGACATTATCACAGAGCAATTAGATAAATCAGTGTAACGAAACTTCATCTTTCCGAAAAAGCCCGAATCGGTTCCTTAATTGATCTACAGCCAAATATTAGAGGATTGGACAGGGTATTAAGCCTCCGAGAGTGGCCGCTTAGTCGGTCATTGGCCAAGATCTATCGTAGGAGTAGACCTCGAGGAGAGAAGATCATACCACTTAGCTCGGCCAGGGAAGGAGGCTCTTTTCGCGACCGTAAATAAAAGAAATCCTTGTAATGGCTTTCGGCAAAAATCCTCCCACCCTTCCTACCCCCGGAGGATTCTACTCGCCCCTCCAACGAACTGGGATCTTCAGCACGGTTATTAAGCCCCCGAGGCAACCACCCTGCAACGAGCCCTGTATCAGAACCCCGTAGGCCCGCAACAGTCCAGCTAACAGCCACAGTTAATTCCTTAACCCTTATAGACTTGGAGAAAATTTAGGGACCTTACGAACGAGGTACTGCTTCGAACGTATAAACTGGCAGTTCGATGGTGAGGGAATGGCGGCAAAGAAGGAGGTGGAGGAAGTGTTAGAGGTACCATGAGCCGAACCAGGAATACCAGGTGCTCCTGGGATCTTGGCGGCATCTTACACCCGGACGATACATAATTTATGTCGCGCTCTGGTAGGCTTAAGACAGTATTAAGATCGAGCGTGCACCAACATCCCGTCTCTTACACCTACTCCTACCACCTTGTATCTCTCCGGCAAGTTATTTACACGCGAGGAAGAAATAGCCTCCGTGGATCGTCCGACGGATTGCCTCTTCCGTAAGGCACCGCGATTGGAAATTTAATTGGAAGTAGCTAGATATATGTGCTGGAGATCTATACTTCATAGTTCAACATCTTAACTAGTAGATTCTTTTTCATGAGAGCGATGTTGCGCGTGTGATTAAAAATTAATATAAACAAGTGTGCATGAGGTACGTTAGCCACGATGGATGTATCGGTCAGATTGTTTCGTATTGAGATTTACTAGCAACAATAGTTGGGAAATATAAAATAGATCATTGTAATTATTTTCAGGACTGTGGGGATAAATGTGGATTTGAATGATGCGTTAACTCGGTGATATTATTTATTGTGATATTATCTCTGGGTCTAGTTTACGAAATGCGTAAAATTGTATGGAGGTTCATGAACCATAAGCAACATTTGTTTGTAATAATCTTTAGTGTAAAATAATATATCCATTTTTATATATCTCGGCGGAAGTTAATACCAGAAGGGGATGATAAGAAAGGATAAGGATCAATGTCATATTCTCTGCTTTTGGTAAATTCAAGAGCACTGATTAGTTCCCCTTTTACGAGGATCAACGAGAATTCCATACGGCTTAAGTTCCGTCTTCGAAGAAGATCAGGATTCGATGAAGGGACTGTTGATATGATACCATTGGCTTTTAGTCTTTTTATGATTGGTCAAACAGAATCCTTCTCGATGGTACACTAGTATGTCTCTTTGATCCGACATAAATGTCTTTGCCATAGTATCGTGAAATGGTCAAAAAATGATAGACATGTGATATCTTCATTTTCTTTTAAACTACACCATTTTGTTCCTTTCATTTTGCATTCTACTTGACTGTTACTACTAATTACTATACTATATACTATACTATACTACTAATTACTATATTTACAATAAAAAATCATTATATTATATTCAGTATTATGTCCCCGATTATTACAAAGAAAAGGAGCATCTATTCGCAGATTTTCGTGGCAGACAGACGGAGCAGATAATCAGCGGTCAAGAATCTGATGGTCCCACGGGAATACACGCGGATAAGGGGATGGTTGTTGACCTAAGGAGAGATGGGGGAGGAAAATAATTGAAAATTTTCGGACGGACGGTCAGACCGGTAAGGTTGGGTACAACTTCGAGGACGTCTTGGCTGGGCGACTCGCGATAAAGCAAAGAGCCTGTGCTAAATACTTACATAAATCTGTATTGCCTTGCGCAGCACGAGAGGAGCTTATACTACACCCACACCTCTCAGAATCACACATACAAGCTCACACACGAGCACGTAAACACGGGCAACCAACACCCCAGGAAACGATATAACCCATCGCAAGGCATACAATCCAGGTTTGTCCTGGGAAAATTCGATGCTTCGGACTGCGCTATCATTTGGCCCTTAACAGTTCTCCGAGGTGTCCGATTTAATCGTTGACTGTGGATGTAAGTGTGTAATACACCCCCGTGCATTCGTGATTGCTTTAATTAGTGCTTGATATTTAAATTAGGATTGAATCAAAGGAAACTTGTGAGGTATTATATATTATCAGCTCTTAAGAGGTTGCTTTGTATGGAAGAATAGTAATAGAAACCCATTCTACTTAATTGATAAGAATATCTTGCAGTACATGTATCTCATAATGCGTTGATATTTATCCATTATTATGCTTATAGTCTCAGATATTTTTAATAATATATTTATCATTTAATTAAAAGTTGCAAAAATAAGGTATATACTGGAATATTTAAATTCCACTGAAAAAATGCTAAGTAAAGTGGGCGATATTAACCAGAAAGTAAATGCTTTCTTCATGAAAATTAAACTATATTGTTAACTACTAATTAATGCTTCAACAACATTAATAAACTGAACAGTAGATTACTGCAATCTTATTGGACGAATCTTTTAATTAAAATCGCTTGATGTTAATATAAACTTGATTTGATCTTGTAAACGGTGTAACTTAATAATTGAATAGGATTCATTTGTACGATATGACAGAGTGGAAGGGGATATTTACATCTCCTTCTGCTAAGTAGTCATGATACATTACAGATACGAGAATTAAAAGCAGTGTATCGTCTGGTATGGAGAAACATTTCTACGGATCGTCTGTAGATCGAAGATGGTATACATTTAATGCTGAATATATAACGGCAGTGGTAACTCCGAGGCTCGCGCGTAATATACAGGGGGCCATAAATATCGAAACATAGACCCGTCGACGGCGTCTGCCAAGGTATAAAGGGTAGAAGGGGCCTGCAGGGCTGTTCCGCGGTAAGAACTCACTTGATAAACGGATAAAGGCCGTACGATAGTGGTTTCGTTCCGCACAGGGATACAGGGTTTTCATATTCATAATTGACCTATTTATTAATCTGAAAGACGACACTTAAAATAGAACAAGATCCAGGGTGGTTGTATTATGAGACTGATGGCTATATCTGCTTATTACCTTGTTATGAATTATTGTTATAGTATCATAGTGACAATATTAATTTGTTAAATTCGTGACTAATGTTCAATTTAAAAATAATTTATCAAATTCAGTAGAAGACCGTCTCATCATATTAACACGTTGATCGCCATGGCAGTCATAGCTGACCATGAATGCCAATACTACTAAAACTCGAATCAAATGTACCACTAATATTCGTAAAATTTTCAATATTTCAACGTTATGACAGCGATTTAAAGTAACCGATGTATCGTAGTGAGCTTCAACAGTTTTATTTTTAGACTTTATATAAACGTCTTGATTCATATCGCGAGGTATTTTATTATATAACACGGATTTCGGTGCGACGCAAAACGTCCTAATAAACGAAACTGCTTTATATTCCGCATGTCTTCAATATTATTATACCCAATTATTTAGAAAAAGTCCTCGCCAATAAATACTGTCTCTTACGACTGTAACGAACCAAAGTAATGGTTCTTTTAATGAGAAATCTTCAGGAAACAACATCAACCCTCGAAGAAGCTAATCCAGAAGAGAGTTCCACGTGGATGATAACGAAGAGAAGGGACCACCGAGGAAGAGGAAACGATTGGAAGGGAGAGATCAGTATGTAGGTAGAAATCGGAGAGAAGAAACACGGTCGTAAGAATGGAGGAACGAACCAGTGGAAGGGGCGGTTGGTTCCAAGGCTTCGCAGAATCCGCGGGTGCCGGGGCAATAAATCTGGCGGGTATATCTGAGCTCATGAATGTTATTAAGATACAACCCCCCGCGAGCTGAACAGAGCATAGAGCACAGGGTGTATACGTATCGTCGTAGGAAGATATAGGCAGAGCCGAAGAAGGAAAGGAGCTTCTGGAAGAGGCATAGGGGCCAGCCAACGAGAGAAGTCCAGAAGAGGGGTAACAGAATCTGCCGGGAACGAAGAAGAAGAAGAAGTAGGAGAAGAAGAAGACGATGAGGAAAGAGAGACGACCTGGAGAAACGGTTATGAAGAAATACCGCCAACGGTAATCCCACCATAGATCACCGCCTCTGGTGGCCGCCACTGTGCCTTCAGCTCTTTTCTTCTTCTTCGTCTTCATCTTCTTCCTTACTTCTTTCCTTCTCTGCTTCGACTTCGTGTTCATCGCCGTCGTGGTCTTCTAGTTCGTCCTCAGCCTGAGCGTCTTAATACCGCGGACTTAACTCACACTTAACTCGACGTTCGCGGTTGGCCCAGGTAGGTTTGTACCAAAATTATATTTACAAAAGTTCCTTGAAAATTCATGTTAAAAATTCTGCTTTTGGTTGATTATATTTTAGCGATTTTAGGAGGAAATACTTTCGTTTATTTTTAAGTAGATACAGTCAATCATGATACTTTCTTGAAAATATAAATTACAGAGTCACGCGCGACTTCTTATTTCTAGTAACGTTGGGAAGATCACCGAGCGAGTCATAAATCTCATAATATTTAGTGGTATAATGATATCAATATCGTGTCGTGATTTATGTCCGTGGAATTAATCGGAATTTTTGGTGTCGTAATTTATGCGTGTAATTGTTATACGATATGAACATGCTGCACGTGCTCTGCATAAAGATATGTGTTAAGTTATTCCAAGGACATCGCATCCTTAATGATTTAGTGTTATAATGTAAAACAGGAAGACCACTGGGTTTGGAATCTGAAATCTTGGTTGTGAATCGAAATATTTATTAATTACCTCCGAAGTAAGCGTCCCATATTTCTTTGTAGACACTGTGATAATCCCAGTTTGTAAACACGGATAACATAAATTTACAGTAATTCACTTTGCAATAAAATGGAGGAAAAAGTGGCAGAGGCGATAACTAGGTTTGTCAACGGACGACTTAGCTTAGTCTTGAAACTCTTGGACATATAAGTTCAGCCCTTCTCATCGTCAGTTAATTAATTGGGCTTTCCACTAGGAAATGGACTACGTTCTCGACATCAAAGTGAAGCTTTCGCTTTCCCACCCATCCCCAACTGTCTGTCAAAGTGTCCTGCTTGCCAATTAATGCGAGACCTATATATTTGTCCGTCAGTATGTTCACCGTCTTATCTAGTAATAGTGAGTAAATACAGAATCTCCCAGATCATCAGGGACATGAGTATGTTCACCCTTAAACAATCCATTCGTATGTTTTTTATACTCAAATATCATTTTTCGAGACTAGTAGGATCCCCGCAAATGATACTTCTAATGCAAATATAAATCATTGCAATATATTAAATGTTATTGTGCTTACTAAACTTTCCATTTCCTCGTGACATTATGAAGTATTAATTATGAAAATGATTACTAGCATCTCTTGCATTACATATCAGAGCTATGTGAATATAAATTTTAGTAAATTAATAGAATTATTTTTGTAATATGGCATATTTTTTATTCTTAAATATAATGTTTGAGAAGCAATTATGTGAGGGATTCGTGAAGCCTTAAAGCGCTAATTACAAGTTAATGGTAAACCATTCTTCCTTTATTAGAATCTTAAAGTCGGCCGACATTTTTACGAATAATTCACGATTGATATTAATGTATATATTCTTAAACTTCTATTAATTTGTATTCGAGTTCTTCCGGATTCCTTCTTGGTAGCCGATACCGCTTCTTGGCATTAGTAGATCCGGAAACCCTCTTTTTAGGCATCCAATAGTAAGTATGTGCATCTTCATTTGTATAAAATCAAAGTATCAATTACTCATTACTGATCAAATATCCATATTTCATTATGGTTAGATAATGTCGACTTTTCGAAAATCCATCGATTTTTCAGAACATGCTTCCTTCATATACATACATATGTATGTACGTATAATCAAACTGTTAATTTCCTATGAAAATATTCTTCCTGTATTACAATCAGATAATATCGATTGAGATTGTTAAAAAGTAATCGATATTAATATATGGCTGACATTAATGCACACATTTTCCTAAGCTTCCATTAATCATATTTCGAGTACCTCCGGATTCCTCGTTGGTGGCCGATACCGCGTCTTGGCATTCATAGATCCGGATCCCCCCTTTTTTTAGGCATCCAATAGAGAGAACATCCTCGTTCCCCGCGAAGATAGAACGCGGGAATGGATCTGTATAGAATGTATACGTGTAAGCCTGAAGGGTGGTTTATGTATCGCAAGGGGGCAAGATATCCGATGATTTAGCTGCGGTCTCGTGGCCGCTCCTGAGAGAGTGCTCGCGCCGAGTGTCTTCTTATCTCGCGGCTGCCCGCAGTAACCGCGCTGTAATCTTTTATTAATTCGGCGACTTACGAAATTTATCGTGGCTTTTGTTTACCGTGGCGCCACGCTGTCTTAAATCTTTCCGTTCCTCGTCCCCACACCTCCTTCCTTTTGCATTATCTTACCAACGCTACCCGTTATTGCACCTTTTCCTGTTTAAATATCCCTTTTTCGCGCAAAAGAATGCAATTCTTATCCACGGTGATGCATATCCTTGATCTACTGACATTATGAACAATACTTCGTGACAATTTTGCGTTGAGTATATTGGTGCCCGATTATCGTATTACTTGGTGCCGATTTATAAGTTGATTATATTTGCTTGTTATATTGTTTATGTACGTTCTATGGATATATATATATATATAGTGCTTAGTTTATGAAAGCATATTACAGTAGAATAATTAAAGCACAAATTAATTTCCAAAAGGCAGATGTTCCTCGCATACACATATTAATTCGAAATCATTTCCATATTCTTATATACATGTAATACACATGTAACCTACATAATATGTAACATATATAACAAATGGAACACAAAAATTTCTCCTTATACATACATCATGCTCGACTTCTTTTCAGAACCCAACGATACGTCACATAATTACAATACATTTATGTATAAAATGAACTCATCTTACAAGAGTACATATAACAATGTACCAGAACGTGATTATAAGTGGAGATTTATTTGTGTTCCGAAGAAAAAGTAATTCCTATCATTACCAATGGTGTACATACATATAGTTAAGCAATACTTTCCATGACTTAAGAGAATTCCTCTTCTACTCGTATATGGGAGAATTCCATATAACCGTGCCGGAATGGCGCTATATTATTATTAGAGTCCCTTAAGTCTAAGAGCCTTAAATCTGCGATAAGTTATGGGCACCCCTTTCCCCGCACCGCCGTACCGAGCACCCTGTAACCAACCCCCCCCCCCCCCCCCCCCCCAGTTTCCACCTTATACCATTTCCCTGTAATATCTTAGTCTACGACGGCGCCTCTTCGGCCTTTATCTCGCATACATTATACGCCCCTGAGCGGGCCGGGCTGCGGCTCAAAGAGACCGGGGGTGTAACTGAAGGGGGTCGAAGGGTAATTGAAAATAACTGCTACCTCCGAAGCGAGCCTAATCCTCTATATTCTAACAAAGATAAACCTGCCAGGATCATCTCGCGATATTCCGTTGCCGATAGCCGCGAATGGGTGTCAAAGAGGTCGATTAAAACCGAGATTTCTGGTTTCTCAGGTTTGTGGTTCAAGCGTGAATCATATTACATGTCTTTAGATAGTATTTATCTTCTTTGTTTAGTTCTTTTCATTTATTTAACTGGTGTCCCTTTTGGTATACAAATTATTACGCAAAAATCCTAGTGAAAATCGGGTTAACTCTTTGCAGTCCTATGTCGAGCGTAACTCGACATCACATTTCGTTCCAACGGGCTCCATGTCGAGTTGTTTCGACATAAATTATAAGTTTTAAACAATAATAAATAATGTTTTCTAAACATTAAAATTGCAATTGATATAAATGTATGCATCCATAAGTATATTCTTATGTAATTTAGCTACTATAAAATACTTAACTAACGGCAAAATGACTCTATCATTCAAGTCAAATATAATTTATTTTCCGTTTCATTTATTCTTGGAATTATGTTCAATTAGATATAATACTTATAATTATCCGTATTATAATTCTCATAACATGTACAATCCTTAACTATAAGAATACGAAATTCCTTGAAGCTGTTATTCTTATGTCTTTATAAATATGTGCTTCCATATGCATAAATACGCTATGCATAACCAATGTATGACTCGTGTTAGACGGATTTTTAGAACGCGGATGGTGTCCTCCGTGTTATACAGGTATTTTATCGTTTATAGTACGTAGAAAGATAACCAAAGTAAGAAGTCTAAAGGAATCCAAGCAATAAAGGCATCGAGTACCGATAACAACGAATGACAAACTTTTCGTAACACGCGACTTAAGGCATCTCAATGAACTTGTATATAAACACAAGGCTCCTAGCATTCCTAGCTTTGCAAGCAGATATATTTTATTCCATTATCAGGTTACTGACTCGTAGTTCAAGCCGTGTTCAAACTTCAAAATCGATGATAGAACTCCTAAATACTATTTTATATATCTAGATTTATTTATACTACAATAATATTCTTATATATTAATATTCTACAATAATACACTACAATAATGTTCTACAGAAATATTCTTTTCTTGCGACAAAAACGCCATTGCATAAATCGTAGAATAAATCGCGATTGTACAAGGAAAATATTAAATATTAAATTACATCCATTCTTTAGCATGATCTGATGAAATACATTGGGGTTTCGGTGGTTGCAGCAGCATAGGCGTCCAATTCCTAATATCTTCAAAGTCCCTGATTAATTTCATAGTATTTTTGCGAATAAAATACATGAAAAAATATCAAAGTTTTATTGCACTGACAATAATTGAGTTCTTGTTGTATTTTTTGCCGGTGCAGGGCTGGGGATGCACTTTATTTAAGAAAAAACTTAAAGAATTTCCTGTAGAAGGTTTACTGGCAGAGGTAGATCAAAGTTTCCAAGTCTTAAAGAACTGTCAAGACTTTGTATAACTTAACGCCACACGGCCTTACGAAACTTAATCGCTATATTCCCCAAACTGTCTTGTTACAATGGGGCATTAAGTATAACATAGATTCTAATCCACTGTGTTCATATTTTTGTTAAATATAGTAGTTCAATTTATTATATCTTCCTTATTAATATCCTTGTAACTTGTCGTAAATGGCGAGTAATAATGCAAAAACGTTTAATGGTAATTGATTGAATTATCGTACAATATTTCTAGAATTTGAATTATCGTAGATATTCATCGCAAGAAATAAATTTGTCGTTTTATGTGTTTAGAATTATAGTATATTATTTATAGAATATCAATTATAATAGATATTCATCATGAAAATTTCAATTTCAGTTAATTCGGATATGCTAAAAATTTGCAGACTATTTTCTACTGCTCGAAATCCAAATTTAGTATAAATTTCGGATCATGGTATTTTGACGCTATCGAGTCCGGAATCATAATTAATGTTTTCTTTACATGTTTACTAGATATAAACATTTAAAGTTATAAAATTTATTAGATATATTTTGGAAATTTACTTATTATTAATATTTTATTATATAATGATGATAATAATTTAAGGTCCTTTCTTAGGAGATAAATCATGGATTTACATTCTTCAATCAAATATTATTTAATAAAAATGTTTAAATCTTGGTTCATTAAGCCTTCCACTATCGACTTTGGAATCGTAATTACTGTTTTCTTGATTTCGTATTGCTGTCCAATTTTATCTACTCATCAAGCAAATACGGCAATTCGAGTCTCAGTAAACTATTCAAAAGGGTTATCTAATATAAATCCAAATAATGGTATGCAAAACGTTGCAGTATCAAATCTGGAGTCGTAATTAATATTTCCTTGAAACAATATACGTATGTAGTAAGGTTCAAAAGTTTCCTGCCCGAAAATGCTGTTTTAGACTATTTTAAGAACAAAAATCCAGATCATTTTTCTGTGTTATAGAAAAGTTAATTAGCCGTTTTAAAAAATGTATTGAAATAAAGGGTGATTATAATGAAAAATAAAAATTATTGTTTGATTCTATTACCTCTTCAATAACCTTGGGCCGAAACTTTTGGATCTTACTACGTTTATTTGAGAAGCTTATCTAATAGTTTTTGGTGTATCTCGTAAAGAAGGTCCGCCGTCAAATCTGGCAGCTTCAAGCTTTGCTTTTGGCGTATAACACGCATCGGGGGTGAGAATGTCCATTAAGGGGTGGTGCAGAAGTAAAGATTACATTCGCAATGTCGAGTATTTCCTTGCAGTCTGTGGATGGAGAAGCTACAAGGAGGAGGCATAGCAGTCGCTTATCGCGACAATAAAAAGGCATGCTGCCTGGCATAGATGACACCTAGTATTCGAATATTCAGATACATTTCGATGCTCTTCGCCTTACAGATAAGAAACCGAACTAATCTGATCCATCAGAAAAATCATTAAGAATGCATCTTGAGAAAATCCAGATGATTGAATATTTAATATTCTTTAGATCAGGGGTCGCAAACCGGTGGCCCGCAGCCTTGATGATTTTCTTTCTAAAAATCAATGTTTCTAATAACTTAAAGGGATTAAAACATAAAAGACTCAAACTTCTAAATATTTTATGTCAGCTTGAAACAAAATTAACACTTATTAGAATATGTAATTAGTTAGAGTTATATTGAATACGGCCCACTGCTTTGGATTAACAGATGATTTAATATTTAATATTTATTATTTTTATGAAATAGTGTTACATGTATTATGATAGCGAGATATTTATTTTAATCGTAAATTCATACGAGTTGATTAAATTGCTATAAAATCATTAAACGAGATCGTATTACAATTTAATCAATTTATTGTTATATTAAGAATCAACGATCATTTATCATATAAATATTGAATTATAATTTTAACTTTAAAAATATATATTACGTTAAACTTTTTTCTGTGATCCGACTTCCTTGTATGTGTACGGATTTCTTCTATAACGTGTTAAGGATTATTATTAATATTTCCTTATGATTTTGAATCTAATATATTATAAATAGTACATTAAATTCGACGATAAATTGAATCTGTTGTGTACTTAAAATGAATATTTTGCATTCGGATATTAAATATTGGATTGATTCATACACAAGTTCCGTTTTCTAAAATAAAGTTTATTCGTCAATAAAATGGACTACGATGGAATTTAATCTAATATATATTCGTCGTCATTTCCCTTGCATAAAACTAGCGGTTTTGAATAAAAAAGCGACGAATGGAACTTCTTTATGATTCAACGGAACGTAGGCTTCGCACTCCAAATGAACTATTTTGCAGATTATATTCACCTTTTTGCAAATCAAATTCACCGGTATTAAATAAATGTCTTATGCTAATTTTATGTCATTTTATATTATTTCATATTTAAATGTTATTACATACATACGTGTATTACAAGTTTTATTTCGGAACAATAACTTAATAAGTTTCTTTTTATTATAAAGCTTAAGAATATAAATTTCTAGAAAAGCTTGATTTGCAAAAGGATGAATTTGATATGCAAAATGTTTAACTTGAAATGCAAATAGTTGAATATGATCTGAAAAAGAGTTAATTCAGAATGCAAAACCTGTATATCAAAATTAATACAGTGGTGTATAATCTTACTACGAATCGATAATAACGGGGATGGTAAATACTTTGTAGGTGGTGGAAATAGGTGGTTTAAGTACGTAGATTTCTCAGTGATATTTGAATGGGTGCCGGCTATTTGTGGTTCAGTGCGTCCCTAACAAGATCAGGGACCCCCGTGAGGATGAGATGCACCCTGAACGGGAATTCGCTTCTCCATGCACGTAAACACAAACACAAATCTAAATGGAGGCTGTGACACTGGGCACATCTGTTGGTACTCCCAAACCCCGGAAGAAGAGGATCGGGTGCTCGCCAAACCTCAGGATCCTCGATGTTTCCGTAGCATTGTCTAATCGTCGTACAGGTCTGTAGAGCTTCACCCTCTTGTCAACCCTCCCCCGACCCTTGCTCGTTATCTTCATCCTTCTTCTTCGTGAACGTTATATTTCTTCGCTCCTGCTGTATGGCAAATCCGCATTCGAATTCGTCGTTAAGTCTGCTACCCTGTGACTACTCTCTTCTCAACTTGGCACTTCATCCGTGATTAACACGTTCCGTGCCAGACCGATTACGAGTAACTTTCTATTGAAGCCGCGTGGGTCACATGCGCTCCACGTTATGAAGACCAATAGGAAGATTTTGTTTATAACATTAGAGGAAATGTTAAGATATTATTAGGCGCATCAAGGTATAAGTAGAAATTGATCGCACAGTCAAGATATAGAATCGCCGATGCTTTGAATGCATTATATGGAAAATACGTGTAATGTAATAGTTTTAATCAGAAGGAAATAATGGTGTGAATTAATAAATTGAACCCCGTTACTATTTTCCAGTCGCATTTAACGTTCCCAAACGTAGAGTACGTCCGATGCTACCTGACTTCGGATGACATCGATATTTTATTGTCTGTCACCCGAACACACATAAAATGATAGGTTTATCCCTATCTAATCTGTGATCTTATTCTTGGCGATCCTCTACTACATATAAGGTCTTCTCATATGAAATAGGGCATTGTGAGGGTGAAGTTTGAAATGTTGTATTTTTTACAATATAATATTTATTTAATCAGAATAAATCTCATTCCCTTCTATGATCTTTTCCCGTAATGTAGGTAGCGAAAATATGACTTTTTTATACAAATCATCAGATTTATCGTTAATAAATTGTCGGAACCCCTGAAAAGCTTTTCTCTTGTTTTGGAAGAATTTATAGCGCAGAAATAATTCTGTGTTTGGTTCTGCGTTCAAACACTCTTCATGAACTTTCCAAAAATTGCACTTATTGCGCACGAGTCGGAAGTATGCACCGTGCAACCTTTGGCGCATCCGAAAGCTGCAATTTAATAGAATAATGAAAGAATAATATCACTGAATCGCAATATTCCATCGCTTCAAGCAGTGCAAGCTCGCGGTAAATCTTATTCTGCATCGATTATTTAATAAATTTATTAAACCCATTTACAAATTTATAAAACCCATCAAACGCATATAAATTTATTAAACTACGAATTAGTTATTACAATATTACTTATATTAATTAATTACTGACAAGGGATCTGAAGAAATAATAACAAATCAATAAAATCTCAGGAGAATCCGAAGGAGTTTCTTTATTAAACGACTGCTTGTCCGCCGCTGGAGGGGAATTGCTTCAGTATATTGGTATCCAGTGTACCAATTATGACGTCATCTGCAAAATCTTCGAAAATGCATGAAAAAATATTTCCCAAAAAGCTTTCAAGTTGATAATTATACAAATACTGGCGATAACGATCGGGGAAAGTAACAAACGTTCAACGGTTAGATCTTCGAGGAACGAGAGATCGTGATTGGCCAAGATGTTCTACCCAACCAATTTTCATTCCTTCCTAGTTCTTGAGGAACCGAGGTGACGTGATCATCCACTGCAGAACGATTCTCCATTCCGCCGGGAGCTCTCGGGTAGGAAAGACGTCTTTCCTACATCTCTCTTCCCAAACTACCCCTCTTCCAAACCGACGACCATCCTCTTTCTAGGATGACCAGTACCGGCCAATACTGACAAGTACCGACCACTGCTGACCATTGCTGACCAATAGTGACCAGTACTGACCATTTTGCGGTTAATTCAATTTTTGTTTCTAATCTGTTCTAGGAGCTTATTTTCAATTTGTTTTCATGATTATTTGAACGATTATTTCACTGTTTATTGATGATTTGATTATTTACTGATCATTTTACTATTTACTGGTTATTTATTAGTTATGTGATTATTTACTGATCATTTGACTGTTTACTGGTTATTTATTAGTTGTTTGATTATCTACTGATTATTTGACTGTTTACTGGTTGTTTATTAGTCATTTGATTATTTACCGACAATTTGACTGCTTACAGGTTATTTATTAGTTATTTGATTATTTACTGATTATTTGACTGTTCACTGGTTGCTTATTAGTTATTTGATTATTTACTGATAATTTGACTGCTTACTGGTTATTTATTAGTTATTTGATTATGTACTGATAATTTGACTGCTTACTGGTTATTTATTAGTTATTTGATTATTTACAGATCATGTAACCCGTTACTGATTATTTTATTATTTGTGATCGCATGCTTGCTTGGGTTCATGGTTCTGTAGAATAGTTGGTAGTTATTATAGATATTATACTTAGTTAGTTTTATAGTTCTCAGAAGATGAGCTCGAAGAAAGAAGAAGGAAGAAAGAATTATACAAGGGGAACACTCCTGTAGCGAAATTCAATAAGAACAGAAATAAGAATAGAAATAAGTTTATTAGGTATAGTTGGTTCAACCCTTTCTCTGCAAAGACTCTTTTGCCCGATCCATATTGTACGATTGACTTGCAACTTTGCTTCTATTAGTATTATAGCATTAGTATAAGTTACACAGCGGCAGAGAAAGTGTTGTTCTAGAAATTAAGCGTAAACCTATGTAAATCACTGACAAACGTATTTATGAAGAGCGAACATTTGCAAATTCTCCAATTTTTAGCTTCTGCTTGCCTTTGCTTTGTATTTCGACGTGAAGTAGTATATCTTGCAGTGATGAGCGACAAGTTTCTCGCTCTTTCGTTACTCTCTTCAAGAGTATCGAAATGAAAATCTTGGATAGCATAGTTTGTTTCCGATCCTGAGAGGGTTCCCTGTGGACCTCACTCGGGTCTGTTCATTCTGGTTCCGGTAATCGGGCCAGGGTGACAGATTTCGAGGTAAATGTCCAGTGCTTGCGAGGAAGGGCCATGGCACATGTGGCGGTCGTGGCGTAAGTCACGATTGAGCGAAACACTCCTGGACGGGGTGTCGGTAATCCGTTTGGAGGCTGCGTGCGGTTCTCCGTCGTTGTCACTCCTAAGGGTTTGTTCTCGCGCGCTGAGACGCGAGTGCCACGCACTCGTTGTCCATGTGCCATGGTTTCGACCGAGTACGGCTCGGCGGACTTCAGGTTGACGTTCAAACTTTGAATCGCGATTTAGCGTTATAGTCATTTACTTTCTTAGAGTCAATTTCCCCAATTAGTACATTCGCTCTTCGAAATAATGTTCGGTCAGTGACTTAACGATAAGTTTGGTATAAGAATAGTTAGTAAGTTAGATCATTGTATTCGCAACGATATTCCAAGTCCTATTGTCCCATTTTTCTTCGAGTTTGACTCGAAGCAAAATGTGCCTTGAGGACTTGGAATAAAACGGTGGGTGGTTCGGTCGTGGAACGCGATCCGCCGCCCAGCCACCCACCCGGGTCTCTGCTAGCGGCAACCTCCACGTGGTGAGACCTGGTAATCGGTAATAATTGTAGAGAATTAGAATTATAATTATAATTCTCTACAATTACAACCGAGCTAATAGCTGCTTTATATGTTACTTTAATTAGTACTTAGACACGTCGCTTAGCGGATAAGTTAGACTTTTTTAATTTCTTATTATTTAAATACTCTACTGCATCTTCTTACTAAATAATTTAATAAAATATTATACATTAGCCCTTATATTCTCTGAACGTACAATGTGCCCAAATAAGTTGGCAATAGAATTTAATCCATACAAATGTTTTGAACGATATCATGTTAAGTATTTTGTATAAGTATATTAAATATTTATATTAAATATTGCACTTTTAATAAACATTAATTGTATTGTAATTATAATACCCAAACTCCTTCAGTTCCGCATGAGAATATATTAATTTATTATTATTTAAATACACCACTGCACCTTCTTATTAAATGATTCAATAAACTAATATTCATTAGCCCCTATACCATATTCTCAATACTTATAATGTACCCAAATAAGTTGGCAATGGAATTTAATTCACCCAAATGTTCGATCGATTTTATATTAATTTCTTCATGCAATTTATTTTAATGGCCTAATATTTTTAAGAATTTCATTGAATTAAATAATAGTTTATCTTTCGATTATTATTCGATTGCTTATCTGTACGCGTTAATAAACAAATTCATTTTTTATACCTTAATTGTTACACATTTAGAGCTACTCCAAGGTAAGATATGAATTATTTCATGCAACTTATTTTAATGAATTTATATTTCGAACATTTAAATTTAATGAAATAATATTTTAATTTGCGGATAAAGCTAATTTTGCTTGTTAAGCTTTGTTAATTAGATTTGTTAACTAATCTAGTTTTTTATTAATGATTACAGGGTGGCCACTTCTTCTTTCGCCGGGAAGACAGCAATCGGAGAAGAGAATAGAACGAAGGAACGTCGTCAAGATATTTCATTTCCAAGTGTTTACTTGTTGCATATATTTGTATATTTATGTTTGGTATATTATTAAATTTATTCGTATACATTTACAATAAATGACTCTATTACGAATATATTGTGTTATTTTTATATTTCCCCGACCTACCGAATATCCAGAATCCCATATGTTCTAAGAACCTCCTCGAATTACGCGGAATTCCAGAAATCACCGATTAATTTCCAGAAATTGTACGAAATCGAATACCATTATGCCTATCATGTCCTTCTGATAGAAATTCTCGATTTCTCGGCCAAATTTGAATTCACTTATCTTTTAAATGGCGACCGAGAGTCGCCAATCCGTTAAAGAGCAAAAGACGGTTGATCGCCGAGAGCCGTTACGAATTAACGGTCGTGGCGACTCGCCGGCGCCATTCAAAAGAAAAGTGAAATCCTCATATTTTGGGGGGTTTTCGAGCAATATTGGGGGGTAGATGAATTTGGCGAATTTCGGTTTTCATTTAAATGGCGACCGAGAGTCGCCAATCCGTTAAAGAGCAAAAGACGGTTGATCGCCGAGAGCCGTTACGAATTAACGGTCGTGGCGACTCGCCGGCGCCATTCAAAAGAAAACTGAAATCCTCATATTTTTGGGGTTTTTCGAGCAAAATTGCGGGGTAGATAAATTTGGCGAATTTCGGTTTTCATTTAAATGGCGACCAAGAGTCGCCAATCCGTTAAAGAGCAAAAGACGGTTGGCCACCGAGAGCCGTTACGAATTAACGGTCGTGGCGACTCGCCGGCGCCATTCAAAAGAAAAGTGAAATCCTCATATTTTGGGGGTTTTTCGAGCAATATTGGGGGGTAGATGAATTTGGCGAATTTCGGTTTTCATTTAAATGGCGACCGAGAGTCGCCAGTCCGTTAAAGAGCAAAAGACGGTTGGCCACCGAGAGCCGTTACGAATTAACGGTCGTGGCGACTCGCCGGCGCCATTCAAAAGAAAAGTGAAATCCTCATATTTTGGGGGTTTTTCGAGCAATATTGGGGGGTAGATGAATTTGGCGAATTTCGGTTTTCATTTAAATGGCGACCGAGAGTCGCCAATCCGTTAAAGAGCAAAAGACGGTTGGCCACCGAGAGTCGCCAATCCGTTAAAGAGCAAAAGACGGTTGGCCACCGAGAGCCGTTACGAATTAACGGTCGTGGCGACTCGCCGGCGCCATTCAAAAGAAAAGTGAAATCCTCATATTTTGGGGGGTTTTCGAGCAATATTGGGGGGTAGATGAATTTGGCGAATTTCGGTTTTTATTTAAATGGCGACCGAGAGTCGCCAGTCCGTTAAAGAGCAAAAGACGGTTGGCCACCGAGAGCCGTTACGAATTAACGGTCGTGGAACTCGCCGGCGCCATTCAAAAGAAAAGTGAAATCCTCATATTTTGGGGGGTTTTCGAGCAAAATTGCGGGGTAGATAAATTTTGGAAATTTCGGTTTTCATTTAAATGGCGACCGAGAGTCGCCAATCCGTTAAAGAGCAAAAGACTGTGGCCACCGAGAGCCGTTACGAATTAACGGTCGTGGCGACTCGCCGGCGCCATTCAAAAGAAAAGTGAAATCCTCATATTTTGGGGTGTTTTCGAGCAAAATTGCGGGGTAGATAAATTTTGGAAATTTCGGTTTTCATTTAAATGGCGACCGAGAGTCGCCAATCCGTTAAAGAGCAAAAGACTGTGGCCACCGAGAGCTGTTACGAATTAACGGTCGTGGCGACTCGCCGGCGCCGTTAAAATGAAAAGTGGATTTCTACATTTTTTGGGTGTCGTGCAACTTCTCAAATTTTGCCGTCAAATCGAGAATTGGTATCAGGAGAATGGGACTTGCGAGTAGGTGTTGGATTCGAAGGATTCGAGGGTAGAACATACGAGATTCTGGATATTAGGTACGTCGACGAAATATAAAATCTAACACAACATATTCGGAATAAAGTTGTTTATTGTAAACGAAATTTTCACGAGGTACTAGAATTTTGATACAACATTGTATGCTAATAAATATTATAATATAACAAATGTAAATTTTATAAATATATACAACAAGTAAACACTTGGAAATGAATATCTTGACGATATCCCTTCGTTCTATTCTCTTCTCCGATTGCTGTCTTCCCGGCGAAAGAAGAAGTGGCCACCCTGTAATCATTAATAAAAAACTATATTAGTTAACAAATCTAATAAATAGCTTAACAAGCAAAATTAGCTTTATCCGCAAGTTAAAATATTATTTCATTAAATTTAATTGTTCGAAATATAATTTCATTAAAATAAGTTGCATGAAATAATTCATATCTTACCTTGGAGTAGCTCTAAATGTGTAACAATTAAGGTATAATAAATGAATTTGTTTATTAACGCGTACAGATAAGCAATCGAATAATAATCGAAAGATAAACTATTATTTAATTCAATGAAATTCTTAAAAATATTAGGCCATTAAAATAAATTGCATGAAGAAATTAATATAAAATCGATCGAACATTTGGGTGAATTAAATTGCATTGCCAACTTATTTGGGTACATTGTACGTTCAGAGAATATAAGGGCTAATGTATAATATTTTATTAAATTATTTAGTAAGAAGATGCAGTAGAGTATTTAAATAATAAGAAATTAAAAAAGTCTAACTTATCCGCTAAGCGACGTGTCTAAGTACTAATTAAAGTGACATATAAAGCAGCTATTAGCTCGGTTGTAATTGTAGAGAATTATAATTATAATTCTCTACAATTATTACCGATTACCAGGTCTCACCACGTGGAGGTTGCCGCTAGAAGAGACCCGGGTGGGTGGCTGGGCGGCGGATCGCGTTCCGCGACCGAACCACCCACCGTTTTATTCCAAGTCCACAAGGCACATTTTGCTTCGAGTCAAACTCGAAGAAAAATTGGACAATAGGACTTGGAATATCGTCGCGAATACAATGTTCTAACTTACTAACTATTCTTAAACCAAACTTATCGTTAAGTCACTGGCCGAACATTATTTCGAAGAGCGAATACTAATTGGGGGGATTGACTCTAAGAAACTAAATGACTCTAACTCCAAATCGCGATTAAAAGTTTGGACCTCAACCTGAAGTCCGCCGAGCCGTACTCGGTCGAAACCATGGCACATGGACACCGAGTGCGTGGCACTCGCGTCTCAGCTCGCGAGAACAAACCCTTAGGAGTGACAACGAAGGAGGACCGCACGCAGCCTCCAAACGGATTACCGACACCCCGTCCAGGAGTGTTTCGCTCAATCGTGACTTACGCCACGACCGCCACATGTGCCATGGCCCTTCCTCGCAAGCACTGGACATTTACCTCGAAATCTGCCACCCTGGCCCGATTACCGGAACCAGAATGAACAGACCCGAGTGAGGTCCACAGGGAACCCTCTCAGGATCGGAAACAAACTATGCTATCCAAGATTTTCATTTCGATACTCTTGAAGAGAGTAACGAAAGAGCGAGAAACTTATCGCTCATCACTGCAAGATATACTACTTCACCTCGAGATACAAAGGAAAGGCAAGCAGAAGCTAAAAATTGGAGAATTTGCAAATGTTCGCTCTTCATAAAAACGTTTGTCAGTGATTTGCATAGGTTTACGCTTAATTTCTAGAACAACACTTTCTCTGCCGCTGTGTAACTTATAGTAATGCTATAATACTAATAGAATCAAAGTTGCAAGTCAATCGTACAATATGGATCGGGCAAAAGAGTCTTTGCAGAGAAAGGGTTGAACCAACTATACCTAATAAACTTATTTCTATTCTTATTTCTGTTCTTATTGAATTTCGCTAGAGGAGTGTTCCCCTTGTATAATTCTTTCTTCCTTCTGCTTTCTTCGAGCTCATCTTCTGAGAACTATAAAACTAACTAAGTATAATATCTATAATAACTACCAACTATTCTACAGAACCATGAACCCAAGCAAGCATGCGATCACAAATAATAAAATAATCAGTAATGGGTTACATGGTCTGTAAATAATCAAATAACTAATAAATAACCAGTAAGCAGTCAAATTATCAGTAAATAATCACATAACTAATAAACAACCAGTAAACATTCAAATAATCAGTAAATAATCAAATAATCAATAAACAGTCAAATAATCGTTCAAATAATCATGAAACCAAATTGAAAATAAGCTCCTAGAACAGATTAGAAAAAAAAATGGAATTAACCGCAACATGGCCAGTACTGATCACTATTGGTCAGCAGTGGTCGGTACTTGTCAGTATTGGCCGATACTGGTCGTCCTAGGAAGAGGGGTAATTTGGGAAGCGAGAATTAGGAAAGACGTCTTTCCTCCCCGAGTGGAAAGCGCGGAATGAAGAATCATTGTACAGGGGGCAACCACATTACCTCGGTTCCTTAGGGTCCAGGAAGGGCAGAAAATTGGTGGGGCCGAAGCGCGATCGCTCCTTTCTCGAAGAATTAATCGTCGAATATTGTCTACCTTCTTCGATCGTTATCGACCATATTCGTATAATTATTAACCTTTTAGCTGTATGGAAAATATTTTTTTATACATTTTCGAAGATTTTCGCAAATGTCGTTATAGTTGGTGCATTAGATACCAATACACTGTAACGATTCCCCTTCAGCGGCGGACGCGCCGTCGTTTCATGAAGATACTCCTTCGAATTCACCTGAGATTTTCTTAATTTGTTATTATTTCTTCAGATCCCTTGTCAATAATTAATTAATATGTGCAATATTTTAAGAACTAAGTCGTAATTTAATAAACTTATTAAATTATCGATGCAGAATTAAGTTTACGGCGAGCTTGCACTTGTTGAGGCGACGGGATATTACGATTTAGAGATAATATGCTTTCATTATTCTATTAAACTGCAGGTTCCGGATGTACCAAAGGCAGCACGGTGCATACTTCCGACTTGTGTACGACAAGTGCAACGATCGTTGCAACGATAAATAATTTCCTTACAGAATTACTAATAATAGAGGTATGATATTCTTTTAATTTCTAGAACGGTGTGGTTTGTTGTGATACGGTGATCGGCGTTTCGTTCGTCAAACAAATCCATTAATTATGTTTTAATTTTTTAATTTTTACATCCATTGGATTTGGGATTTGATGCAGTTGTTAATTAACAATTAGACCGCATGCGAAACATACCGAACATCCTGTACGATTGTACTGTTCGATTTAAAAACACGAACTTGAACTTTGTATCTTATTGAATAATAAAGCAAAAACACCATTCGCTTTCATCAAAGGATATGCTCCCTTGTACCATGCAATTGTCACATGAAGAAATTTTTTCCACCTGCGACACACTTATGTATGTGTGAATTTCATGTTTCGTCTATTCAAGGTGAAGATTTTATGTACACCGTATATAACGACATTGAGTCCGTTGGTCGTGACTTGAAGAAGGAAGGACAATGTGGGAGGACGACCAATAGAGTGTTCATTGCAGTGAATTCTAGTTGAGAGATGCGCAGAATGAACGAAAGTTGGTCCAATACTTGCAAGCTTTTGTAGAATTCAATGTAGAGTTTGATTTGAAATAAATGGAAAAAAAGGAAACCTCACATTCACTTTATGAGGAAAAGAGACATTCGCGAATGCAGGGGAACTAACTGTCTGACTATTCGCAGACTATACTACTTGCAGCGCGATTAGAGCTTCCGATACACAAATGTTTTAACATTAAATTATATAGAATCAATATAATTATGTACAGAATACTTTCGATATTTTACAGTTTTGTACGGTGTACAGCATTTATTTAATTACTTATATGTGAAAAAAATTTATTACACAAAATTAATTCATATATCTCGTATTTAATATGACTCAACGTGATGCACCCTACTTTACGCTAACAATAAGTGAGATAAAATATGTACTTTGATCTTTTCATTTTAATAGTTTGAAGAATATCAAACTCGATGATGAAGTACAATAAAAATAATGGATGCGCAGTAAACTGTACTTCAAGTGACAAACTTATTAAACTTTGTAACTATTATACAAAGTATTACAAAGTATGTTAGATTTTATTACCACAGAGAATAAAAAACACATTGTTTATAAGTCAGAAATTAAGTAAAAAAACCTCAATTTTATAACTGCAGATTACTATAAAGTATGCAAATCTTTTTACTGCAAAGCATAATAAAATAGTTAAATGTACAGAAAGAAACTACAAACTATACAAGTTTTATTATTAAAAAGCATAATAAACTTAATTTAATTGTACAGAAAAGACTACAAAGTATACAAACTTGATTACTACAAAATATAATAAACTTATAGTTAAGTGTGCAGAAAACACTAGAAACTACTACAAGGTATACAAATTTTATTACTACAAAGTAGCATAAATTTGTTAAGTGTACAGGAACAACTCACGTTCGTATAAGGAATGATGATGATTTACTGAGACAGCGGGTGGGTACTCATGCATATAGGTATCAACTAATGTAGAAGGATGACGTTAAACCGCAGGATTTGATTTAGATACATGCCAGAGCAATTACGAATGAACGTTTCAGGAGACGTCTTCTTTCGCGCGACCCCTTACGAGGCATAAAAGGTAGCGGGAAGGGAAGTTCGTAGGGCTGGAGTTTTGGCTTTGTACAGAATCGCGGTGGCGTTGAAGCCGACAAAAGATAAGCTGTTATTTATAACCGAGCTTAAGGGTTGCCGCGAGTTGGAGGTGGCCTTAAGAGAAATAAAATCACTTCGAAATCGCAGTGCATAACCCTCTGCGTAAGTATCTCTTTCTATTTGTGAGACAAAGCTTCCTGGAAAAGAAAAGGGATGATACGAGGGGGCTAAGGGTGAAAGAATCGACGATTTCACCTTCCATGATGTACGCGGTTTAATTGCTACTTTAATCAAAATTGAAATATTTCGAAGATTATAAGATAGTTTCTTAATCTGCCACGTGTTACATCAAAACGCCAAATAATTTACAAAAAATTCCGAGTGACAAATGTTTTCATAAATTTTAACTAATGATGTAAGCGATTTAATTTTTACTTTTGTAGAAATTAAAATATATCAAAGACTACAAAATAATTTTGTCATCTACGGTATGGAAACTTAATAAACCCAATAACTTACAAAAACTCTAAGTGATCAATGCTTTAGTAAGAGTGACTTCAACCATGAAATCCAATTCAATTTCCAAGGTAACTATGGAAATATAAAATAGGTACGTCCTTCTTATATATAATTCTGTTATATAAAAAATAAATAATTTCAAATTTGTTATGTAAAGGTTTGTCGTATCAACAATTGTAAACATTATTTTTATTATCACTTTAATTCTGTATTAACTATGTACATATTGGGAATTATAATACGTCAAAGATCGTCTAATGAATTAAGGAACTGAATGTATTACCAAAATTCCTACTCGGTAATGTTTCAGTATTTGTGATGTCAACCAAGAAATCCAATTTTCAAACTAACTCTGAGATCGCAACAGAAATATGCAATAGATACAACTATCTTACATGACACTATGCCATATAAAATAATTCGTTATGTAAAAATCACCCTATCAACAATTAGAAAAATTACTTTAGATAACACTTTCATTGTATACTACTGTATACTACGATTATGGATATAAAAATGATGTCACGAGCCGGTTATTATGAATGTGGGGTAATTTCATTTCTGGAAATAATTCAGTCGCCGATTAATAGAGTTACAATTTAAAGTAAACTTTTACTTTACAATGACGGCGAATCCATATTTTAAATGCAGTTAAATCGCTTTCATAATAAACGGATCATATATCAAAGATCGTCTAACAATGTTTTAATCCAACAAACCGAAGAAATGACAAAATCTCCGACCGATCAATATTCCAGTAAGAATGATGTCAAGCACGAAACCCAATTTCCAAAGTAACTCTGGGAATATAAAATAGCTACGTAGAGAATAAAGAAAATATCTGGAGTCCTCTGAACTTTTTCGTAGAAAACGAGTAGAAACTCGCAGAAAGCGTAACGATACGAACCGGGTCCTGTTTTATTCCCGAAAAGCCTACTGAAGCGTAAACCGAAGATCCGAAGGTAGACGACGACAACGAAGGAGATATCTAAAGATTCGTCTTCGACGGCTTGTCGATGGGTTTGTCGCGGGGGGGTGAACGGTGTAGGCGGAAAGGGGCGTCACGAGAAAACGAGGAAAGGGTGGTGAGGGTAAAATGGAGGGGATCGGTGCAGGGCTCGAAGCTGTACGAGTCTGCAGAGGGTGCAATCCCACCACCCTCCCTGGATGGGTGGTACCCGGTCCTCGAACTGATCAATACCTGAAACACCGCGAGGTATCGTCCCGCTATTTCCGGTCGTACTGGGAGACCGGAAATGAAGGCGTTAAAAATATATATATATATATATATACATATAGATATAGATTCAGATATGTATGTATGAACCAGAATCTATCGGCCGAGATAGCAGCTGGCATTATATCCTTCCAAGCGAATTTCTAGCTATTCATTCCTATTTGAAAGCTGTATACCAATTTTATTACTTTTTGAACGACAATTTGATTAGTTTTCGACTACAAGCTTTATTAGCTTTTGAGGACCAATTTTATTAGCTCTCCACTAGAAATTTCAGTAGTTCCTGAGTATCACCTTTCTTTGTTTTCGATTATTAATTTTATTAACTTTTGAGCACCAGTTTTATTAGTTCACAAATTTTATTAATTTCGGGGTATCAAAATGACCTTCGAAGTGAAAAATCAATATTAAAAAAAGAAAAATTAGAAGATTATTAATGCAGTCTGTGGAAACTGATATGCAAAGTAGGGTTTAATAATTCGGATAACCCAGTATGGAGAGTGTGAACAATAGACCACAATATTTAAACATTCCCAAAGGAATTAATACAATAATGTAAACTTAAAAGATCTTCAAATTCAATGACTAAATCATGAAGGAATTCCTGAAAAAATTATAAACAAAAGAAAAGGATATTATATATACGGTGGACAGATTGTAAAGGAATTCATGTGAAAATAGAAACTTAGTAATTACAAAAGGAAAAACTAGAAGATTTTTTAGCGCCATAGAAATGACAAATACCTTGTAACCCGTGCTACATGAAAACCCCGCAAAAATCTAAACCTTAACAATTTTCAAATACGGTGGATACATTGTTAAGGAATAATTGCAAAAATAATAAACTAGAAAAAGAAATATTATTCATATATGCGGTGGACAAGTCTTGAATGCAATGGGAATGAGAGATAAGTACCTTCTAGCACGTGACATATGAAGAAGGGTGTGAAAAATCCGGATAACCCAGGATCCGGAGGGCGTGACCAAAAGTCCGGCGTAGAACTCCGAATTTGCAAAATCACGACGAAGGGGTTGGTTTAATATCAACAGGTAGAAGCTGCGTGTTCTTGTCCCCACTGGATAAGCCGTCGGCTAAGCGCCGGCGCTGGCTAAATCGCTGCCACCCTCCCGAGGGTGTAACCTATCATCCCCATTGGCTCAACCGGACGTGTCAAAAAGAGAGAGATACAGTCCTGCGCGGATAAAACCTTTTAAATCCCACAAAATACGGGGGTGGAGTCTTCATCGTTTCACTTTTTTCCGTAAATTATGTTTAACCCTTCCAATACGATTTTTAATTTCATGTAAACTTTAAGTTCCATGTAAACTTACTAGATTATCTTGATCCACTTTTTATCAAAGCATATGGCTACACTTTATTTCAGTATATATATATATTAGTAGATAAGGATCAGGGAAATACATGTTTTAAGTTGCCGATTGGATTTTCCACATTTTTGTTGAAAACAAACCTGATAGTTTCTGACACATTCCATCCCAATGTATTTTGGTACTAGAATTACCGAACATATACTCGGTTATTCTTATACATTTATTTACGTATAAATTATTGCTGAAGAATATAAGTTAATTAATGAAGTCAATTATGCGTATTATGTATATAAAATAAAGTTCCGTTAAAACATAACCGAATTAAGATCTAACTGAATTTTCTTTGAACATTGGAGTCACACCACATTATTAACCCTCTTCATACCAACAATCAAAAATATCAATTCCGCACCCTTCGTTTCTCAAAAAAATTGTTCAGCTGCAAAATTTTCCAATCTTCATTGGCAGAAAAAATATATTGATTTTAACAAATATCTTAAAAAATGTATATTTTCCAAGATGGTAAGTTTCCATATGGTAATTAGAAAATTATAAAGTTCTGAAGGGGTTAATAAACGGTTCATATGATCAAGCGCATTGTCCTCGCTGTTAAAGAATGAAGGGTTCATAATAATTCCATGAATCCCCTGTCAACGATGCTTCGACGCACGTTATCGATGTAATCCTGAATAGTGGTTGCAACCCCTAAGAAGGACCTCAGACACAGTCCTGTCGGATTGAAGGAACGATAAAAAAAAGTTTGTAATACAGCGACAGAAGATCGAAAGAAGGGAAAATATCCGCGTGGGTCAGCCGTGAGAGGCTTAGACCAAGGAGATGGCCGCTTCAATATCGGCTTTTGGGATACTTGAGGTATTTATCTAATGTCTTATATTTTCCAGAAGACTGCTCATTCAAATTTTCATTCGTGAACCTTTTCTTACGAAATTATATTCATCACTCGTTACAGTATATTCCCTTTAATGTACCGGCGCGTATGAATCTAATATTGTTTCTAGTTAATCACTTAATTTATCAACATATTGTAAATGTTTACAAGAGTCTAAGTAAAAGAAACGGATATTAACGATCGCAAACATGAGATACTTTTTATTATAAACTGAAACATTTCGGCGCTTGGTTTTTCACATTTGTGAGTCAACATTTTAAGATCTAAAATTCGAGATATGCTGTTGAGAAGCATCTAATTCACGTAAAGTTAATGCAAGCGGATATATTATATTTAATTACCATACGTACAGCGTGGGAGATAATTATTCAAAGTAATGTAGCGCGTAAATGAAAAATAGGAATAAGACAGTATCTTAATATTTCGAATTAATTCTCACGATATTTGAAACTATATATTGTATCAACGTGAATACTTCCGTATAATAATTTATCGTATTATAAAATATGGAACATTCGTTTCAATGCAAATTAAAAGATCAGATTAGCATAAACAAGAATTAATATTATGAAAATGATATACAGAAAAACGTCCAAAATGTAAAAGAGGATTAGTCACAAGAGTGTGAAACTCTTGTGACGACTAACGTCGACGACTAACATTCGTCTCAGATTTAGAAAAGAAATATAATGTTTATCTTCTCGAGCGTTAATAATTGTTTGTTACACGTTTCTTATATACTATATTGTTTAATTATATCTTATTGTTATAAATGTTTAGGTACAGAAATCATTGTTAAATGATATTAATTACCTGGAAGTAGAATGACCCGATGTATCAGACTGCCTTTTGAATTATTTGAGTCTGCTACATTCAATGGATTCTTTGAGCTTGAGGAGCTTGGATTGGTTAATGATCTTTTATTAGTTTATAGAACAAGGTAATTAATTACTGAGTGTAGATGACATTCCAAATTACATTATTTTCTATCATGAATAACCAATTATGACATCTTATATTATTTATTTGAGAGAAACAAAGGCAAGCAGCTTTAGTGTGTAACAAAAAATGTTCTTTGACATAAATATATGAAAATATTGTTATAAATATGTGTGGAATGTAAAAGTCAAGAGACGCTACAATATTTTATACCAAAAACGACTAACTATAAGATGCTACATTAAACTGTACGATTTGAGATTCGAAACGACTAATGATGATCATATAATAACAATTACTTCATATATTAATATAATTCATTTAATTTATATCTCACACGTAATAAGTTGTCGGATATAAAGTGTAGTATCGCTTTGTATCTGACACGATCATTACTCATTAGTCTATTCAATTCATATAGAAATATTCGGTACGACTCATTAATTAAAATTGTGGCAGAATAAATACTAAACACGATTGTTTTGTTATATTTTATTCTTATGTTCCATTACATATCGTTGTTATAGAGGTAAAATTCATTAACTAATTTTCATATAAGCGAGTTACACAGGTTTTCGTATCTTTTTTACAATTAAAACTTCAATATTCACGAAATAGGATATTTGAACATAGCAAGTGATTTTAATGATTCAACAAATAATTGAATTCGTTAATTACCTTAAATCCTCCAGCCATAATTTATATATACATTTGTACTACCATTTGTGCAATTTATAACTATGGGCAGATAAATATGAATAATGCAAATAAACATCTTTGTTGACTATACCCTCAAAATTATACAACTTTAAAGTTTGAAAACCGTGCTGTACGGAGACTTATTTAACCCACTGTACATATGCATATGTGTAAGCATAACTTACGATTAGTATATGTTCGGTAGTTCTAGTATTAATATAATATTTCAAAGATGACTTTTAAAGAGATCACAGGTGCAGTGCGCTATCTATCAATCCTACTTTTTGTCTATCGCACGACATAATATTCCCGACAACTCAACGCACGCCCGAGTTATCTTACTGAGATATCGTACAGCATATACTGCGTTACTTATCAAAGATAAGTACTCAGTAGTTTGAAGAACGGCTAAGAGAACTGCTGGCCCAGTCATCGATCGTCGAAAACGTGTGAATGTTTCTATTTTTCGAGAGACACCTATTACAAATATTCTCACATTTCAATAATTATGATAATCGACGCGTGGAAAACAGTGCAAAACTACATGGAAAGCATGACGATGTGAATGAACGACTCGTGTGAAAATGTGAACTATTTCATAGTAGAAATCATGAAGACGAGGATAAGCCAGCGTTGTGCTTTGCTGCCGTTATTAGTTATGTGTTTAAGTATCGTCTCATTGGTGGGAAGTCAAAGTAGTTGTCCGGAAAGATGTTTGTGCCATTTAAATCAACAACCCCGGTCCATCGTCTGCTCGAAGCAGGGGTTGGAAGTGTTTCCCGAGAACATAAGCGATATAGTGAGTATAACTGTGTGAATTGACAAGTACAGATACGGTCTATCGATTTCTTAAAAAATGCAACACATAAATTGATTTCCTTCATCGTATCTCATCGATCATTTAAAGTCTAACCGCTTCTGAGTCACGCATGAATGTGCCGGTTAAAAGAGGATACGAAAGCGAATGCATCATATGTTTCGAGATAAAACTCACGTTTCAAGAATTTCTAGTACAGCATATTATTTAATCAATGATATAATATAGTAGACTTCTAATTAACCGGCCTCTATGGAACCGGAACTTAGGCCGGATAAATGAATGGCTAGTTCATTTGAAAGAGCATACAAAATAGGATTTATAGGTTGCAAGTCAGATTAAAAAAGTATGTATATATGACACATATAATCATTTATTAAACGTTTATTAATTTAGTCAGTAAAAAAAGTCAGTAATTTTCATTTACTTTCTGAGGAAGTAATACGTTCTCTGTGCATACACCGCACTGTACTTTGTCCTAGAATTGTCAACCGAAATTTGATTCGCGGGAAAGAATGTCGAAAATATTACCGACTTGGATTTTTTTTTAAATCGAGATCGGATATGAGGGAGTCTACTGAATTTCTATACAAGAATGATGGCTTACATTTTCTTTTACTTGATTATCGTTTAGGTCGAGCACTTAGATTTGTCGAACAACTTGCTGACGGATATCACGAGTGACATTAATCGTTTGGCAGATCTACAGTATCTGAATCTAGCCAGGAATCAATTGAGCTCCTTGCCCGACGATTTGAGTTCTTTAAGGAACTTACGACGATTGGATCTAACCGAGAATAAAATACAGAATGTGTTTGATATTAGTTCTATAAAACAACTACCGTCTCTGGCAGTCTTGTACTTATCGAAAAATCCATTACCCACTTTAGAGGGCTTAATGAGCAACGTGCTTCAGGCGGTGGATGCGAGTCATTGCGGTACGACAATGTTACTTTCAAATATTTTTATGATAAAATCTACTACAACATTGCCCCTGCAATGTTGTGTTAATGGAAAAGTAATAACAAGTTTATTGCCCTTCCTTTAAATCAATAGTGAACCTTTTTTCATACTCGTGTATTCTAGTGGAAATGTAAAATATCTGGAAGCATTATTGAGACGAGATGAAAACCACCGAATGCATATCAGTATAATAAGCATATTATAATTAAATGCTTGAAAATATGAAATGAAACAAAATAATTCATATTATTAATGTTTTATTTGATATTTGCAGATGTTGAATAGTATTACATGAATAATTCATGAATGTGGTCTGAAGTCCAATTATTATCAAGCCTGAAATAAATGTATCTTTCTATTACAGATTTGTATCGTTTTCATAAAGGAAAAATTTATTATCTAACATTTTCATATAAACGACTTATAGAAACTGTCGTATTTTTTATAATTAAAATTTCAATATTTACGATATAAAATATTTGAATACAGCAAGTCATTTATATACCCTGCCTACACTGTGTATTAAAATTGTATTTCTTAAATTATTATATTTGAAGAAGAAAATGGCGAAATTGTAGTTACTGATTTTTACCTTTATAATAACGATATCCTCTTTTCATTATTTATAATATTAAAATAAAACGAAGAAATGGATTTATACCACTTTCAGTAATAACAGTTTATATCATTAAATCGTTTCAATGTCAACTATTAGGAGTCACTACAATCAATTATTATACACTTAAAGTGGATTAAAAATATAGGCTTAATTTTAATGTTATTAATTCATAGCAATGAAGGAACTAGGAAATAAGTCCTTGGATGAACTGCCGGCATTGACGACTTTAAGCTTGCTAGGAAATCCCTTGAAATCCATTGAAAATGCATGGAGTCCGAAGTTACGATGGCTCGATGTGTCCGACTGTCTTTTGAATTATTTGAATCCTGATACCTTTAATGGATTTCCTGAGCTAGAGGAGCTGCGATTGGTTAATAATCCTACATTAGTTTATAGTACGAGGTAATTAATTATTGATTGAAATAGTCACGCCAAGTTAAAATATTTTATACCAAGAATAACTAGCTGTTATATGTGGCATTACTTATATCAAACAAATGTAGATAATGTAACATTTATTATAATATATATCATGTATATTATGCAATATATTATACACGTTCTGATTTATATAATACTTTTTATATTTGTTTGTAGTAATTATCTGAAACTATTATTATGAACAGCTGTATCGTGGTCATATCAATTAATAATAATTCCTGCATTGTTAACACTATTTATTTATACATGAAAAAATCTCGAACATCGCTGAATGATTGAATAATTTTATTAAAGATCGCAGACCAGTCATTTTGTCTGCTTTGGCGGTTTAAGTGTTAAACAAATTTTGCAGATCTAATTCTTCGGTCATATAAATCTAACGTATTTCATTTTCTTTTTAGACGTCTAACATTGAGACACGAAAAATTAAGAAGATTGGATGTTTCAAGGTGTAACCTTGATAGACCGGGTCTTCATGGTTTACCATCGTTAACACACGCCCGACTATCTCGCAATACGATTCGTCTGCTACCAGACAGAATTTTTGCGAAGAACAGGCAGCTTGCTTATTTGTATCTAAATTCAAATGGCGTAGAACGTTTAAATGCCGGTGCCTTCGAAGGCTTAGTGAAGCTTCAAGTATTAGATTTATCAGCGAATGGCTTTGAAAATATTCACCCCTTGGCATTCCATGAAAACATAGATCTCAGACTACTCAATCTTTCCCACAACACTTTGTACGAATTCCCGAATCTTACGTCAGCCGTGGTTTCTCTGGATTTGTCCTCGAACTTAATTAATAAGTTGGAAGGAAACTCCCTAGCGAATATGCCAAAAATAAAAAGTCTCGATCTGAGTGATAATAGACTGGAATCGATACCGGAAGGCCTCAGTCTGCCAACATTAAAGAACTTGAAATTGCGGAGGAATAGATTGGTGCAAATAAGTAACAATAGCTTCGTCGGGTTACCTGATTTGGTCAAAATTGATTTATCAGGTATGTATATCAAATATCATTATATGAAATTAATTGATGAGTCTCTTTTTGAAAAATGAATAACTAAGATTTATAACCCCGATAAATATACTACCGCTCTGAATTATTCGACGGGCTTGGCCTTTGAATTTTAATACTAGATTTTTGCTGTCTTAATTACCAGGGAGACGTTAATTATGAAGAAAATAATAAGAAAAGAAATAAATATTAGTAGTATTAGTATTTCTTGTCTTTGACGGAACATTAAAGTAGCACGCTGCATTAAATGTATTGACACTAGAACTGCCGACAGTATACCCAACTGTATTTTCGTACTTATCTATCTACAATATATGACAACAAAAATAAGGACAAATAGGAAAAGTAAATGAATCGATTTAATTTTGTTTATTATACAACACGAGCCACAGAAACTCTTAGAAAATGAAATATTATAAACATGAATATTTTTATTAAACACTGGAAACCGACAATTTTTAATGCTTTGATGGTGGTAGTGTTACGTTTAATCTTAACATCCATTGCAAATCCATTGAAATATATGCAGCCGAAAATTACTTGTATCATTAACAAGTTTTTAAAACTCCTTCGAAT
The DNA here is from genome assembly GCA_910591585.2 of Nysson spinosus. Lineage (NCBI taxonomy): Eukaryota > Metazoa > Arthropoda > Insecta > Hymenoptera > Crabronidae > Nysson > Nysson spinosus. The sequence continues at coordinate 3,957,308 of OU342830.1, forward strand.
TTGTATTCCAGGGAATCGATTAACAGAAGCTATGTCACCGGAAGTGTTTCGAAACAATCCGGACTTGCATACGATTAATCTAGAAGATAATCCATGGCGTTGCGACTGCATGCAATTGTTTGTCATCTTTGAGTTTTTAACAAATCCGCCATCGAAGACTTCAACATCTAGTTTAATTTGTCAAAGCCCGGGAAACGTGTCCGGCTTCTCCTGGGAGAGTGCATGCTTCAACGCATGGAACGTATCACAGTATTACAATCAACAAAGGACATGGGGGGTTGTAATGATTAGCATGCTCACTATGATTGTCCTGTGTGGAAGCATAGTGTCTATCAGGCATACCATGAAAGCAAAAAGGGAAGCACAACAAAATAGGGAAGAACTTAATCGAATGGAAGCCAGAGCACGAGTTAGACTCCTGCAGAGAAGGTAAGCACTGATTGATAATAATTGCAAATCTAAAAACTAGGGTGAAATTCTACTAATACGAATGGACCGACTTTTAAAATCGATAGGAAGACCGGATGGATAAATCGCTCGATTTTATTATATCTTGTTAAGTTCATTCATGGCATGAAGAGATATTCTAGTAACACATTTTACTCTTTTATATGTTATTAAAAAACAAGATTTATATTTATATCTGAAGAGGGTAGATAGTCGCACACGATTATTATTGAAACTATATCCGTGAGAGATAAACAAGGTTGCTGCTTTATCGTGTTGATAGGGGTGGAAATGCACCCTACAGAGACCTAGAATTTGTAGCTTGCACATCGGAATTCTCGTACATTTAAATTCGGATCCTTCTTTAATACAAAACATTGTTGAAGATTACTTTATTGTGTCACTAGAAGCCAACAAATAGAAGATGAATTGGAACGACCGCAGGAGCCAAGGATTCATCCCTTAGAGTTGATTGGACCACCCAGTTACGAGGAGGCAGTTCAGATGCCAAGACTCGCGCATTCTTTGGACGATTTGAATGAAATCTCGGTAGAAATGAGTTCTATGCGCGTAGTAGGTTCGGTGGATAACTTGAGGGTGAAGAGAAGGAGAGCGAAAAAACCTCGGAAGAGAACCCAGAGTGAAGATGATCTTCTTCGGAGGCAAGAACGTCGGGAAGAGAGAATCAGGAGAAGCAGACATAACTCTACTGGTAATATCGGCAGTGATGATTTACCACAAACATCCAGCGTAAGGAATTTCAGAAGTTCTACCTCGCGTAGAATTAAAAGACAGAGCGCGATAGACGATTCCTTAGAGTCCGGAAGTGGAAAAGGAAATAGACCACGGCCACAGACACCGAGTGCCAAGAAGAAGAAAAGGAGGTCCAAAATTAGGGACGGCCATTCGACGGACGATGAGGATTCAGACATTCAAGCTGTTGGATCTCGTAGATCGATTGTTATCAGGGAACTTCGAAGAGAACCTAGAAGTGGTTACAGAGAATCTACCATAGAACATGATCCTTGAGCTTCCAACTACAGGAAATGATAGATGATCATTTTTCAATTGATATTTGTAATAAAGACTTAAAAAATTACTTACCCTCTCATTCGTGAGTGTTCCGTCGTGTTCGTATTTTTTACTTTGTATAACTGTGCTTGTATCAATAATTAATACGATTTGATTTTTTGAAGTGTTGATATTAATTTCTACTTCCTTGCGGTCTGTAGTTTGTTATTTTAATTAAATATTGGTATATTCGAATATTATACAATATAAAGTACAACTAACGAGACTAACCTGGTCTGCGAAACTTACTTAGTTCATAATGCAATAAAAAATATGGAAATATTTAGTAACGTATTTTGAACAAACTGAACTAACGAAACTAATCATTATTATAATAATTTCTTACGCGAATTACTTGGTGCAATAAGTCGGAATTAGGCGGAAAATGATTACTCTTCGAACAGCATATTTTTTTAAATAACTTAAAACCTTCTTCTTAAGATGTAGTCATAATAAAACGCGTCCTTAGAATTTAAAAACGTGTCAGTATAGACAATCTAGTTCTTTAAAAACAAATTAAAACATGAGTAATTAAGAAAGCTTTTAATGTCCAAATACCGATGAAACTTAGTATCACTTGGGATATTTCCTGGTGAAATCCTTTGCATTCTCGCGCGGAATTATTAAGTGATACTGAGAGCGCTTTACGAACGGATGTGAAACTATACGATTACCGTAATTTCACGCCAGCCGCGTAACGATTAAAGCCGGTCCTATGTTACAAGCATTGATTTTATCTGATCAACATATCATTCACCGCAATACATGAGCTAGTCCGAGTTATAATATTCTCCACGTAAGTCATTAATCCATTAAGCAATAATCAACGTTACTAAACAAACAAGGTGTACGCTTACAAATTATCACGTTATCTTATACCGTCATTTTACACTTATAATAAATAGGTGCGATAACACATTTATCTTTAAGCAATAAAGATAATAAAGAAATGATAAATATTTGACAGATACAAATCTTTACTAACGAATATATATGTATATATTAATTTATAAATATTTATTTCTATGAAAACTTAACATATCATTTTTTTTATTAACGTATAATAAATGAACAAGGATGCCCATCAATATTTCAGTAGGTTTCGTAATTAACACCGCCGAATGACAGCCAGCCGTGCGATAAATATTGATATTTTATTTAGCATCCAACCTTAACGTTATAAACACTTGAAAAATATACTTGTACGCTTATATTAATCACGCTTCCGTTATCGTATTATTCATAACATTGTGTGTTTTCAATCGTAACAGTAATGTCAATGTAACTAGGGAACAAAAGCGAATAATAACCCTGACGTGGTCAATGATATCATGAAGGGTCAAAGATCACCCCGTTTTTGGTGTCTCAGCGTCGATCACAATATCGTCCGGATATACAAACTTAACATATTCGCGTCGGAATACTTTCAGCCGAATGTTACGCGCGTAACGATGCAAATACGTTCAATCAAATTATGTTGACAAAAAATGCTATAAACACCAACATATAACATAGTCAAAACGTACCCAAACGTTTTGAGACAAAAGTGTAACGTAAAAACTCACATTTTAGTTATCCGGGTTCTGTTAAAGAATCCCAAAGGCTAACATGTGCGTCATCCGGTGCGAATGTGTTAACACTTCTCTCTTATAATCAGAATATTTATAATATATAAATAAAATTTTCTCCTACTCTTGCAACGAGCTGCCTGAGGACGTATCTCTGGGGAAAATACCTGTTACAACGTATACACCTTCTTCACGTGCGATTCTTTCATTAAAATCTTTTAACTCGATCGTAGTTAACAATTTTTGGGGAAACCATCATATTTCATAAGTAATTCTACGTTCGACAAACGTACGTGCGTCAATTTAAATATTACGCTTCTTCTCACTAAAATTGGGGGAATAGTGACGAGGGAAGACAGCATTCCCTGAAGACTAATAACGATTTATCTTATGTATATATGTAGATAGATATGTATGTCTCTTTCACATGACATGAGTAATGAATGTATATAACATTTACTCGAAAATTCAGGTCATTTACCGAACACAAAGGTTGGGAATCCTTGTAGTTCATACGATGAACATGGTTCGTGATCTGTTGATTTTTGACATATTAGAGATAGTTCTGACATAGTTTTCAGCTTGCTAATCGTAAATCCTAATCCATTCACGTTTATGGTCTCACGTGATTCCACGATATACTAAGATTTTTATTACCTAAAAATAGGCCACGAATTCTGACGATCATTAATTTGGATTATCAATGTCGCAGGAACAATGTTGTAACATTGTCGTAAAACTTTATATATTATATAATCGATAAGAACTTCGTGAATAATTTGTTCAAATCTGTTCTCTCGAGTATGGGCATACAATGTAAATGTACAGGATATTAAATGTAATACGATGATTGTTTGATCAATGTCTAGAATTATTCGAAACTTTGTGCAAAGTTGTCACTGGAGTTGGAATGACCTTATTTTAAAAGAATCGTATACGATTGATATTTTCTGTCGAGTAGAGTTTTCAGATTAATTGCTAATGGATTAATCTCATTCTAGCAAAAGATCCGAATCGAAAATCGACTTTTCATCGGACACTTAAAATCCGTAAGGAAGACTGACTAGTGTGCTAAAATAACATATATCAAATATTCCTCATCCACGAGTCCTATACAAACAACGTATGTATATATTTTTATATACAATGTATATTCTCTGCAAATATGTACAAATCTTTTTCTTCGTGTGCACTGGACCGTTCGTTCTAACGTTTTCGACACATCAATGTATTGTCATTTAATTGCACCATTCCAACATGATCTACAACAAAACAGTTTGCACTCACCCTCCCGAATCAACTTAACCATATCTCTGGCTTATGAATTTTCTGTTTCTTCGTTGTTTTGAGAGTTCATCTTAAAAAGCGCTTTCATTTGTAGGCTTAAGAACACTGGCGTTGATATCAATCACATTAATGCACGTGATTATAGTCAGGCCAATCTCTGCTTTTTCTATTTGAAATCTCTATTACCATGTATCCCCTCATCCGTTCACTTTGACTTCCAGAAACACAACGTTAGATCCGAAATTATTTATTACTCTTCGTCGACTTCATTGCGAACTGATTTCATGGCTTCTTGACTAGATTTTCACCGGCCATTGTTCGTGTGATTAATATAGGAGTCCTTGGTATGCTATCGGGGTTTTCTTGTAAAGTGATTTTTACTCTTTGTGCACCAGGACTGAGAGGTGGTCCAATCGGTTCAGGAAGACAGGACGTTGGACCATTATTAGTTGGTATACCGGTTATAGGTGGTTCTACGGGACTCGTCCTGGAAGGTAGTGAATCCTCCTTCAGAGATCCTGGTCGAGAACTCTCACCAGCTTTCTCAATGCTTTGTGGCGTGGCAGTTCTTCTTGGTGGTTTAACAGGATCCCCTGCATCAGGAGTGCCATTTGATGTTTTGGGTATATCCACCATATGTCGACAATCTTTCGAATCTTCATTTTCAGGCGCACCTTCTACAAGTGGAACGCTTTCTGCGTTACCATTCGAAGTTATCCTAGGTTGCGTGGAGTTTCCTGCCTCCAAGAGAGCCTTCTGCATGTCTTTCATTTCGGTGCCATTTTCAACATCGCCACGTTTCCGCTTCTTCCTGCAGAAGTCACCCTTGTATGCTGCAAATGCTATTAGCGTTACAAGGATAGCGAGCAACGTGGCAAGAGCAACATAGGAACCCATTCCCTTCTTGGATTGTTTGGTTGGAGAAACTTCGGCGAGTTCATCGTTGACACTGTCATCAGCTTCTTTCACCTTGCCTAAGGCGGACGAATCATCTACTTTGCCATCTAGTAATTCAATTGCACTGGTAGGGCTGAACAGGTTGCTTTTTATGGTCGTCGGAGTGACACTTGGCGCAGACTCATCTTCATGAACCTTCTTTGGTACAATTACTTCTTCGATAGGTTCCTTGGTAGAAGAAACATCGATGAATTGTTCACCTGCTAGATCAGGATCCTTTTCGTCTTCCGGTGCAGCAGTTGTAGCGAAAAGAACGTTGTAAAAGAAGTCAAAGATATCTGAGCCACCTGAAGAAGTCGATTCTTCCGTGCTTCCACGACCCTTCGTATCTTCGTCCGGTGTCATTAAATCAGTAAAGATCGGAATTGTACCAGAACCTTCTCCGGATCCATCTTCCTCGTCACCCGAACCTTCTACAGGATAAAACAACGAGTCCTTAAAGTCTTCCTTCTTCTCCTCTGGCTGTGCAATCGTAGCAGTTTGTTCTTTTTTATCATCTCGATCGAAAAAGATTTCATCCTCCTCTTCGGTTGTTTTCATAATAACATCTACCGGGGTTGTTGAACTTGTCGTTACTTCCATGACTGTTAAAGAATCCTGATGAGTTTGGGTACTTTGCGTTGTAGTGGTTGTAGTTGTAGAAGCAACAGGTGTTTCAGGTGCCGGTGTTTCCACCTCTGGTTCCTTGGGAACTTCGGATGGATTATTATGTATTTCGACATATTCATCATCTGCCTCCGATTCATCGAAAATGCCTCCTGAACCTTCGCCTCCGGAACCTTCGTACGCTTGATCCTTTTGCATCTCGCGATCTTGATCTTCCAAGGTGCAGATTATCGTTGTGTCTGGTGTTAGTAACGGCGTTCCCTTCATGTTGTTTGGACCGGCACACAGAATCTTCTTTGTCATCTTGACGCCTCTCTTTACGATAAGATCTCTGACCCGCAAAGTCGCACAATTACATTGCAACGGGTTGCCTTGAACGTCGAGATGCCGTAAGATCTTCAGACGAGCTAAAGCTGGTGGTAATTGCTGTAGATTATTCTTCCGGAGGTTTAAACTTCGGAGATGATTCAGACCATCTAAAGCACCTAGTTCGAGATAACCGATACGATTATCAGCCAAATCCAGGCTACGAAGATTGACTAGCTTGCGAAAGCTTCCAGGTTCAACTAATTCCAGGTCACCTCCGGATAGGTCCAAGTGTCTTAGGCTGCTTAAATTATTAAAGAGACCAGGACCGAGAACTTTCTCTGCTACAGAGGCTTTCAGTGATTCAAGATCATAGGTTTCGATGTACTTGACGTCTTCCAGTTCATGACATCGTGCCACGGTACCGTTCTCTAAGTTGCAGAGACCGTTCGTCCATCCTGAATGACTCAGGAGGATCAGGAGTAACGACAGCACTGGTGGTGCTGCCTTCATTTTTCGATCTGATGTACCTGCAATCAGGAAATAATAAAATACAATTATTACATTTCTAACTTCCTGTGTTACTTTTATTTATAATCACCAATGCAGACATGCATGCATTGCTCGCATCTATTAAAACCGTAGACTGTTAATCGTACACAATTAACTTCATGCCAGAATAATTAGTTCAATTAAAGGAATTAAGTTATGAGGAACTTCAGACTAAAGTGTAATGAAATGGTTTAATAACTGCCGTCATGGATATCATGGCTGCGTTTGTCGTTAATATCATCTTGAACATCTTCATTGAATACCATTATATTACTATTATAACCTAATAACGTAATTGCAATAATTGCGGTGTACGTTTATATAATTATAGTGCACGAGTGAAATCACGCGGCAAACAAGTTGATGATCGGATATAATATGTTCGATATTTTATTAGAGAACCGAGGTACATGGCGATCGTAAGTCCCTGATAAATCGGGTAACAATCTCGTGGATCTTTATCAGTGCTATTATTATCACCAGCTTAACGATCACGAAAGTAGAACTCGTGATAACTGATAACAGACTTTATGCAATCAAGCAAGAATCAACCTACGAAAAGGTGAGTAAACTATCAAACAAATGATCCCGTTGCTTAGAGGTGAACTCTCTCCAATTTACGAAATTAATTTTTTAGAAAGTACCACAATATTTTAGATCTAAGTGATTAGACTGATCGTTGAGTGATGATCTGCCCTCTCTAATTTTAGTCGAATATTATTGCTATTTGGTTTACGATATTGTTGACGTACGAAACTAATTTTTAAAAAGCAGAATGTCCCGATATTTTGAATTTAAATGGAGCTTATCCTATCACCTGTATATTGAAATTATTTATAAGAAACGTAATTATTTTTAACTTCGACAGTTACTATATCAGTTATTTAATTAGACGTTGCACTAAAAAGATTAATATTATTGCGATCCGCTTTGAGATAGTATCGATATTTTACATTTAAGGGGAACTTACATTATCATCTAAATGTTTAATTTATTTATAAGGAACATAAACATTCTTAACTCACTACTTAAGGAAGATAATGTGAAAATTCCGTTTACATGAAACTTAACCCGCTGATTGCAATTGTACTCCTGGATTTCAAATAAATATTTTTATTGAAGAGCATAAATGAGCCGTTTATCTTGAAAAATGGACTTAGGTCACTCTCACAATAAACGGTTCAAATATCCTTGTCAAAAACATTAAATAGGCTGTTTACAGAAAGTTTAATTACTTATGGGTCGCTGAAAATGAATGGTCACTATAGTAGTCAAAAACAGTCAGTGGGTTAACAGAGTTTCCACGAAGTAACGTAGAGTCATTAAATAAATGAAGAAGGAAAATATAACGTCGAAAAGGTGTCTCCTTTTCGTCGTCAGTAAATGCCTCTTTCAACCGGCATCCCAGACGATCTATACATAGATAGTCGGAGGGAAGCCGAGTACTTTCGGCTCGTTATTTGCATTATTTTGCATACTGTCCACGTTGCCAGGACTCCGTGACGTCATTGGTAATTTCCATGTACGCACTGTGGCCACCTGATTGAAAAGAATGATCGATAGAATACCTAACAACAAATCGGCACCCAACTCTTCCGATAGATCGTAATCAAGTTAACTGTGCAGTTAAGTTCCAAGCAAAACACCCTTCTCTTCTCTTCTCTTCTCTTGGAAAGATCGGCATTTTGTTCAGCTGTCGTTTCTTCGATAACAATAAACTTTATTACCTTCGCGATAGAGCACATAACCCATGGCATTGTTCAGTAAATAAATATATATGAACCAAAGATATGTATAAGTTCGTTGTACGAATAACGACATAGACTACTCCAGGTTTCAAGTAATAATTTTATTTTTTTGTTAGTGTGAATTGTGACTGAGATAATTTAAAATTTAGAATTTAGAAATGAATGTAAAAAATTATACTACAATGTCCATTATGTTGGGTTGACCAAAAATTTCTTTTGTGTAGTTTGCATTAGTTTTTTGTGGGGAAACGGAGGGATTTTTATGAACGCGGGATTATAAAGCTGTCGGAAAAATAGGAAAATGTTGTAAGTCGCGAAAATGTTATAAGAAAGCGAATAATGGTTTAATTTTTTTATTAAGCAGTGACTCTGTTTAAAAAGAAATTTCCTACGGAAAATTTAATTAAGTATTAGTTATTATTAAGCTGAACATATTGAACGTAGATTTTAGTAATAAATAATATTAAAATAGCCCACAAGCCGACTGATAAGATTTCTTAAAATTAAATGATAAATTGTAAAAAATAAATTTTTGACTAAATATAGATCTAGCGTATTAAGTTTCAAACAATCTTTTCTAAAAAAAAGTCTAATATACGAACACACAGCAATAATATTATAATAAACAAAAATCTATAGATTTATTTGTGAAAAAAATGAAATTCTATTAGATTATATGTTACACATTCTTAAAAGGATGTCTTCTTTTGGAAATCAGTTTCGCACATACATGGAATTACCATAAAGTTGAGAATTCCAAAATAAGTGTAAATTATTATATTGCAGTCTTTAAATACTTTAAATTAATTAAAATACAACGTATATTATACTGCCTCTTTTGACGTCTACTTCTAAATACTTTACATTATCTCAGTCAAAACTCCCACTAATTAAAGTTATCGTTAATTACGTTATTTACGCCGCTATGTTTCTTATATTTTTAATATATCAGGATCAATATTTGTTTCTGTGCCCACACAGTTTTATTGTAACTGATGAGAGCGTAAGCATGGCGCAGTAACTTTTTGCGATAATTAAATAAGAAGATATTAGATATATTAGTACCACGTGATCGCATGGAGCCATTTTTTAACATTCCATATTGAGAATTAAGTGAAACCATTACGAAATTGGTTTAGAATAAGAAATCAACGAATATGAATTTACATGTCGTGAAGATAAGCGTTCGTTCCATGACGAAATTTCTGGCGAATCAAAAATCCCAATGACGTGTGCTTAGCTTAACGCATTGTGAGATGCTGTTCTCAACATCCGAGGCTAATTTGCAAACAGACTCAATGGTTAATAGAACTTAAGTAGCCACGTACTGCGCAAAGCAGTGCCGGAGTTTTTTGCTCGACCGCGTGGGTGGAGGCAGGTCATGGCCAATGACTTTAAGATTTGAATATACAATCAACCATTCTTCTCAGAGGCGGTGCGAAAACTAACACCTCGAGATATCTAACAATTATCTTAGACTCGTATGCTTTCTATATCTGGTGAAGATTTTCGAAGAAACTCGTTAATCGAAGGAGAAAGAAATCACAGTGATATCTCTGATTGTGTACTTACGACTTATTTGCTCAGACGTGGCCTCAGCAGCGCCGTAATTTCGAGAACATCTGGAATAAATAATAATACTTATTAATGATAATATTATATACTGTTGATCTAAATCAATCTTTATAATTAGCTTCTAATTTTGTATAAAAAATAGCTTTGTCATTGAAGACAAGTATCACTGTAATTAGCAACAATATCATAAGCACACCTTTAATTCCTAATATGATATACATACATTAATGATGTACATTACATTACATTACATTGTACATACATTAATGGAATGTTCATTTAACTCGAAATTATTAATTCGGCTCCAATTTTATATAACAAGTAATTATGTCATTGAAACAAGTATCACTGTAATTACCAACAGTTTCGCAAATACATCATTAATTCCTAATGTGATAATTTTACCATTTGAAATGCACGTTTCACAAGATTCCTCGTGTGTTTTTACCACCCTTTTACTTACATCGCAATCAAGTGGTTTCGACAGAACAAACAACGGACAGCATTTACGGCACACTAATAATCGATTTAATCGTACTAATACTTTCATACATACACTACCGTGCAAAAGTATTCGAACGACGACAGAGTTTAAGAAGTTTGCAGGTCCGGTTATGAAAAAAGATTTACATTCGCATCTGCTGTTTAGGATGATAAAACGATAACAAATACTAATATCAATGACTACTGATTTGTTTATTTTATTATTACTTTCTTCGTAATTCCTACGGTTTACGGATATACCAGAAAGTAGTTATCAAACTGAAATTCTTTTGTTTTATATAAAATAATGATGGTTCCAAAACGAATTTTCTGTTTCGACTAGATCCAGTGGGCAGGATGACATTGAAATATCATACGATTTAAGACTGCGACGTGTAACTACTGATTACGTGTTCCACGTTTTTACGCATTTTTATTGTAGAATATCATCGGTAATGAACAACGAAAGGGTTAAGACAAACAATATTTAAGAGTAAAGTTTAAAAGCCGTACCGTTGGAATAATTCTGAGCGATAGTGTATATCGAGAAACAAGGGATTCAGGGAACTTAAAAAATCTTGGAATTGTGTGACCAATACCGAGAGAAACGCAATATCATTTCTTGGAAAGATCTTAATGCTTGCAATCACAGAGACTGTCTTACTCGATGTGAATATACTTGCAGCTGCAATCGGTGTGTCATTAAACCATTTTCCCCGTATGAGAGAGTGAATGACACAAGAGATTACGCTCCATGATTTTTACTCCTCACGGAATGACGGTCGTTTGTTTCGGTCTCCTTTCAGGTGGAAGGACTTTGATACTTGACTTTCATCAGCCGGATCGAGCACATTATATCGCGATTACAATTAACACGCGGCGTACTCATTACTCCTGATTTTTATCATTCTTGTTTCTTTCTCATTTTCTAAGAGTTCTAAGAGTTCTAAGAGTTCTAAGTGTATCGTCGCAGCGCGGGACTCACTAGAAACTATTATCTGAGTGTTCACTCCTTTTGGGTTCAAAGGGGCACGCTTACCACTGACTTTCATGTTTCACTGGAATTTCTCATTATCTTCTTTTTCGTGTAACTGTTCACACTAATTTTATGAACGTTGCACTTAACTTTATATTACATTTATAAGGGTACTGGAAAGTAATCTGTTGTTTTGCAATATTTAACTTGATTATCATTTATAAAATAATTACGCGCTGTGCAACCTGGAAATTTGGCGCTTTATTTATAACGTACAGTTTTTCACAAATTCTGTGTAATTCTTTATTCATTCGGGTAATTCTACAGAAATATAGCCTTCAGAGATATTGGGAGGTGAATTCGGAAATCGAGAACATTTCCGCATGAAAAGATGGGAATCTGAATTTTTCAAAAGGTGAATTATTTGATTGGAGGATCGGTGGTCAAAGATCATAAATAATGATGGGGATCGTCTAATAGAATAATGTTTAATATGACAAAATAAATCGAGTTTCATAAAATATGCAACAAATTATTGATTACTTCCCGATACCACTAATACTTCAGTCACAAACAATCAACAATGTGGTATTAACATGCCGTTAATAAATATTGGTAATATCCCACACACTTTTCGTTGCACGTTAAGAAAATCACCGAAACATTTTGCTACAAGATTCGTTAGAAGTCATTAATTAGAATTGTTGGCAATATACAAAGGAAATAAAAATTTATATCATTGTCAATGATCTCTACCTTTTATATTTACGACATAAAATTCATTACATACATTTTTTCATTTTTTCTCTTTCTTTGTATTTATTGCTGTAACTTTTCGTTACCCATCTATTGGAAAAGTCGTGATCTTTATATGAAAATGTTAGTTGAAGAATTACCTTTGCATCAACGATATATATTTCGTTTTTTCATAAACATTTAATAAATAAGGAGCAACAACACTTTATACGATCATTATACGAAGTCTTTATATAACGAACTCAGTTCTTTACTGTTTCTTGCTGGATTCTAAATAATGGTATTTAATGGGCGAGGAGTATAGATTGTCACTTGATTTTATTTAGAACGAGGTCGTTTATCAGTATAAAAGCGTGAGATCGGTAATGAAAGGAGTCACGAATGCATCGTCGATCTATCACGAATGAAGCGGACTACTATCACGGTATCCGAGGATAGGTTCGAATATAAAGAAGTCCACGAAGAAATTCGAAGTTGTAAAGAGCCTGGCAACGAACATACACGCCTGCTTTGGTCACGGCTCGGTTTTTGCCGGCTGCGTGTTTAACGGTACAATCGCGGCCTCGTGGTCCAGTTCACCACGTGCTTCCAGGAGAACTAGCGATTCCAGGAGTCGCACCAGGAGGTCGTGTACCTCTTGACACAAGGAAGCCGAAAGTGTCCATGAAATCACCCCCTTCTAGTTTTAACCGGTCAGTAACAAGGTTGTCACCGAAATCAGAACTTAATGTTCTATATATTGATACCATAATATATACATGTGCTTAATACACACTATTCTGTTTTTACAGGATAAACACGTTCCCGAAGAATACGTGTTAAAAAATGGTGTCGAACATATACTGTATCTATGGAAACTTTAGAATTTCCGTTTTATTATTTGTAAAAAAGAAAGTATTTTGTTTCAAGTTTTATTAAATTTTGTCAAAGTTTCGTATCAAAAAAGTTCGTGCAAGAATAAAATTGGGTGTCTATTAAGGGAGTAACAGTAGTATTACCAAACATATACTCATTGTCAGTTAAACTTATACATTGTTTATATGTAAATTATGACTGTAAGATGCAAATTAATTATTAAATTTAATTTTGTGTAGTATATACGTAAAATACAGGTATATAAAATCTCAAAAATGCATCATAATATATTCGAATAATTAATGTAAAAATGGCGGACCAGTCATTTTTACTGCTTTCGTAGTTCTAGTGTTAATATACGTATGTAGCAACAAGTTGCAACTTTCATAATATGTTAAACATATAGTATAAATTATTGTAATCAATACTTATTGCTATATATCTTAATTCCATAATATATACTGCTGGTTTATTTAGTGTATAACATATATACTACTACATACTATCAAATTGGCAAGAATTATATATAATGGCACTAAAGTTTAAAAAAAATTGCTATTATAGTATCATGCCTAGAGATATTTCTGATATAATTGAAATTTCCCTGTAAATGACTCGACACAATCCCTCGGTGATATAAATCTTTCGTTTTCATCTGACGATGTTAGTTGGTTAACACGATAAGGTGATCTTAATCGAATAAATATTGGGGAAATGAATCAGAACGGAGCGCACTTTGATCGGAAGGAAAACGATTAGATCTTACAAGCGGTAGAAAGGAAGGCCGTATATATTTCGCGTAGCGACAGGTGAGGTCGAATAACATTTTAAAAGAAACATGTTTTAAATATGTGTTTAAAATGAGATAGGTGTGAAGGTTGAACGGAATTCCCTTCGATCTCGTAGCTATGACTCATAGGCAACAATGGCGGATCAAAGAGTTAAGAGACACTAGATTCTTGCTTTCAGAAAATCACTTGATTCGCACACCACTTATACTCTCCCAACTAATACTATATAATTATGCAAACTTGCACGCATTGGTATTCAACATTTTTTTACGGAAATTAAACAAAGTGCATACTTGAACTACGATTTAAACGGTTACAAATAGAACAATCATGGTAGCAAGAACATGAAATAAAAGAGCAAATGAAATATTGAAATAATCATACGTTATATGGCACGTTTATGTGTTTTTAACTCCTTCTTCATTAGATTGCATAATACTACTGTATTCAATTCATGAACCAAGTAGAGTCGCAGAATAGTGCCTATTCATTTCTTTCTTGGTTATGTGCACCTCAAACTTCGAGAATTCTGTTGGATGTAAAATATATAATCTGTATAATCAATCGAAGATCGAAATTCCCCACAATACATACATCTTGAGTGTTTCTTTACACACGTATTAACCACCTATAGAAGCTTACTTAATGAACTTCGAGGTAATCGAAGGCGAAGAAAGTCCGACGGATTTAAATTCGATGGTGCAACATGTTGATTGAGCTTCCGGTGATCGCAAGACACGTACGCCAGCGAACCTGAATTCTATCAATATGAAATTTCCGGCCGGAAAAGGTGTCTACCGAAAAGCCCTCCGTCGCTTCCGAATACTAACGGCGCGGGCTACTTAATCGAGGTTCTTGTAACACACGACTGAACAAACGGTAAAATCGTTCGATCACCGAATTCGGTGACATTGAAACACTGTATAAGAAAACTAGAAAGAACATTAGAGTTAAGTTACAGCGGTGTTTCGTTGGCCTGTACAATCAAAGGTGATTGTAATATTGGAAAGACTGGAACATACTTGGACTTTATTAAACTTGGACTATATGTATTCATTGTTCTCATTGATTTCTTTTATTAAAATTTTATTAACTTGTTAACCGGGGAGTTCTTGCAGAAAATTACATCACGCGAGTACATTTGATTTAGTAATAAAATAAATCCTTGTGATATGTTGACAATTATAACATATGTATATATGTGTTTGACTGTTCATTATTAAAATGTATAATCGAAATTTAAAAATTATGAGAGTGATAATCATAATTTAATTTGTAACCTTCGAGATAAGTGTAGATTCGAATGACGAGTCATCCCCGGTTAATAAGTTAAATATGCTTATACTTACAATTAGTAAAATTGCTTGAGTTTCAATTTTCTCAAACAACCACTTTCGTATTTATTTTCACATTTTCAACACCGTTATGATTATATAATTTATGATTTGTTAGAAGCGTATTAAGAAGAACCATATTTTGTGGAATACTTCTATTTACAAGATAGTATTACAGATTAAATTCATGCTAATTTATAATCATGAACCGGTGCTAGTTGAGAGTTCTTATCTCATACATCGTTGGTAGTACTGAAGGTACCACACACGGTGGTTATAAACCAGGATTATATTAATACACGTAATTAGTTATTAAACAGAAGGTCACTCATATAAAATAATAACCTTTAATCCGGATTTAATAAGGAAAATACTCTTAGAAGCACGAAAACCATAAAAGCTTAATCTCGAGGCTATTATATAAATAATCTGAACATATTACTAATACAATAAAGTAATTCTACTCGTAAATATTTAAGTGTAGTTTCAGGATGCATTCAATTTTCGATAACAAAAAACCTTAATAAATAATATCGTACGTATCAGTATAAATTTATTAACACACACTAATGCATTGTACGAACCGATCGCCATTCTTCCTCGCAACAGGATACTCTACTATCAAAATGAATTACGGAATTATGTAACTCTCTGATTAACATCAATCCACATAAAGGTAATTGCATGTGGCCAACGTAGATAGAATTATACATTAAGAAGCATACACGTTTACTTTCCGCGATAATGTAAAAGAAGGACAAGATGTTTCCAAGGAAGAGCGAAGAAGCGGGGAAGACACGTCGACGGCGTGAAGCGCAACGAATGCGGCAAGAAAGAGAAGCAAAAGCGGAACCAAGGAAAAAGGAAAGCACCGCGGGGGAATGTGACTTGAAAGAGGGAAGAAAAGAGAGAGATAGGCCACACAAGCAGAGTGTCCTAACCACGTTGGTATCGTGATATCGATGGCAGCCGGTTGTGCGAAACGATTAGTAAACCGTAACGCACCAGAAATCAAGCTGGCTGCATGTATCAGGACAGGTCAATCAACCCGAAGTAATCACGGATTACGAGGTATATTCCTCCTTCTAATAAGTTATCCTATCAATCTACAAGTCGGTTTCGATTAAGTGACCGATGATCGATCGTCCGACGAGGAAAGAGCTGGATTTTCAAGTGTATAAAACGTATCGTTTATTTGAAATGACAGTGAATTGCGAGAATGAAACAAGTTACGTGTCGGGAATTGTTTGTAATTTATGTGGGACATTAAAGTAATTATTTAACCCTGTGGAGTGAAGCCGTCAACTGAGGTGGTCCGATACTTTCTACTGGTTTATGGACCGACCGGTGTGAAATTATCCTATATTGATAGTAAACGGAAATGAAATGGAGACCATATGTGTCTGATCATTGATGCATGCTCTACTGGGATTTATTTGTATCGCTATTTCCGTGCGAATGAAAACCTTCCTTGCTGTTTCCGTCCTGTTATATTTCTGAGCAAGAAACACCTTTGAACTGGTAAATAATAAATTACCAAAGATGGCCATTTACTTTCGATGTACTCTATCATAGTCAGTGTATTTTGTTGTCACAATAATAAATGATAAACTCTGTAATATGTCGATGTGAAAATATCAATGAATAAAATAACTGAAACTGTTGAAAGCCGCAAGCATTTATTAATGAATTCAGGAGCAATAGATCAAATTGATCGAAGAAATATTGCATAAGGAATTATCGTAATATGTACACAGAAGGTGTTTCATTAATTTGCATAATTTGTCAAACCGTGACGGAAGAATTTCATTCTAAAGAACTTTACTCTGAAACTCAGTATTGCTATATAAATTAAAATAAATTATGCTAACTCAGAAACGTCACTGTAACTGAATGAAAATCTATTATTAAAATGCATGGTAATCGTTTTTCATAATAATAACTCTCATAAAAGTTGTATCAGTTAAAAGCATTAGTGATTTTGATGAACATGTATGCATAAATCATTATAAATCATGCAAAAATGCGAATGAAGGGATGGAATAGAGACATTTTTCTAAGCTAGGATGCATTTAAGTCTACCGTGGAATGCGAGGAAATTAAAGTAAAGATTTTTCTACGTTATATCTAAGTACATATAAAATGGCGAGTTATTAATTTTACGATTATCTCCTAGGTTTGAGAGGCTAATTTATAATGCCACGAAAAAAGTAGTCCCGTTATCGTGGTACAAACTGGTTTCCGTAATCGATGAAAGTACCGCGGTGTAATGTAACCACGCTTCTTCGAGAAATATTTTTGCGTGACTCAATATTCACGCAACCCGGTCTCCCGTATACGACATTGCTCGATGATCACGTGTCTACCGCTACGAAAATAATTCCTATTGACTACCAATGGAAGCAATTAAGAACGATATCGTACCGTTTGACATACATTTCGCAACGAAACAAAAGACGCGAACGCTGTTCACTCGAACCAGATCACGAGATCTCAATTCGTATATCCCAAGACTTATTCGTCTTCTCGAAAAAATATAACGGTAACAGTATCACGGTATACATTGACACGCAACTATTTCGCATTATTACAATGTTCATCTCTTTCCCTGATATCATTTATTTTGCTACATTCCGATTACCTGATATCGATAAGATCTTACATCTACAGTAGATGGAATAATCTATATTAAATTAAGAGATTCATTTAGAACATAGATCCTAGATGACATAAACTCCGTGAAATAACAACTCATTTCAATAATGCGATGGCTCAGAGAGATGTTTATCGAATGATATTTCAGAGTTTCCTGAAAACTGTGAACTTGCCGAGTATGATTAATTAAGAGGTGGATTCTCGCCGTGATTGACGAATTGCGAAGCTGAACGCGTCAGAAAATCAATTTGTCTTCTAAATGGTCAAACAAATCCGTCTTAGAAGGAATTGAATGTTCTGAAAGAAACATCGGGCGCAATTGGCAATTACATCAGTTAAGGGATAAGCTAGTAATATAGGTCAGCAAACTCTCGCGTGGTACGTTTTGCACAAGGTCAACATGATATTTCGGCCTCTCATGATCTCCAATAGCAGACAACATCCTTTAAAACAAGATCCCCGTTATCCTTCGTAAAACAGACATTCTCAATTTTGAGATCATTGCGCGATTACGATCGGACAACGAGTCGGCCTTCATTCTTTATTTATCTACGTATCAAACTGTTCACGTTCATATTCGGGCATTTGCTTTCCAAGTCTTACTGTTATATGTCCATAAAATCATTTTCCACGTCTGATTATGTAACGAGATACACGTGGTGCACGAATAAAAACAAAACGATAAAACGGTGCTACTTCAAATTTTATCGTGCTTGGATCTCATGGATGTGAATAATGTACGAAAGAATTCTTCATCTATTATGATATCGTAAGAAAATCAAAATTAATTGCTATTTTTTTGTAAATATTTTTCCCCAAGTGTCTAATTTCAAGTTTATTATACATTCTTTAAACAAATTGAAGCTGATTTTAGAACCTTATGCATAATTACGCAATAAGAGTTTTAATTAATTCTTCCTGTAACACAAACTCGATAATGAAATTGAAACATCATTTTTTCCACTAGTTTGTTCGCTTGATTATTAAATATTTTTGTAAGTTATTCAAAACGGCAGTTATATAACCTGTTTATGACATCTCCATTTAATTTAATATTGATACATAGTTAATAAGTATTATATCAAGGGAACTCAAAATCAAGTATTATTTCTTTGTAAACAATTTTCCTCGAGCTTCTAATTTAAAGTTTATACATTCTTCAAACAAATTGAAGCTAATTTTGGTGCCATATTGTATATAATCATAATAAAAGTTTTAGTTAATTCTTCCTGTAATACAAACTCGATAATGAAACATAATTTTTATTCTTCTGCTACATTATTCGGTTGATTATTAAACAGTTTTGTTACATCTGGAAAGCGGTAGTTATATAAATTGTTTGTGACACCCCGGTTAAATATAATATTAATACATAGGTAATAAGTCTAATTAGTAATCTTTAGTTCTCGTTAATCGTGATAATCAGAAAAAGTGAATCAACGAGTCAGCATTGATCCGATGTGGAATTAATGAGTCGTACGCTTTGTGATATTCTTCGTTTGATCCCAATTGCTCACAGGGTCAGTTGAACCCCGGAAACAATGACATTTTACACCTCATTACAACCGGCTCTTTTAGTGCCAACGATGATGTAATGAAGTCTGTTCGCGCGAGATCATGCCACGTTCACTTTGTTCGACTTTCATCCATGATTCCTGGAGAAAAAGATCCGTTGACCCCCCGAGGTTCTTTCGCAGAAATCATAAAGCCTTATCATCCTAGTGGTTCCACGGATTCATAAGAATGAATTAAAATTTTAACTGATCAACATGCACGTATATTTATGTAAGACGTGCTACTTGAAGGAACAGTAAAAGTTGTTTACGGATGTGCTAATATTTCGAAGAAAGAGAAAGGAGTTTGTAGAACTTATGTACGTGCAATGTTTAGTGATTTGAATTATCGTTATTTCTTTGAATTCGCACATGAGCTTCTTCTTTTGATATATCCAAAATATTCTTCTATTAGCTTATTAAAATTATTCGTATGGTAACACTGGTTTTTATTCTTAATTTGATATGCTTGTTGAATGTAATGTATGTAATAAATTCCAAAAGTTTCCGGAACAAATATTCAGATTATTATTTCAGTGGTATAGAAAAATTGAAATGTATTGAAATAAAGGGTAATTATATTGAAAATTAAATTTTGCTAATTAAAGTTATGTTGATAAAAAATGTTATAAAAACCAGCATATAACTCAGCCAAAACGTCCTCAAACATTTGAGGACGAAGTGTAACATATCTAAAGATTCACATTTGAGTTATCCGGGTTCCAGTAAAGTGTTAATAAAATACGCTTGGACAGGAAACTTTTGAAACTTACTACGTACATATGTCAAACTTATTCAATCGGACATATTCTACGTTGTCAAATTTTTACAGAACCTTACTGATATATCAAATAATCGATACAATCCTAATAATCAATTAATAATTAATCACATAATATAATGTAGAACATATAATGCGAAGTGAGCAAAAATGTTTAAATCGCAATACCTGAGAATACTTTTCTAATTCGACCCAAGAAAGCCGATGCAGAAACTCAAATCTCAAGTTCGTTAGGTTATCCATTCCCCACGAATTCTGATAATTAAAGGTCATCAAAATTACCCGGGAGGTTACGGTTCCAGACACGAATCAACAAAAACAACAAGTTCACTCATCATAGTAAATAATGATTATTTTCTGTACCCCATCTTCCAGGAAACCGTAAAAAAATGTTTGAACAGAAACGAAGCAAACGTAAAAGACTTTCAAGCCGAATATTCGGTCATTCGCGATTCTTTCGTACGAGCATCCGGTGCTCTTAAAAACCGGCAAATTACAAGGTAACGGTGTTTCCGGTTCTTCAGGAGGAACTTTCAAGGTGCTTCGCTAGAATTGGCCCGCCATTTGTCTCAGAAATTACGTAATACATGGTATCGCGATGTTACATCATAATTTCGCCGTGTACCGGATTCGGGCCCTCTGCAGTAACGATTATTTTCGACGTCCATCTTGGTTTGGCAGACCGCAGACATAACGTCGACAGTGCGGAGTGCCGCGAATCGTTTCGCGAGTACGCGCAACGCGTGCAAGAATAGAAGTGAAACCGTTCAAGAGAGAAAGAGAGCAGATGAAATAAATATGCAGAGGTCGTAGGTCATTTCTGTTGTCTGCGGGGCATCAGCATTGCTAATGCCGTGCTCAGTGACGACCTTCTCCTCTCAAGCACCCGATTGCAGGAAATTCTACCATTATTCGTAATAGACAAGAGACTATTAATTAAGACATTTATGAATGTCTTTTTCTTTTTTCTTTTTTAGACATAACTGATTAAGACTGGAAAAGTGATGTTCTATTTATAATTTGTTAAGAAACTGAAATGTTAATGAAATTATGGAAGTTATGTTATGCATGGAATTGTTAATATAATAATGCAGATTGGAGACTAGGTTGTAAGTTTTATAACATTTCGCGATCGATTCGATTAACTATTCTAATCCATATCATCAGCCGCACACGTTTATAAAATTAAGCATAATTACTTAAGAATGGAAAATTTATCATCCATTTTTTATTTTTTTGATGCATTCACATGTTCATACTATAATTGGGACTAGTTCCTAAGTGTCTAACATTTCGGTGCTCAGTGATGACCTTCTCTTTTCAAGCACCCGATTTTAGGAAAATCTTGCGCATCACATCATAAACAAGATATTATTAACTATTTTTTCCATATCATAAACTACACGCACGTATAAACTGGCTCTAATCCTAATTGACTTAAGAATGGAGAACTTATGTTCAATTCATAGTTTGCAACGATGAAATAATATATTAAATTGTATAAGTAGAGAGAATATCGTTGTTATAGAGGTAAAGTGAGTTAACTACAATTTCGCCATTTTCTTCTACAAATATAATAATTTAACAAACACAGTTCTACTAGACAGTACAGGCAGGATGTATCATATAAATGACTTGCTGTATTCAAATATTTTATTTCGCGAATATTGAAATTTTAATAATAATAAAAGAACCTTTCCATCTCGCTTACATAAAAATGTTAGTTAATGAAGCCTACCTCTACAACAACAACATGTTATTTAAACCAGTGTATCTTGGGCTACCTTGTCGGATTAAGATAAGACCACGCACTAACAATAAGAGTTTCTTTCGATAGAAATCTTTATTTTTTTTACTGACTCTGAGAAGATGATTTTTTATCCCGCGTACTTTACTGCTGCCTGTTGTCGTTTAATGAAGCACGTTAAAATCGTGTGGTTAAATAAACATCCAGAAAGGAACAAATCTGGGAGTGATTGAAGCAAGCGTAATATTTGCTCGCAACGGTTATCTATTCGCAATACTCAGAACTATGTATTATCAATGGTAATTACACACGCAGGAGTCCGTTGAATTCGTCGTTAAAAAACATTTCTCTTCTTCATTAATAATAACGGGATAAAGTTTATCTTCGTGAAACCGCCTTATTTGCATTTATCGGTGAGGTCAAGAGTAGGTACATACATTATGTTTACGTTTCTGGGATAAACTTGGCAACTGGATTAAATGCCTCCCATTTATTGACTACATGTGTTTTGATATCAATCACACCGTTTATTATCCTTGTATTTTCTCGCGCCGTGTTTCCCTTTCCTCGTGTGTATTTTTCTATTTCGGTAGAATTAATCATCCGACTTCTTTCGCGCTGCCATGGCACTGCCACGTTTCCATTTTTCTTAAATTCTTCACCGTACGAATTTTAAAATTAATATATTACATTTGTTCAACGAGTGTCATTTATTAACGGAACATATTCGTATAGTAAGTTGCAACTAATTAATACCATATTTGTTAACGATCTTAAAGATCTGCAAGAACCATTTTCCTCGAAACATACATCACATGAATTATAAAATTAATATATCGTTCTTACGGAGGTTCAATTCATTAACTAACATTTTACTGTAAAAATCGGTTTTCCAATAGATGGATAACAAATAATTACAACAATAAAAGCAGAGGAAGAGTTTCTGAAAAATTGAAGTTAATGATTTTTACCTTTAAAACAACGATATATTACTCGTGCAATAAAAGTCTTATATTAATGAAACACGTTCAAACAAGGAGGTGCATCTAATCAGTTCTTCATTTTTTAACGATCTTCTAGATCTACAACTGTCGATTGATTAAAAGATCGTAATTAATACTGGAAAGAAAATGCGATAACGAGGATAATAAAACTTGGCATAATCTATATCCACGTTCCCTTAACAATCTCCGTCGGATCATTAATTCCTGTAACGAGTCACTTAACCATCAAGGACACGGCTTCGTTCCTGGCAAACCGCCGAAACGAGGAAATAAAATATACAATAAATTCACACTCGTGTGGGAAGCTTGGGTTACGTTACATATCGCATACGAATTTTTGTTCCCTCACCGCTCAACGTCGGAATTCCGGAGATACTTAAGAAATCAGTGTATCTATAAATGTATGTTTATCATTTGGATCGATGACGTAAGAGTAATGATATTTTGTCGCGTCAAACGAGCAGGTGGAAAGTATCAAGTACAATCTGGGTTTGATGTTCAACCTTACAAAACCATCATTTGTCAACGAACATTATCAATTACTTTTCTGTCGGAAATTTATGGAATCTGCATCAACCAGTGAATCATAATCTGTTCTTAATTTGTATTGCAAAATTCTATATTTTGATCAAGACATAACATATTCTTATTATTGATTACTTATCTATCATGAATTGGTGGAATTTAAATGAACCGCTGAACCATAACCTGTTCATAATTTTCATTACAAAATTCTATGTTTATATCAAGCTATATTATACTCTTATTATTAATTGAGCCGTTCAGTGCACACATCGATTAACTCAATATAACAAAAAGTTGAGAAATGCGATGAAATAATGTATATTGTTTTTTAAAATTCCTGTTATAATATAAATTCAAATATATAATGTAGAATGCATAAATACAGATATAGCTTTCATCTAACGGTATATAAAATTAATAAGAAAGAATAGCCAAAAAATAATCGTCAGTAATGTTACAGTTTTTATGTGACTGGTGGAGTTAATACAGTCCACTTAAATCGAATACCATCCTTTTCTCCCGGCCATAGTCACCTTTAACATTAATAATATAATTGCGTTATTGAAACGATTTACATTAGAGTATGGAGTTAATCAAAATGGCTTCTGAAATAAATTACTTATTATTCAATGGCCAACAAAATTTTGCCGTTTAATGGTGTTAATCTTTATTATTCAGGAAAGTTATTATAAATATAAGAAGTTATGACTATACCAAGTGCTTTGACACTTAAATTTAAGATTTTTCAAAAAGTGGAGTTAATCGATGTGTGCACCGAACGGCTCAATTACTTATCTGTCAGAAGTTTATAAAATCTACGTTATACATTGTTTTATATTCCGTTTTTAAACTTTATTACACAATTCTATATTTGTATCAAACCATTAAATTGTTCCATAATTTCGTGCAATTTTGTCGAATGTGAATTTTCTCTTAAATCTTTAATATGTATTAATTTATAATGTATTCTTCACCATTATTTAACAATCACATAAAATAATAAAATAAAGGTATCGAATCACGTATAATTCATAGCTGATAGCCAATTATTACGAGATACGTATATTCAATATGAACCTAATAATATTGTAGTAATGATTTAATATAATATTTATTATAGCAATATATAGTAATATTATAGTCTTATTACTAATTACTTATCTGCCGTAAAGTTATAGAACTTACAATAACCACTGTATCATAATATGCCCTTAATTTTGATTAAAATATTTTACATTTATATCCAGCTGTATTATATTCTTATTATTAATTATTTGTCACAAAGTTAAAAAAATCTATATGAAGCACTGTGCCATATTCTGCTCTAAATTTCCGTTAAAAAACTCCACATTCATACCAAGTTACGTTATAATATTATTACTAACCCATTCGTCAAATAAATGCTAAATTACGTAACATTACACGTAAGCATGGCGTGTGCAATAATTGAAAAGCTGGGATAACGTTAAACCGAGAAAGCAGATATATGTCAGCGACAATATTTGATGTGTAATACTTATAACGTTATCGCGCATCGATAAGGCCAAAGATAAAAATTACAGGAGATACTCGCCGGCGCCCAAGTTCATTTTTATACTGCAAAAATCGTGATAAAGCTTTCTGCAAGACACATGATGAAATCGTACTTCTTCTTGGAAAAATTCGAGTTAATCTCCACCGAGAACATTCAAGTAGTGTCTCGTTCGTGTTAAACATACATTAAATTCCGCACAGAAATTTACAAGATTTTAATTAAATGGAATTTATGGTTCTGTCAAGGCATTTATACGCTCCTTGAAAATACTCGCCGAAAAAAGTGTTGAATTATTCTCTCATGAATGTCGACGTTCTTTTTTACCTGGTTTCTTCGGTTGGAATAAATTTGACCGCAGGAAAATTGTGTGAAAACAATGATATAATTGTAGATCGGCTGGTAGGCTCGATTTTAAGTTATACTTGTTTTCTATTTAATGCGTAGTCTTTATTGTTCTTTAATTGACTAGTACCGCAGCAAGTTCGTTAATTATGTTTGTTAACTACTTTATACTTGTATGTCGTTGTGCTCGTGTTTCCAATTATTCCAATAGGAATGGAATTATCATAATCAGTACGTCGTAAAGATCTACAGAAAAAGTTACAGCAGCGTATAGCTATTAGTCACACGAATAAAAAGTAAAACCTGAAGATGATAGATGCAGATAACCTACTATTACTTTTTTCGTCATTATGTTTACCATGTCTTAACAGAAAGATAATCATCTATTCCGATCTCAAGGAAATTATCAATTCCGAATAATCTGAAAACATTTAACTACTTCCCCCATTCCGAGACAGTCCTTTTAGATATTACTTTTCTTTGAATTACAAACACATTACCACACCTTTTTACTGGAAAAAATTCATATCAAAAATGTTTTAATATCAGTAAGAATTGCTATATATTGTTGCAAATGTGTTCATAAATAAAGTGTATTCACTTTATTAACACTCAAACTACCAAATCAGTCAAAATGACTGGCGCCCAGTTTTTAATAGGATTACTCAAACATACAACACCGCACTATTTGAAATTTGAAGTATATAATACGCATAATTAAAACCATTCATTAAAGTACATCCTCGAGCCATAATTTATACAGAAATCAATGTATAAGTATAACCGAGTATATGTTCGGCAATTCTAGTGTTAAAAATGAGAGAAATGAAACTCTGCTGAATTATTAGTCGACCCTGAAAGATTTACAATTACACGAACTCAAAACACACTGAAACATGTAATGTTCTTCACTTAAAAAATCTGCACGTTTACTGTTGCATAGTGACACTATTAAGTATAATTAAACTATATTAAGTATAGTTCGTGAAAAATACCTCGAGTGTCACGCATTCTAAAGAATCACGGCAGAAATAAGTCGCACGAAGAAGAACGCTCGAACAGGCACAACGTTCGGTTAATGTAAGGAGGTGAATAGAAGCGACTGAAAAGGCAAAGGTGGGTTCGATGACGTCGCGTGGTCGTAAACACCTGGGAACTCGTTATCGTGACGATACAGACAACTTTGTCGAGTATTGCATAGTGATCCACGCCAAGAATGAAATGCAAATAATCCTGGTATAATCTATGCGGCACGAACAAATTATTGTTGCGAACTTGCAAAACTATTTCAGTGGAATTACCATGGCAACAATATAGGACTTACAATAAGCACCGCATCATAATTTGCTCTTAATTTTTTTGAAAACGCTCAGGCATTTACATCAAGCTCTATTATATTCTTATTATTAATTATTTGTTATACAATTATAGAACACGCCAAAAATGAAATGCGAATAATCCTGGTACGATCTATGCGGCACGAACAAATTATTGTTGCGAAATTGCAAAACTATTTGAGTGGAATTCACGTGGCCACAACAACTCTAAAAAGGAGCCGATTGATTCGTTTCGAAGTCAAGAAAATTGTATAAAAATGAAATCCAAAATTGATTGGACGGTGGTAGACGATTATGAAAAATGATGGGAACTATATATATTTATTATATAGATTCATAATTATAAGGAAATAAAATATATTAGAGACATAATCTTGTTCAGTTTTTTTGTTAGTTCCCTCGCACCCGAATTAACTGCATTACTTATGGAACGACTTAATACATTCACATATAATATATTCATATATTAGGTCATTAGTATAACATATGATACATTTATAAATACGAGTTGAAGACGCGCGATATTTGAGCAGTAGGCCGACTGAGAATGTATACTACGGCATGAATTTCATGATTATTGAATATTGAACATTGTTAACGCAATGCTCATATTTGCAATAAGTACTCTAAAGTTTTGGAAGAACAGCGCACGGAGACCTTTAACACACCAAGTAACACTTACGTCACAGGTGTCTTTCTTCTGTAATCCTATAGTACGAATGATATGAAATATTTTATTTCTCGTAAAATGAGAAAACTTCATAGTGTAATGTGCATCATTGATACTGTTAGAAGAGATAATAGTGCTAATAACATAATTATCATCATCAATTATAACACAATGTATACTTGGATGTAAACGGATCGCTTGAATAAAAATCAGTGAAATCCTTTCTGAGATTTAACATCAATAATAATCAATCAAAATTTGTCCACTTAAGACTACAGCCTATCAATAATTATTTCATCGCAGATAATTCTTCTTCGACATAATAATGAATCATCCTGATGTCCAAATAATAATAAATACCAACTTCAAGAATCAATAATAATAATTATTATTATGATATCTTTTAACATATTAGAAAATAAATAAAATGCAAGTTTAACCACAATTCTTCTTTTAGAAGAAAATCAAGATTAATGGAGTACGCAGTGTGGAATTATTACAGTAGGGCTATCACGATGTGCCATTCTGGCGTTTATCAATTATGATTTGATCACTGTCAACGCCATCCAATCCAATCGGTTTCGTGAGGAGTAATTTCGACTCTAAATTGCTCGACTGGTAGCACAAGTGTGCCAGCCTCCTCAAGGCCGAAGATTTGATTTCAAACTCTTAATTTTCTCAAGTGGCGATGCGACGACATCGGATTTACCCTGGACGAGTCCAGGATTACTTGTTACTTCTGATTAATGTTCTTACGTAATACTGAACCACGCCATACAGCCGAGCTACCTGAATCCCCGCAAGGTACTTATGTCTACGTACATCTAATCCTAAGCAACCGAGTATACTCAGCTTTAGATCTCCCTTCGTAATTCTATGCACATCCGCGTGAAACTTACAAGCTGGTCTCCAATTTGCACACAAATTTCGATTATTATATTAACGTCGAAGATTGTATAGCTAATTATTACAAATTCCTTGAACCTGGCTCACCTTCGGTTCTTTTGATTTTATTCCACTTGCATGGTACGCAGCCCCGATAATAATACCTTTCCTCTTTTGTAAAACTATCATTAGAGTTGTTGCATTACTGTCATTTTCTTAAGTGAGTATGTAGAATTTTTATTTATTATTATAGAATTATATTGCTGCAATTGTAGTAAGTAATTGCAGTGAGAAATAGAAGCGCATGAAGTTGCGCATTAAGGCACTGGTAAATATGTATGCTTTTATGAGACTAATTTAAAGACTTAAAGATTCCTGTTTCGTGACGTGGAAATATTGCACTGAATTATTAAGGAAGCAGATATATTTTAATATTTGTAACATGATCATTTATTGTAATTATAAAAATACAATTTTGGAATAAAGGTAATCTGGCGAAATAACTATTAACTATTAAATATTAACTGAAATTATGAAATAGTAAGGAACAATAATATAATATTTAGCTAAAGATTAGATTAAAGTTGATTTAAAAGTAAATTCATAATCATCCTGAAAAATGTACATAATGTGCGATAGTGAGTTTAATAAATACAATACAATATTCAGAAGTACTGTTATTAAATAGGGGAGGAGACATTATACTTCTAGTAACTCGTACGTATGCATATTATATTCCACGTTCGTGTGCAAAAAATGCAGGCAAGAATTAGGATTTCCTTCCACGCACTGCTAGAGGAAGTAATGTTGAAACCGTTAGATATAAGTAGACAAATGGATTGACGGATAAGTACATTTATTATTCTTGCCGATAAGTTCCCGTAAGGATAGTCGATGACTGCAGCAAAAGAGAGGGGACACCCATGAATGAAGTTGTAGGAGTAGTCGAGGTGTGTCATACTGACATCATCGAAACAGTTAAATTTCCTTACGATATTAAAAATCGTATGTATTACTCGAAGAAAATCTAACGACAAATTGTGACGTGAAACAGCTTTTTCCGAAGTGGTTCTAAGGATTGTTTACGTCAATCGTATGATGTCCGCAAAAAGTAACCTGTTTGATTAATTACCTTCCATCCTAAGTTCCAACGAGGAAGCGTTATCATAGCCTGACTTAAGTGTGTTTTTGTAACTTACTATATAAGATGGTTTACCATGACTTTGCTAGTTTCAAAGAATCAAGAATGATCTTCGATGCTTAAATAAAGAACAAACAGATAAGCAAGGACATATACGAATTTATGTATACATGTATACAGCGTGTTATAAAAAGGGTCCGATATTTAAAGGGCTTATATTATTCACCGAGAGGAGTAACAAATTTCTAATCAACATAAGTCCTTAAAACAATCCTTTCGATGGGAAATCAACGTTTATTATTGATTAGCATTCGATATCATAAATGAATCTTTTCGCAACACATTTCATAAACGCAAATGTAGTACAAATCTTCATATTTCTAGATATTCGATATGTTTTCCTTCCATTTCTATATATATATATTTGTATACATGTATATGAATATTGACTATTATTAATAGCTTGCAAGCTAATGAACGATTTATGATCAATCCTGGCTAGTTGTTATTTTCAAAGTTTTATTGTCGGTTATGACAAAGGCGGTCTGCACTCTGACTGTTACGTCATTGTATTATTCAATTTCCAGAATTTCATTCTAATTTTAGAAAAACGCGCCTCCGCGACTAATACCGGAAGAACGGTTTCACCGAAGAATCGAAACTGGTAGCGGGTATGGCATAGGTAGCAGCGACTACTCATTGTGAATCACAAAAGAAAGTATAGACAGACGTAAAAATAGATGGTTACAAGATCTGTTAGTAAAGCACTGTTTTATATTCATGGATTCAGATCGGATCGAAATTCTTCCTTTATCTTTCATACATCGCATAGATCACCACGATACAGGAATCCGTTGAAATTTCTATAAACTTCTACTCTTCTACAACAATTTGCATGGAATGCAACCATATTAAATATATTAAATTAAAATCATTTACATACTTGTAACGGTCACGGTACTGAATATTATTTCAGTATCATTACAGGCAAAAACGCATAAAATATATTTATATTGTATCAGCACAGGTGAACGTAATGGTGTCAACATAATCATGATACCCTAACATAAAATTCGAAATTCAATCTTTTTTGCAATATCAAAGGAAACCTTTGTCCTCTAAGCCACGTGTGTGAATATATAAGTACCAGTATCTCTGCAATCCAAAACTAAACTTTACCGCGCGAATCTCAATTGGCAATTGACAAGGTAATTCAACTAAATCTAATACGAAATACTTAATCCTCTACAATGATCATCATCATCAAGCCTATTCAAATTCTCGCGCACAAGAATACCATACTACTCGATGTATGGCTGAAAAGAATTTATTGTCCTTACCTCCTGTGTCGTTATCCTAAGTATCCTTCCGCTTAGTAAAGTGGAAGATATCCTGGTATCCGCATCCACCGGCACAAAACAGAGTGAAAAAAAGATTTCGCAGAGTGTACCGAGGTGGGTCGCGACAAAAAGAACCTCTCGAGAGATTTAGGAAATACTCGAAGGCCGTTCGATCGTTCGGACGTGGAGGTCGTCGAGGGCCAGCGAGGCTGGTTGCTGTAACGCGCGTGCGGCGCAATAGATTCGCGGGAAAAATCGAAAACCGCCAAAGATGCGATCTATCGCAGCCTGAGGCCGAGTTAGGACTGTGGACTCTGACAAGTCGCGAGTGAGAGAACGTAGTCACCGGCCAGGCTTACCAATCCCCGCTTACACTTTAGGCCCCACCACCTATCGCGATTCACGCTTGCTATCGAGGCGGGTACGCGAGCGCGAGAACTGTCTTGAGTTCTTGAGGAACCAGGGAAACCGTTTGGAGAACGCTTACTTACTCCTTGCCTTCTTTGCTCTTTGACTCTGCTCACAGAGATCAGGAAAAAATGAGTACTTTCTTTGAAACCATCATCTTGGTTCATCTTGTTTTGTAATCCGATATCTGGTAATTATTTACCCTTTTAATCCAATTTGAGGAACGACCTGAAGTAGACTGGTACCCGACTTTCTTTTTAGATCTGATAGTGGTCCATAGACCGTTTTAATGGTATTTAACGTTTCTTTGTTGATATCTTCAGCTAGGCTTGTGAAACAATATGATTATATAGTGTTCTTAATTCCTCTAATTTTATGTTTCTTAGTTGAAATATTTTAAATGATTTAATGGAATTCCTAAAATTCCTGTCGTTATTCTTATACATACATATATGATAGACTACAGTTCCGGAGAAAGAAAAAAAGGCATTCTTGCTAAAGACAAGTGGTCCTGAATATAGAGTAATATTTCTCAATAATCGATAGTGCTAATTTAAGTGAACCCGAAGTTCGGTCCATTTAAAGTTGCTACGTTTTCACAGTTGTCTATGTTGTGATCCAATAGACCGTGACTACGATATCACACCTTTTTAAAACATTTATAAAAACGAAGAAATCGATAGTGAAGTAATTGATCATAAACGCACCGTTAACAACGAGAGAATACTTATAATCTTTCCACTCTATCTATTACACGCAGCATTCTAGTTAGCATTAATCTAAGCATTAACAACGGTATAATTCCTGAGATAAATTTTACGTAATTCGGGAGTTAAATTACTTTATGTTTCCTCGATCTGTTAAACTCCACTACGGAATATTGCACTGGTTCTTTCCACGGATATCCATGTTAGTGAATCATTCAGCAATATTGTTTTTTTTTATTTGAACCTGATATAATGTGTGCTACCAGGAAATGGGTAATGGCAAAAATGCCGATAAACTTTATGGACTTGTAGTGTCTTTAAGAGGAATACTTCAGGAAGACATTTAGATAATCTTGAAGTAAGTACATTAAGGAGAGCTATAGAAGCGACTACTCGTATCACGTCGACCCAGTCATTCACCAATCAATGTCCTATTCCTTTCACGATCATGCAGGTGTTTCACTCGGTAGCAATAATGATCTACCTTGTTAAAACCCACGGCATAGACCGGTACAGAACCAACGTATAGCGTCCACGAAGAAATAAAAGATTCCTCTCCCTCATTATGCAATTGCCGGAAAGTGGGCGTTGCACCTTGCACAATGAAGGAACGGTAATGCATAGTGCTCTCCGCAATTAACACGTCACCGAATATTGCCAGTAGAAATTAACGAAATAACATGAAAACTTTGCTGTTATCCTTAACATCTTCAGGTTTCCATGCATTTCTCCGTACACAATATTCGAAGTGCTAAAATATCTTGTACATTGGCAATTTTTGATTTTGTTAATCAAGAATATTTACTAGGCATGTATTATACATGCAGTATATAATAAAATAAATTACAAATAATAAGTGACATAGATCTATTTTGTCTTTAACCCTTTGACATACAAATAAAATGAAACTCGATACATTCAAAAAATATTAATATATCTCAACGTAACAGTTATGTGAGCTTTATAAAAAAGCAGAAAATTTCAATTGCCAAATGTCATAAGATAATATTAATAACAAATTAAGCAATAATTTTATGTTCCTGTAGACTAGGTTTTCATTGTCATTTTCGTACAACAAATTCAAAACAGACATGTTGAAGGGATTGTTTCTATATTTCTATATTTCTGTAGTATTTGTTTTATATGTGTACTAAACGCGAATTTAATCGGTGCAAAATTATTGTCGTCTCAGAGACGTCCATGTTTACAATGACATAATAAACAAATTACGTATTCCTGACGTCTTTTTACGACAAGGTGTGAATATAGGAGAATTCTAATCTAGGCTGGATAGTCTAATGTTAATACAGCTTGGAAGATAAATGAAATATAAAACACAACATTTATTTATTGCCCTAATTTGATGGATTGTTCCCCCTTTGTGAGAATTTTAGGATACCTGTATGTCTAATATTTTCATTAAACCGATGGAATTATTAGCTAATTAAATAAGTTGTTGACTAATGACCATTTCTGTGCAGTACATTTCAGATAAAGCGAAATAGATACGAATAGATACGAAAACGAATAGAAACGAATAAATATTAGATAAACGAAATCGGAGAAATATGTTACGTGATACTTCCACTTACAGTATGAAAATATGAAATTTATCAAAGAATATCAAACATACCGAAAATATGAAATTCATCTAAGAAACATACAAATATTATAAAATATTTTGAAAATTCAATATTCAAAATTCAAATTAAAAATTATTTATCTATAAAATATGAAATTTATAATAAGTATATTTGTAGCGTACCATTGTTTACGAAATCATAATATATAAGTAATTATGATTATACATAATGTATAATTTAACACCGAAATGTTTCATAGTGATAAAGTAAAACAAGTCGCACGAGATGGTGCAAATGAGCTGTTTTTATATATTGTACTTCAAATGATCGAAATATACGTAAAAATGTAAATATTGAATATATAAGTTCATTGCACTCCATTAAGTAGTCGCGTGCGATATGTTCTTTGGAGCTAAATAAATGTATGAAAGACATATTAGACACGTGTTGTGTTGCGATGAAAACAATTCATTTGACCGAACCTTACACGGATTTCCTTCCGCTTATTATTCTTCCGTCGTCGTTGAACAAGTGTTGCATGTATAGTTACAAGTACAATAAAGTACATACGTTTAACGGTATTGAATCACTGATTCGTCGAAGTAGATTCGTCACGCATATATCATTTTCCGACAATTCAATTTAATGATGCATCCTTCTCGAGTATCATGATTTTCCTGCAATTTCTTAATTTTCTTAATTCTGAATCTATACCTTTTTATTCCTTAGTAAATGAAATTAAGATCGGTTCTTTAATTAACTCTTCCGTGTTTCTTCCGGTTAATTAAATTGATCGCTTCTCATACATTTTGCTTGTCATAATTAAATGAACTGTTTTGAATTCAAGTTATATAAAATGTACTACTTATATTTATTAGAATATTTGTTAGAAATAGTATAACATTTGTTAGAATTACTAACATTTCGTTTCGAAGTTGGAAAGGAAATATTTCATATCATTATTACAATGACTCAGGAAAGTGTTCGACAAAATGGATTAATCAATGATAGATTATAATCACATTATATAGCAATCGTTGCCAATTATTAATACCGCGAATAAACTCTTTTATTATAGAAGATGTTACGCTATCTTTCTCACAAAGAAATATGGATTAAAGTTTATCTTTACAATAGAGTTAGAATTTATACAACAATATGATTTGGACGATCGTATCTAGTATTCTAGGAATTAGGTATATAAACGGTTAATAACGATCATATAACAATAATTACTTCATGCATTTATAAACTGTGAGACTAAGTTAATAAGTAATCACGGAAACGGCCAGTTGTACATGTTTTAGATAAACCAACGATCGTCCCGCTCTACCACCTAAGAATCCCTGAATTTTAAAAAGCGATCTGTAATGCCATTTTTCCAGGATTAACGAACGTGCATTTCATTGCAACAAATAAACAAGTATACGAAACCATCTAATCATATCGATCATGTAAACATTTCAATAATACATTGAATACCTACTTCGCATTTCAACCTCGCCTTCGTAACGGAATTCCCTATCCACCGCAATCACATTTCGTAAGTTCCGTCCACCCGAGATCGCACTAAAGATAAACAGCACCACTAAAATAAAGCTGCAACGATTGACTAAGAACGAAGCCCGTAAAAAACGCGAGGCAGCAAGAAGTAATACTTTTGACACTTGTTCCACGTATTTATAGATATTCGTTGATAAGTGTTCCAAGTGAAATCGCCCGATTGGATTCGTTATCGATGGCAACCTTATTCCACGCGAGTTGCCAATATCTTTGTGACACGGTCGCGTCGTCGAGAATTCTGAGGTAGCTTCGAGCAGGAGTACCAATGACTCGTTAGTCATATCGACCGACACACGTAGTATATTTTCTGACCCAGAAAAAGATTCTTGCGAGCAACACGAAGGAGAGACGAGATGCAGCTGGAGCGAGTAGTGAATCGAGTCAAGCTAAACGCCAAGCGCGCCTGTTGCCTCACTGCCGGTAAACACACTGTCATTACGCATCGACGATTAGGCTGCTATTGCACGTCAAATATCGTTAGGCTATTTAGAATCATTCGAAAGACGCGCAAACTTGTTTTGTACACATTCCCGTGATTTACAATGCAGGGTGAATCATCGAGTACAAACGGATTACCGCTTATCTCCCTGATGTACCTTAACACTTTATCTACCGGTTTGGTTTCGCGTGTCGCGCAGGAATGTGCGCCTTTAATAATAAAGTGTTAACAAAATTAAACCATTAATAATATTTCAATGATTAGTATTTTATTAGAGTATCGTAGTATTTTATTGTTCGCTCTGATAAATGTATCAACAATAAATTGCTGATTAATTAGCGTTGCCGATGAAAAGCCGATTTATTGGTAAGCGGTAAATAAAGTGTTTAAATATTAGATTATTATTGAGTATTCTAATAAGGAAACTTAGGAAACCTGGAAATTCGAAAAGTTCTGAATCTATGCACAAACAGAGCATTATATTTCATCCTGATTACGAAGCTATTTTGGTTGGTGTCCAAAAGCGGTTTTAAAGGGTGAAATCATCGCTCGAAGAAAAAGTGAATTTTTCGACTTCCACCAAATATATATTTTCATATATATTTATTACTATGTTATTTAAGTGTACGTTTATTATAACAATTATATACTCGTATAATCAATTTAAAGAGGTTTTAACTTTAACATGTACACTTATTGTTCTTTGGGCTTCTTTCGAAAATAATTTAATCAATGACATTTACAAAATTTTCCCGGCACGCTTAAGATCCTCTCGCGGCATACCGGTTGAAAATCATTGTTACAGAGGTAAAATTCATTAACTACATTTTTTAAAATCCTTTTCTTTGTATTTAGTGCTGTACATTTTTGTTATCCATATATTGGAGAAGCCGTGATTTTTACATGAATATGTTAGTTAATAAATTTTACTTCTATGACAACGATATATAAGAATAAGAATCGGTGGTTAAGGTTGAACTACACGTTGACCATCCTTATATGTACAGTTTCTTTTACACGAAACTGGAATATAAAGCAGCACAGTTTGAGCTACGTGGGATTCTGCAATCTCAGAATTCTCATTAGTCACGGATCACCAATGGTACAAATACATTGCCAGTAAATAGCTCGAATAATATCAGTGCTCGCGGTGCAACCTTGATATGCACGTCACAGGTGTAAGCGTGACATAATCATTTTTTCTTTGCCACTATATTTCGCAGGAAGTTAACAAGACATTTAAATATTGCGCAAGAAACATCTATCGGTTATGAATAACCATTAAGCAGTTAAAAAAGTTCAATTAGGAACGAAATAATTTTGTTCGAACGTATGGCGGGTTTTAATGAACATTAATCATCAGTGTTGTATTCCAGGAATAGCAGTTTATAGCTACTTAGAACGTGGCAAGTATATATTAAAATGACGATCGACTAAAAGTAAGGTGAAAAAATCTGTTTTATAAAATACAAAGAATCTATCCTGGTTGAAGTAATAAGCTATAATCTTTAAAACGGCTATCTGAATTGGGTTCGTTAGATTACAGGATCTCTAGCTGTGCTAACTCATTGATGCGTATTCTTCCGTCTCCAGAAAAAATTCTATTCCAACGGGATATTTTTTAAAAGTGTCTTGAATGTACAATAATGCAGGAGAAAATGATATAGCACATATTTTGATTTAATTTCAATATTACAAAACCATTTTATAGGATTAAAATTTATACTTCAATTTAATCGAACTTTTTATTTGATGTCTAAAATGTTGACATAGACAATTTAATACCTGTGACAAATGTTGCCATAGAACATATTAAACCAAATTGAATTGAAATCTTAGGATGCAAAAGAATCAGTTGTCAAAAATAAGACTAATATATCGATTTCGAACGTGATGCATTATATTTCATACTTATACACTACCGCCCAAAAATATGCGAACGTCATGCGAAAAGGATTTGCATTCGCGTCTGCTGTTGACGATGATAATAGAACAACAAATGCTAATATCAATGACTACTAATTTCTTTATTCTGTTATTATTTTACTCCCGATTAAAGTATCCCTGGTAATTAAGACAGCAAACATTTAGTAGTAAAGTTTAAAAGCTACTGGTAGTGTATCTCTCAACTAAATCGTTTACCATAAAATATAAGGAACTGCTTAAACGCTTATCGCTTGATATAATAATTAATCAAGTTAATACTGACACGGATTGAATAGAAGAAAACTATCTATAAGTGTCAAACCGTATGATGTTGCATAAAAAGTAGTGTGGAGGAACCTTTAGTCCGTGTCTTAGAGAGAGCAACCACTTAGGTAGAGCCGGAGTAACTCTATAACATAAGCGTGCCAGTTGGTGGCAAATTTGCGGATGCGTGCAATTGGCATTGCCTATGCCCTGCGTATGTCCAGCTCCGTACGTGCGTCTACCTATATATTGGCAGAGAGCAACCGGCTAGCCAATCGGCAGCTATGAAGTAGTTAACTTAATATAGGCGCACTCGGAATGTGTGCCATCGACGACCTCGAGGCCTTCCCTAGGTCAGTGCTAATTCTTCAGAACCGGCCACATCTTCCGAATTTCCGGTCGACCATGAAGACGATAAACTCCAGCTGCCGATGTTCACCGGGATAACGTAATAGACACCGATTTCACAAACTTGCTGAAGATGCTTCTTTCGAAATCCTTTTCTTCGCTTGACGAATTCTTCCGACGATAGTCGTCCATTATACACTACTCACAATGTGACCCTGATTCAAGTATCCTTAAACGGATTTTTAGTTTGAATCGTCAAATAATCATGGAGAATTTTGTGCCCTACGATATCTATATTCGATTTAGTAAGGATAGATGTTTATAAATAATTTTATGTTCACTTTTAAGTTTATGTGTCTTCGTTCTTATAAATTGTTTCTTATCCAAGCGAAGATGCACGTTGCTCCTTTGGTATATTTTATAATATTCCTGTATCATTTTATACGATGATTTGCTACATTGCTTACAAGTTAACATGCAGAACTTCGTTTCCTGACATATGTATCTATTTGGACAGGGATTAAAACAGTAGTAATCGGTGTTAAAACAGTAGTAAACTGTATAGTAAATTACCGTTGACGATGTGCTTTAAACAACCCGATGCACCATGGTTTACACTTTTGCCATAATATTTCTTCACCGGCAATTTGCAGCGCATACACCTGGAATGCGATAATGATATCCATAATATCGCAACCTGGTGCGGCGAACCCGTGTGATATTATCGAACATAGAACTTTTAAGTACGTAGAAAGCAATGACCGTAAGTAATACTCGTACACGGCTTGGTTAAAAAAAGGAACTTATCTGATGGAAAGAATATTCCGTATCTACATTAACGTATTCGTGGTATCAGCTGGTTATCGTATAAACCACGAAAATCGGCCATAAATTATTCGCGATACCAACACTATCGATTACAACGAATAGGAGTAGGCAATTTTACTCAAATGGTTCTGATGGCTTATTGAGACTGTAGCATTGTTAACATAGTAGTCCTGTTACAGTCCCCTCTAGCCTTACATCACTTGGTACTTCAAGTTATGCAACAACCGTACCTATGTCTGTTATATAATATATAAAATATATGTCTGTATACGTATTCATATAAATGTTACCACGAACAGTATCGCTGTGTCAGGTTCATATATTTAAAATATGGAAGTTGACGAAATGTAAAAGTTTACGTCTTTTACACGAAACGTAAAAGAAAGTATGGGCTAAATTCGTATATGGTATAGCCATCTAAATGTAACAGTAAATAATATTTCAGTGCTAGTTTTATATAGAGTCGACTATCGTTTTATGCGTAACTTTTTAATGCGGTGAAACCAAAAAGTAGGAAAAAATAAGTAATCCAAGAAATCTAGAAAATGTTAAGAGCGTAATGCTCGTATCCAATTATTTTTGTTCTTTTTATGTTTTTCTGCTGGGAATTCAGAGGGAAAAGAATAATTCCCACACACATATAAAGCTTTCCTCGTTCAAATTTAAAATCTTTTAATGTATAAACAAAACAAGTTCGAACTATAGTCCAGTATCAATATTTTCGTCTGTGATTTATATATAAAATAATTATTTCCGACTTCTATGCTGTAATAATTAAAATTAATAACAGATGCATCAAATTATTTTATTTAATTTTTTCCAAGTTATTATCTTTAAAAAACTTAAAATCTCTAAATCTTGATTCGGACTTCGAATGATTCATAGTTCGAGCGGGTTTCTGGAACGAATTAAATGAGACTACGAGGTATTCGAAATATAGAACTTTAAGAAATATAAAAGAATATTGAATTTCATGATACCTTTTGGAATTCATCTGGTTTCCAAAAATACGATAGCTAATCATAGGAAAGCTAACAGACTATTTTATCATGGCCATGATCTATTGATAATAGAAGCACACGCATTTGGCCTAATAGTTCGAGAATACTTGTGAGTTACGAAAGCGTAACGGAATCGCCAGATGAAAGTGACGAAATTCCTAAATGGGTGGAACCGAAGAGTAGAATGGCATCGTCGAAGGGTAGATAAGCTTAGTGTTAGATATATATTTAACCAAATTTCATATTTTGTTTTGAAGAAATTATTGTACTAACTTTAAGACAAAGTTCTGAAAGTCAAGATGTTCATACATCGTTGTTATAAAGGTAAACATAATTAAATACATTCTCCTCAAAAACTCTGTTTTGTATACGTTCCTCTAACTTTTTGTCCTCCATCTATTGGCAAAGCCGTGATATTTACATGAAAATGTTAGTTAATGAATTTTGCCTATGTAACAACGATTACTTTCCGAACTGCGTATTAGATATTATATATCTGAGACTCTCATATGTTACATATCGAATGATCCTCTCCCGGTCTAAAGGCATCGTGCGTCTTCTTTGCAGAACCTAACAGTAGTTTAGTTGCATCTGCATAGCGCAAATATGCATCGGTTTGATTGTGCACGAAGTGCGTGATGTTCCGTTACATAGAGCCACAACTAATTCCATGGATATTGGCATCTTGCAAAGCGGTTTGTCATTATACCCGGTGCCGTTATTAACGCAAATCAATGCTTTTATGTGCCGCGCTATTCCACCGGTAACGATTACGCACTTCAATTACGGAGACGCTTCTCGTTTGATCATGGCACTGTGATGCCACCGTGGCAAACGCTCCTAATTACGTACTCGCGGATATGGGATTAAAACCTGTCCCCCCACTGAGAAACTACGGCATAGGTTAATGCGTTAATTAAATTTTATCTTCCGAATCTCCTTCTTGTTGTCACGGCACGGTGAAAGGAATCGTACGTTAATGTTCATGCTGCTTTTCTTTTTAACCCTGCGTTTCTCTACAACCACGGCTCCTTGTGATCCCCAACCAGGGAAATCTAATCCACTCTCAAAATCCGACCACTCGTGCGTGTCTTTGATTACATAATACTTTCTTGTATTCTATTGTAGACGTAGGTATAGTAGAATACAAAAAACGTGGATTTTTAGACATTTTTGTAAGACTAGATAGGTACACTATATCATTGTAATAAAAGTGAATATCACTAGCTACAATTTCGCCGTTTTCTTTTTCAGATATTATCAACCGGCCAAATATTACTAGGAAGTTTGGAACACCCTGTGTTTTCTTCGGCAAAACATATTTTTCGTACATATGCGAATGTTTTAGTAAAAATATTACACTTACATATGAAAATAACATTACATTAATGTGTTTTACAATTGGAATTGAAAGAACATTATTATAAATAAAATGTTTATACGCTTAAGAAACTCATTATTTCTTTTGAAACCCTAATATGCTCCAAACTCTTGAATGGGAGTGTACATGAAATACTGAATTGGAAATATGGAATAAAATGTTTTCATACGGGGCTTTGTTTCCGGAAAAATGGTTTTGATGATTTCAAATTTCTTCGCATTTCGAGAGGATCATCTTCCAATCATTTCGGAATGTAAACTTTCAAGGCCATTTTTCTTGAAAACAAAGCCAAGTATGAAAAAATGTTATTCTATATTTTGGAATCCGGATCCAGCAGCCTGTGCGCTGTACATTTTCCCTGATACCGATATTATATCGTTAAAATATTAGGTTGTTCATAAAGTCGTGCGTATATGTTTTTAACATATAAATAGAAAGCGAGTTATATTCAATTTTGTATATTTTTCCAATTTTCTTTATTCAATAATATATTCTCTGTTTTGACTTATAACATTTCCCATACTTCGGCCAGCTTTTTAATCCCGTGTTCCTCAAAACCCCTTTACCTCCCCGCAAAGAACTGATACAAACCGCACGTACTTTTTGGCCAATCCAATCCAATTATATTCCGTAGGATGAAATATGAATTCATTATACTGGCGAGTCTTCTGACGCAAAAGATACACGCGGATGATAATTTAGTAATATTATATTTCGTTATAAAAATGAAATCCATGACGAGATGGAATGTAGAAGTTCAGAGTACACGAGTTACGTCCAAAGATTTGTAGTAAGCAAAAGCCGGGTATCATGTTTGCGATGTAATTAAATGTTATAAAGAATAAAAGATGAAAAGTGAGTCCGTGTAAAACGATACCCCCGATGCTGACCCCACGAAAAGTTACCGAGACAGAGAATTTAATAGCCTATACCAATGATTAGATCTCACTTCGAGATACACGAGTAAGAACACAGTCCGACGATAGTGCACCGGCATTGCAAATGCGTGCATTCGACTTATCGTTAATTGTATGTTCATACTTTCCCGATCACCATTTACGTGCGTGCACTGCACTCGAAAGATAACGTAATCTATATAAATCTCGTAAGATAATACATTAATGGTCAATGATAATTACTGTTGTAAAAATTCGGCACAGCTAGGAAGCAATTAAAACAGTCTGAAATTCATTGGAAAGTACTAAACAAGAATTATCATGTACCGCTTATTCTACTCGTAGAAAATGTGTTAACCGTCTACAGGCCAATTGTTTTCATGTCTGACAATAAAACGAAGTAGTAACGAAATTATTACTTAAACGTATCGAAAAATGTGACAATCGTTGCGCGTACTTTTATAATTATTATTACAATGAAGAAATGGAATGTTTTTAAAGATACGGATAGGCTAGAATATCACTTCAAAGTTACTTGAAGCTGCAGAGGGTTATTGATCTTTCGATTCTTATTTATGCCAACCTTCGGAAGTTATAGTGCGAGGAAGAACAATGAGATTCAAATGAAAATGCACTTCGGTGTTAGTTCTATTCAAGATTGTTGACTTAAAGAAACTCAGAATTCACTTAACCTGGTCACAGTAGATATTTGCAACGCGTATATATTCCCGTGAAATGATATTCCCTATAGGTGACTAAAGAATTTGCGCAAATGATTTGCACATGTAAAGGGGTCTAGACTTATTCTTCGACATAACTATTGAGAAAACCGCACGCCTTGGTTCGCGAGAAATTACTTTCCCAGTAGGTAGCTGGAAATTCCAAGGATATCCTGAATGAGTCACTCGTGAAATATCATTGTAGATTGACGAGAAACATAATGATCGATGTTTCTACAAATTTTCCTTATGAATAAAACATATAAAACATAGGAAACAAAACACCTTGTAAAACATCATCAACCAGTTTCGTGTAAATATCAACCTTTTTTTTACAGTTTGTAATTTATTTATACATAAAAGTCCCCGGTTTTTTTTCTTCCAAATAACGAGTATCGTATATACGATATTTGACCGGCAAAAGGATTTCAAGGATTTCGACTTTCGCTTCGTGAAGAGTTGTATCTCACGGTGATGATGTGTAAAGAAAACTTAAGGATAATCGTAAAGTGCACCAAAATACGAATCATGTCGATGACACAGATGGCAATACCAAAAGATAATCGAGTAGATAGCGATAAATCGGCCAATCTCATTGGCTTCTATAACTTACATTGCGAAAGAGAATTCATGGCTGAATTTACTATTACTGTATTGAAGAGTGCTGACAGACCAACCGATAAGAGGACCTTCTTTTAAATGTTCTTCCCTTTGATAACCATTTGAACTTGGAATCTTATAATAACTACTGACGACTAAGAAGATGTCTTTTCACGTTCATTGATTTATAAGTCAATAGTGCAGACTTTAATGCTGCACATAATTAGTACATAAGTAGATATAATAAATACAGAGTGGATCAAAAGGTCTCAGGTGATTAGAGAAATTAATTACTCATCTCCGGGACTTTTTAGGTCAGTTTTTCAATTGTGCAATTTTACTTAGAAAATAATCTGTTATGGAGAATAAATCGTGTAGAGTTATGTGAAAGTCAAAACGGAAGACATTTACCTGACATATTTGTCACACTTATTAATCGATTTATTTATGTCCATTGTGCAACATGAACCGCGAAAAAACTCCGAAAATGAAACGATATAAATTCGAACATTTTTATTAAATTCCGAGGACTCGTCACTTTGACTGTTTTGATAATTCTCACGTTAAGATACAACTATTCAATTGCTAACAATTATTAGATTGCTTTCACTTTCAACTTCAAACTGGCACGAAATTAGTGAATAAGACTAATAGAAGGTGCATCATTATTCTAGCACTTTATTGGGACATTTGTTGAATCGAATGCAAGTACAAGTGGGCCGATAAAACGGTGGTACCACGCGAACGTATTACACTACGCCCACGATATGGACGGTGTTAACGCGGGAATGTTATGCGTTAATGGTCCAACTTCCCGGACACGGCGAGTTTCGACGACCATAGCGAATCGTCGACTGACAATGACATTGCCGTCTGTCATTTCGTTTAAAGTACGCCGGCTCTGCGGTTTATACTTCGTTTTAACTTCGTTATCAGTTAATCCTATTAGCTAAGAACTACCCGCCTCCTGATATTAATCATTTCTTGTAAGAAGAAATTGATTTCATTGGTTATTAAAAATTATTCCATTACACGCACATGTATCATTTATCCCGAATACTCGTACCTTAACTGTAATATTTTATGCCAGAATAATATTGGCCGATATTTTTATACCGCAGTAAGACATTGTGAAATATTAACGCGCAAAGTAAACGAAAATTGGGAAACGTATTTCACAAAAGTAGAATTTCTGCAATACTCTTAATGCGCTAATCGGTAATGCATTGTTTCATGTACTGTTATCGTGATAAAATTAATCCCACCGGCTTTTTAAATGTATCATGTTTAAAATACAGGATAATGCATTTATAAAATCAGTTGGCAAAAATGTCTGATACTGTGTCGTAATGTACATGATTTCAAGTTAGTTCTTAAGAGGAAGTACTGTAGGGTTGCGAAAGGAA
The DNA here is from genome assembly GCA_910591585.2 of Nysson spinosus. Taxonomy (NCBI): domain Eukaryota; kingdom Metazoa; phylum Arthropoda; class Insecta; order Hymenoptera; family Crabronidae; genus Nysson; species Nysson spinosus. The sequence continues at coordinate 4,002,203 of OU342830.1, forward strand.
GGCAGGCGTTGGATTTAGACAATAGATGATCCTATATACCTATGGGCCAGCCACTATGTAATATGTAATACATAATAAACAACTTATATAATATACGAAGTACGGTCCAAGAAGTTAATTAGCCGTTCCAAAAAATGTATTGAAACTAGGCGATTATATGATATTAACACATTCATACTGAATTACGTACTCATCGTCAAGTGTGAGTCTTTAGATACGTTACACTTTGATCTCAAAACTATTTTTGTCAACATAACTTTATTTAGCAAAATTCCGCGAGTTTGCTCCGTTACACGGGTAATACTCGACTAAAACTGTCCGACGTGAATGTGTTAAAAAAGGTTATTGTATTAAAAAATAAAAATTATTGTTTGATTCTATTATTTCTGTAATACCTTTGGGCCGCAAATTTTTGAACCTTACTGTGTACTCTACATAAAATATATAACCGACGACCAACCGAAAATCCAAGATTCCTTACATAATATATTGTATCGAATATATAACTTATATAATGTAGAATATATAGTGCACAACATATATAATCGATGGAAGATCGAAATTCTACGTGACAGTTACGTCACGGGTGCCTTCTTCCCAGAACCCAACAGTAGCTATATCAAATACTTATTAAAAGTTTAAGATCGAGTGTGTTTGCGTGTCATCCTTAACTGTTACAAGGTAACGCGGAACAAGTGTTTACGATTGAACACGCGATTACGTAGATGGATCATCCACCTTCCTCCATTTTCTGGAGCCCACCTTTGTATCCTGAATTAATACGATATTAAAAGACAGTGTACAACTAAAGTGTACTTTGCCTTCCGCCATTCGTGATCAAAGGTTCGCGTGTTATAAAGCCGATCCGAAAATGAATAATACGTGGAATGTTTACCTTGCACTTTCGTTTTGTTCACACTTCCAAGAACATTTATATTTCTTGCTGATATTATTAATGCTAAAATCTGACGTTTCTGACGTCATCGGAAGGATGTTTTTGTTTTTTTACGACGAGCATATCATTTATTATGGTTATATTATAGTTTACCGTGATCTAATGTCGAGAATGGAAGCGATGATAATTATGCTTTACATAACAAAATTTTGTGGATATTTATAATTATGCAAAATTTAGATGCTTTGCAGATATAGCGATCTGTTTATTCCAAAATATGATCATTAAATGAAATAACTTATTTGGTTTAGATATAAACAACGCCTGTTGACGATCGGGAAAATCAAGATCACTTTATCTCATAAAGCGAGACGTTTTGGTGCGTTGATTTTTGGCTTTATTAGTCACAGTTTATGTTAGAAAGTAATGTTCGAGTGAAAATCAGGTGACCAATGTTGTTTCAAGTCTTAAAACGAGACTAGCGGTGCAAAAATGTTTCAAATTATACTTTACAACATAAAGTGATGTTTATTTTCTCGATCGTTAATAGTTATATTATACCTAAATCATAATATACTATAAGCGTTTGGTTAATTATATATTATTGAAATTATTATTATTTGGTATTCATTTTTACAAATACACTTTCACGTTCAAACTATATGTGAGATTTATGTAACCTTTACATAGTTAAGATACGAAATCTGTGCGCCACAAACTTAAAATTCAAAGTACAAGCATAATAATGAATTCTTTCTTTCATCGTGCCTCTACTCGAGTAATAAATAAGCAGTTTCTTGAAATATTAAATTGCCAGTGATCTTCACGCTTGACAATTATTTCAACGACGACCTCAAAGTATAACATCTTATTCAAAGTGTTCAAAACTGAAGAAGGATTAGGTTTTAAATAAAGATTAATTACTGGTTCACCATACACTGGACAAGTATCATATTAACTGTAAAATGTTATTTCACGATCGTAACACGCCGTGACCTACCACATTCTTCGTTCTAGTTTCTTATCATCGATCTGCGGCAGTCCATTGGGAATACAAGTATTAAAATTCATGGGTTTGAGTTGAACAGTAGAGAGAAAGATAAAAAAGTGTAGACTACGTAAGTGTAGTGGATAATCAGCTAGTGACGCGTATCCATTCCCCAGATGAGTTCGTTTTGCATCGTAACAAGGATTATGTCGCATATTCTTATTAATTCGTCCTGAGTCGATCATAAACAGAGAATTCTTAAGGAGGCAGTTGCAAAAACTTGTCCTATCAAAACTCCGGAATTTATATATGTGTATGTATATCCGAAATAGTTATAAGGAACATTCTATCCGTCCAATAATGGCCACCATCTATTTACCATCGACATGTCAAAAACATCGAGAACTAACGATTTAATTATACAGGAAAATAATAACGAAATGTTGTATGCTATTAAGTATTTGTATTATATAATTTTTGATAAGGGATTCATAAATGTTAGGGGCACACATAAGTAATGCGTTTTTTTGTTCAGATTGAATAAACAGCGTCACCTTTTTATGGACGTAATTTGTTATTACATAAATTATGTACTAATGAAATTCATTGACATTAGGGAATTAAAAGTCTGCCAGAGAGGGGGAAGCAGATTATCAATAATTATGGGGATTATATTGTTGATGCCTCTTTGTACAGATTTTGAAAATTGTATGAAATCAACCTAATATTTAGCGTTGTATTAAATGTCTTTAAAAAAGTAGACTGATAATAGTGGATTTAAAGAGAACGTACTTTCGAAAGATTATCAAGCAAAGAGATCATATTCCTTTATTTTTCGAGAATGATAAGGCCATGTATTATTGTCAAGAATATGGAACGGTCCAAGGTAATTAAATTACCTTCGCAGTTCCACTTTCACTGAATTTCGCTGACAAGCCTGACCTGATCATTCGAATAATTTCATGCAGTATTATCACGTATTTTTTCCAACGGAATCATGCAACGCATCGTCTCATATGCGCAAAGAAAAAAGAGAGTTTATGTATGATAGGAAAAAACGACATATTATATAATAAGGATTACGAAAGGGGGGTTGAACTAGTGGGAAGCTCACATTAGCATCACAACGACGGAACGTATTAAAAAAGTGTATCGTAAGATGTAAGTTACAAGCACTACTCTGTGCCTCCATGGCAGTATCACAAATATACCTACTCTGCTTCCACCTTATTTGCACAACTGAACGATTCCTCAAATTTTTGGCACCGATTACGCGTGATCTTATCACTCACAAGTAACTATAAGTAGAAAAAACTTCCCCGTTTTTATCACTATAAATTACATTAAATAATCCATAATAATTATATTCGGCACAATTATATTACGTGTGATCTTATCACTTACTAGCAACTATAAGTATAATAGAAAAAACTTCCTCGTTTTAATCACTATAAATTACATTAAATAATCCGTGATAATTATATTCGACACGATGGATTACGGTTGTCAATTCGTAATTGAATTCACATGTTTCTGTTGGTACAAGGAAACGTTCAGTGTTGTGTAATATAAGCGGTGCAAAAATAATCGGAGACTTAATAAAGAATCTCACGCGAAATTGAATCTGATATTCTCAGCCCGACGTGGACTCGTGAATGAATAAATTACCATGACTCTCCACGCCGGGATTTTTCGGCGAAATATTTTCGGAATACATATGAGTCGCGAAGAAACTTGACCTTAGCCGACAAAAGAAATGCTTAAACTCACGTTGCGCCACGAATCGTACGACATTACGTCATGGAATTGATCTATAAGTTATTCGTGATTCGGTAAAGAAGCAAATGACTACTTTGAACGTCGCCTTGCGAATGGTGACGAGCGCGTCTCTTTTTCGCACGCATCACGAGTCTGCTACTAATAATACATTCCGGAGTATTTACCATATAATTTCTAGTAGCGTAACAAACATGCCTGCGAAGTCTTTCATGTAGATTAATCCACACGCGGCAGAAACAACTAATTCGTTCTACTCTTACTTCCTTTATCAACTCCATTCGAGATAGGAAAGAGAAGACTCTCCTGGAAGTTTGACTTACTACCGTCAATCGTATTCGCAAATAATGTTTAAATCAGCAATTATTTCATTATTTGCAAGTAAAATACCAGATTCTTATAAAAAAGAGAATATGTAAGCTTGTAGAACGTTGGAGAAGAGTAGAAGAAATAAATGGTGACTATTTCGTCAAATAAAATTACTTTCCAGAATGTCCAGAGTATGTGCATTTTAATTTAAAAATCCACATGAATTTTCTCCGGTATCTAATATATTCCATATTCCATAGCGACTCTCCCCCTAGACTACAATACTAAGTTAGTACGATAGTTAAGTTAGTGTCGTCTAAAGTCATTAAATGCCAAGTTTCCAAAACCCTACAGTGCACAAGTGATATCAATAAATTATAAATAGTGGTAAAGTTTTGGTAAAGTTTCTTCGGTAATGCGGCGGATATCGTAGTTCATATTGGATTGGGAAAGTATCGGAGAAATACTGGAAGTGGGATCTGGATCCGTGAGATTTTCCCATCAAAGTAAGAGACAACCGCGAAGACAATATTCTTGGAATCATAAATAAGTCGTCGTCATCGATCTCATCACTACGATCATCGAAGCCACTCTCGCTTGCACTTAGTCTCCCGTCGTTCGAATTTTTCTCTTTTTCTAGCTAGGACATAAATGTTATCCACTTCCTGGCGAGAACGATGAGATATTTGCCTTCTTTGCGTGATAAGAATAATGAAACACGAAAAACGGGTTTCGCTTGCAACGAACAATGAAACTTTACCGCAAAAACTTCAGACCGGATAATTAGTTTGAGAAAAATATCATGGTTATTGTCTTGGGACACACGGTCAGGAATACAAAGATTATATAGAACCGCAGAATAAAAATAATTGATTTCTTAAAGGTTAACTTATTGTTACTTTATATTAAAAGTGTAGTATTATAGAAGTAAATGAATAAGTTTATTGATGAGAGTGCATTACAAGCACTCTTTTTCCTAGAATTTAAAAGTTTATTATCCTATGATATAACTTTGCTAAATCTATATAATAAATATCCTAATTACTTATTATAGCATTCAGGTACTATTTAAACTTTTGTAATATCTAGTTATCATTAATATCAGTACCCCTCTCACTTTAGTACTGATTAAAAAATATATTTATTTCTTAGTGCCGAAATACACTGATCGTGAGAGGAGTTCTGATATTAGTGAAACCGAAATATTTATCAAATTTTAGACAATACTCGAGTGTCGTAATGAATAAACATATTTATTTATCCATGTTTTAGAATATATCATCATTATAAAATAATGGCGAAAAATTGCAAAACAAAATGGTGAACTAATTGTCTAGAAGTCCTACTCAACTAAAGTATGCTCTAGAAATGAAGTATAATTATTGTTGCAATACTTAGCTATAGTATATAGTTATTAACACATTACTGACGTACTAAGGTTACAGGAAATGAGTAAGTCGGCCTACTTTGGGTATCGAGAGACAAGCGGAGTTTGAAAAGAATCTATGAGGACAGCTGAATCGAACTTGATCTGACATTAAAGGGTTCTCTCGGTAAGACTTGTCACGTCGAATTAAGCTTTAGAAACGTGAATATTATCGGTCACCAGGCATATTAGTTTCAATAATGAGCGCACTGGAAACGATGATTCGCGAGTAAACATTGCAACATATCCATTTGCAAACATACCACCGAGACTAGCTCTACATTGTAAATTGATCCACCGTATCTGTGACCAATGCTTCAGTACAGGTATTCGTGGATAATCGTATGAACTACAAAACTACGTAACTGTGGTATTGAATATTCACAAATAAATTATGTATTCAGATTTGGATTATACATTTCGTCCAAACAGTGTACTAGAACTGGTCGAAATCCTATAAATGTTCAAGGATGCAAGAATTAAACGAAATATTTAAATAAACGAATAATTAATTGTAATATTAAGAGATTCGTTAAATTTACTATGTAGGACTATGTAGGATATCTAGTTTCTGTTCGTGTTATCAAATTCACCGGTGATAATGAAAATTAATGTTATTTCTTTCGAACAATCATCCGTATTTTTCATTTTTTCATATGTTCGTCGAGAACTGTGATTATACGGTAAGCCAAGTACATATTCCGTTATCTGATAAGAATTCCTGATACGAGATATCACATATGAACCAGATCAAAATTAGCCTTCCCTTTTTGCCAGTGATATGGTAGAAAAATGCGAAGGACGGTATTTCTATAAGTTTCATTTGATGCATCTGATGATAACATAATTACAAAACTGTAGAACATTGATTTCCCAACACGATTATACTAACAATGTAATTAGAAATACACCTTATCTTAACAAGCGACATTCAGTATAAGCCTGATCATTAAAAATATATTAAGAAGCTCGATATTATAAAAAAAGATAAATATGCCTTCCATGTTTCAGTCGATTTTATACTACTTATTTTTAAATAAAAAACTGTAATAATTTGCAGACTGGCAAACGTCGACAAACTTTTACCGACGTGCAGCAGAGGACGGTATTCCACAGAAATTCTAGGTTCCTACAGTATCTTTAAGTATCAAACCGTATTAATTAATCTACAACGATTTTCAGCAAACTGTAATCCAATTAATTTCAAAATAGCACAATTTCTTGTCATTCAACATGTAATTTTTGCGTGGTTTATAATGTCTATATAAATCAACTTTGACATACTGATTTCTTACTTATCCAAGTTCGATAATGAAAGTCTAGGAGAAAACATCCATCAAGAGAACTTATGATGCTTTACAGCGATATTAAAAATATTTCTATTCTGTCATTCACTTGTTCAGATGCATTATTTAACAATATGATCGTGTATACTTATGAATAAATGTTAATACTTTAAGAGTCTCTACTTATCACTTGGCTATGTATTAATTCGTCTCCATGCGCCATCTTGGTTAAGCACCGTGCATGGAGAACGTGTTATCGAATGTTACAAACATATTTTTGTACGTGTTTAGTAGATGGTAGTAGCATATGTTACTCTTTAATCATGATTGTGAACCAAATTGTAAATAAAATTCACTTTCGCATTTAAGAAACTTGCATCACTGATATGATGTCTTGTTTTCACTGGACTCCCACATTTATGAAAGTCATGTTCTCCAACGTATCTCCATCTTGCGCTTAGAATAGTCGTCGATTCTTTCACAAGATGGCGATATCATAATCGCTTAATAAACTCATTTGAAAATGCTATAAACTGATTTACCGATTCACTTCAAGTTTAAATACCTGATTATACAAAAATGCAGCTTTGTTTCATTATTAATTGACTCTATGCAAATCACTTCTTTGGAACAGTATTGACAATGTCATAAGAACGGTATTATATTTTTGTTTAATGAGAATAATATTAATTTTCTTGAAGGTTGAAGTTGGCCGTAGTATTATTAATATGTAATATGTAGTTTTTTTGCGGCTATATTAATAATATTACGCGAGGTTGGTCAACACTTTTAGAATATATCAATTAAATAGGAAGACCAAATTAAATATTTTTTATGTGCGTATTACCTAAATTAAATGTAAGATGGTACTAAATTATTAATGAATAAATTTATACTCGGATATCCAGCATTCTCTCCAATAGAACTAACGACAATTATAAAATTATCACGTTACTCTTGACAAAAATAAAGTTGAAGGATTATATTTTTCAGAAACGCAATAATTAAAACATCGATTATATTACACTTCGTTCCTGGCAAACCAATGACAATAATTACTACTGCGTAAACTATCTGCCCTAACAGTACCCTCTCATCTGAATACTAATTACAAGAGCGACAAATAAATCCGAGAATTAACCAAAAACCCAGTGTCAATACTGCAATTCTACGTCTTTTAACGAACGACGAAACGATTGCAAATATGTGAGAGATAAGACGGATTATTGTTTCCATTTCGATGTTCTCCATTATAGAACGCCCACGCACCCGTGTTCTAAATGTTCACCAAAGTTTTGAAGACGAGTAGGTTTAAAACGGAGGTTCGCCAGATGGCATGGCAGCGGTCACCTGTTACCTGAATTTTTACCTGAGAGAAACTCAAGCATGAGGGACCGTCCAACCAATCCCGAAGTCGACCCTGGGGGCCCACTCTCCCTCCACTCCTCGTTGTCGTCCGGTTCGAGTGCAGCAGGCTACGTAGTTCAGAAATTCTTGTGCCGCAGGCACGAAAACGAGCGTACCGCTTTGCTTTACTGGCTTCTTCATCGACGTCGCGTTAGTGCACGTACAAGTGAACATCACCGTGGAATACCAACAAGAACGCGGAAAGGTAAGTGATGAATTTTACGATCTTATTCCGACACCTTCTTCGTCGTAATCACACCGAAATCGGTAATGGTAACGTGGTCTTACTCGAAATGGCCTCACCACGACTCGATCAGGAGGTACTCTTCAGTAGGACGCCAAGTAAGGACATTCCCTTGAATCGTCCTCGAGGACATTGAACGGAGGGCAACTTTGTCTCATTCGTGGGCGTATTCACCATATAACTAATATTCGATCCCACTCGTTTCGATCACGATCGTCTGTTTTTTTTCGCGACGATCCAGGTCACATGACGAGTTGTTTGTGAATTCTTAATGTGGAACGTTCATTTACGAAAGTGACGTTACTGCCGACCGCTTTAATATTCTATTCGAACCTGCCTCCATTTTCATTGATATTTTTGAAATTTATAGTATTTCTGCATCCTTTCTTCTTGTAATCGTATCATGATATTAGATAAACGCGAACGTGAAAATGTGATGATGATCTTCCAAACTGACTTCAGAGAGGATCAGTGTGTTCTAAATTTGCGATCGATGTTCCTAAATCATATTTTATTGGAGACGATTTCCACTCATGGAAGAGGATATTTATATCGATAGCTTGATCATCGAAGAACTATTTCGCACAAGATTCTCGGCATTTTCCACTAATAGGGAAGTGGGATCTAAAAATATGGCTTATTGATTGACACACAAATTCGGCATACTTGAGATAATACCGTCATTCATTATTGAACGCACACTGCACACAATGACGTCATTTTACCGAAGTAGCACACGAGATGTTTAAAATCGTTCTAAAATTACGCGATACCCGATTTCCATGGAGAACATGGTATTTTCATGAAACTCACTAGGCTTGCACATGTAAACTATTGCACCACTACGAATAAACGGTGCCAATGAAAACAGAACATTTTTACGATCTACTGCGACATCGTCGAATGATTTACATACTTGGAAAGTTTGCATTATCCGTTAACAGGAAGCTTCATGAATGCCTTAAAACAATCATGAATCATGAAACATATTTTCATTCCTCTACTCGTGTTCCGATACGCATACCTCCCCTTCGAAGATAATAATTATTACTGACATTAATTATGTCAGAAATAAAACAGCACGCATCATGCTATCTATCTCGATGCATTCCATCGCGGAAGTTAGAACGCAGATGCAATTTAACTCTCGAGTTGCAACGCGGAATTCTGCGATTGTTCCCGTGTACCTTCTACCGTATATCAGCAATCGGAGATTAAGTATTATTTTCCGTCTACAATTGGCGCCAGTCGTGTACGAAACAATGAAAGTGATAAGAAATATCAAAGGGAAGGTGACGCGGCGGTGATACTAGGAACACCTAAACTCTTAAAGGATACTCGAGCAATACTACAAGTATATACGACAATTGAATTTCAAATCGAATCGTGTTATTCATACTACCAAGTGAATCCTTCCGCTTTATAATGTATCACATAAAGCACCACGCATTGATTGATGAGTATATAACTAAAAATAGATAAAGAAGATATATGTATTTTTAATTTTGATTAATATACTTTGTAGTATTTATTTCGATTACTATTGATAGTAGTAGTGCTAATAAAATTATATATGAATAATTAAATGTTGATTGACAATAGTAAGATCAAATAAGTATATTTTATATAATATTATCAATATTATACTTGATATTCTGATTACTATTTTTGGTGTATTTTTTTTTATATTCTTCTTTATCTATTTTTGGTGTTTCTATCATATATCCTAATCGGAAAAGGATGCATAAAAATGGTAATCTGGATAGTTTTACCGTTTGGTATTATCATTTGTTGCATACTGTTGCGCCATACAATGATAAATATTAATATCCAACGAGACTATTTTTACATAAGATACATACCTACTCCTTTATCGGCATTGCAAACCCACACGCAGTCTACGCGACATACGCGGAATGATGGTTTTAGGAGTGGCTTTACATGTCTAACTTAATCGAAACGCGAAAGACGTCTCGCGAATAATCTATCGCGCTGTCCGTGAAATACGACGTGGTATTTATGCGTGCTCTTAAGACACTGAGCTTGAATAGAGACCTCGTTACACTTCGTATCAAGTAGTATTATTATACACTTCGAATAGTCTGCTTAATTTTAAGTACCCTGTTCTTAATTCTTATTTATTGCAATCAACGTGTCTGAACCCAGAGAAACCTTATTCACCCTCATGTTGTTATGGTTTCACGATCTAACTTAATCAAAACGCTGGAAACACAGTGGAGAAGAATCTGTTGCACTGTCTGGTGTATCAAATGCGTACCTCATTTCTTTTTTTAACTACTAAGGTTGTAGAAGAACTTATCATACTTGTTATTGTATGCTGTTGTAAAATTTCAGATTACTGACAATCTTTCAATATTAACTTTCAACTGTATACCAGTTAGAACTTAAATAACCGTGTATATAATATGTAGGTAATTACTTGTTTCCGTAATTTAGATGTTTTCCAAGAATTACGTGTTACTATATAATTTTGTTATACTGAAATTTGGGTAGTGTCTTCATGAGATGTTGATCAAACTCTTTGGCAGAGGTATACTATTTTAAAAAAGAATCAAAACAAGAGCCACGGTGACTCTCAAACATTCTATTTGCGACCACCGGCAAGAATCGACTACGTAACTATAACCTTATCGTGCTACTGACGTCTAATTACATGACAGGTTTGAAATAATTCCTAACAATAATGAGACACATCGTCCATTTAATCTTAACCTTACCCCACCCTCACCACGCAAAAACACGCACGATCTTCCTGTGATGAAGTATATGTATATACCGTTCACACGATTGGCACGAAAATAATACTTCGCAAAACACCAATTTATACGACAAACATTCTAAAAATATCGCTTCGACAAATCCGACCTCTTTGAGCAGACTTGCCATGTAAATTTTCAGTGCACCAAACAAAGTATTAAAATTCTTGATACAATCAGTAAAGAGGAACTTCGTAAAGACACATGTCGTTAAATACCATTAGAAATACATCGTTAACGACGCGTTGGAGGTTATGTGATAAATTTAAGCCACAAATTCGGGGAGTTATAGTTGCAAAGTAATTCTTACCTGTAGACCGGTAGCCATTGTGTCGCACTTAACTTCAGAATGTTCACAACAATGGAGCCGACGAAATGCTCGGTCTTCTAATAATATTTCGCATCCTTGCGTCGATTGGTCTGCTTACGCAATAGCAAGGTCAGTGTCCATCCGGATGATCTATTTTTACATGCGGGAAGCGCGGTTCAACCTCCTCGCGAATGGCGTTCCTCGGTACTGCGAAACCTGGATGAGTACACGCGGAATGACGGTCAAGGTGCGCAGGTCGTTCTCCAATTAGCAACAAGTGCCGATTCATCTACCAATAGAACAAAATAACTTTTTATTCGGTACGATTACAGTACGCGCAAACAAAATTCCGCATCGCGTTATTAGACGCAGGTAGTATTTCTATTCAGGTGTCTTAATAAACCTTTATTCAATTGTTATTGACTTATGATTAATTAAATTATTCCTCCTTATCAGTTATTTAACTATTACTAACTACTTCATGATGAAATATTAGTTTCGAGTATTTGTTGTTAAACAGTCCTTATTGTTATCGTAGGAATAAGGATTGAATTTAATAAGTTATATCTTGAATTTATTATGTTGATATCTTATCGGCAGTAACCAAATCCGTTGATGGACAAATGACACTTTGTACTTTGAAATCTAGTGAAAAAATAACTTAAAGTGGTGGAAATATGCAGTTGCAATGACATATGTTGTTAACTGATGTTTATAGCGAAAATATAATTTGCAGGACATTATGTATAAAAGTCTATCACTATATTCCATATGTATCAGACGTCAACATAATATTTAAATTATGCCCAGACTTATCAGCATTCATGATTTTCTGATTTAAGAAATATCCACTCCTAGTTATGGTAATGCAATCTTCCGATATACGAAGGTTAATGATTTTCATTCACGGTGTATTCACATATTCGTATCCTGTAATTATCAGTTAAATTAATAATACTAATATATTATCTATATTCGTAAGAATATATAAAGAGTACTAGGATAATATAATCCCTGCCCCTATATATGAGGGGCAGTTCATATATTCGTAAGAATACTAGGATAACGTAATCTTTCGATATACGAGGGTTTTTCCAGCGTCGTTATAAATGATATAATTCATATATTTGTATCTTGCAATTATCAGGGTGAATGAACGCGCTGGTATTCGTAAGCAGATAGATGTTAGGTTAATCGATAAGCTGTGAAAACGTTCCTAGTGAATCGCAATCTTTACCTATGAATTTCCCCATTCTTTACCTTTTCGTCGATAAAAATTCGATAACTCTATCGTATATTCGTATCTTTATACCCCATTTACCGGTTTATCTGGCACTATGTTTTATTTAATGCTCACGCATTTCACTCCGTACATTCTACTTCTACTAATATTGATAATACTATTTGCAGTGAATAAAGAGAATCTAGTTACGGCTTGAATTGCACATTATTCGAACTGCATATCCTATTTTTTTATTAATATCTTTTCCTACTTCGGTACAATTATTTGCAAGAGAAGAACATTTTCAATCGTTCGCGAGCATTTGGAGAGCAAATTCATATATTGATATATTCTTACACATATAATATGCATTTGTACACATGTTTATATATATTTATTTAGTATATAATACAAACCTTTATCGAAGCATATATGTTTATATTTATATATTCTTAATCTGCGAAATTAATTTATTTTATGAAGATCATTTCTTTTTATGTTTCTTTATCTCATTGTCAGGAACAATTAGTTATTGAACATCATCTTTTCGATGCATATCCTTTATATAACGTAACGAATATAAATCTTATAAAAAATATCTAATTATGGATTGGTCAGTTAAAAGAAAATATGTATCATAATATAACAAAACATGCCTAAAGTCAAACATGTTTCAAACACCATCTATTTATTTATTTCATAATTCGTCTTTCAAAATTCACACAATTTAAGGCACATTTATTAAAATACAGCAATTTATTATTGTCTATGAAATAATTATTAGATCACGCGTCAATAGTTATTCAATAAATGTTTATGCATCGTTTGAAATTTTCCTTAACTTCTGAAAGAAACTAAAAATTGATGAGTGTGCTTTATGACAATGATTTAAAATAACATTTTAAAGAAATATATAAGAAGCTTTCGATGCGAGAGTCCCGTTCGAAGGGAACGACACTTTGATAAGAATCGGTGGATAATCGGCGCCAGCCGGCCACTCTCCATTAAAGCCCAAGAATTCCAAGGGCCTCGACTTTCGTTCTTTTACTGTGCTTTTTATTCCCTTCCATTCTGGTATTCCTTCCGACCATTCCCTCGTTTCTGGCATCAAGCAGATGTTTTGTCACAAAAATATATCTCGATGCTTCCCACGTATCAAATTCTTTTGTTACCTTTAATTGAGACTTTACACAAATCCTGCACTTATATTATACTTCTATGCAACTCATGATACTAAATTGAAAGATACATTATAGAATAAACTCAGAATAGTATGAAGACGTTATTGGCAGTAATATTCGAAATTATCATTCCATTCTATCTTCATCTAAATCTAAACAGGTCTGATTCTCCTGCAGTTCCGGCATGCTCGTTACAAAGAGGGATCTAAATAAGATTTGAATATGAAATTTGATTTATGGAAACGTGCTCCGTATGAGTAACTGTAACGCAAGCGTTACAACGATTATGAAAGAGCCTCCGAAGGAGAAAAGGTAGAATTGGACGTTAGTGCTGTCGGTATGATCTTCGTACTGAAATCGAGTAGAACCGGGCTATACGAGTACACCATGTTCCATAATTCTCGTCTCGTCTTGGTGCTTTCATTCGAGATCAGGAACGATTACTCCCGGTCCCTGAATGAATAAATATCGAGTGGAAGAGCCGGTTCGCCAGATGCCTCGATTATCTTCTTTTTATCCAGCCCCATTTTTTTGCCCTCGGCCAATGTTACTCTCCAATCATGGAAAATGACGAACTTTTCACAGCGGACATGTGCGTGATACCTTATTCTGCTCCATTAAATAACAATACCGTCAATTACTTCCACTTTAAAGTACTAATTTTCATACTGAGTAAGAAAAAGAAACTTCAAGATTCTTAAACACTTCTTTGAAATAAAATGATAGTCAGTGGAGAGACTGAACGTTGTATTTAAACGCAATCACTATTACTATCAGATATTTATATTACTTTTATAATATATTATATTATTATTGCTGGTAGCACATAATAAAACCGTCGTACATAATATTCTAGGATCTGAGTATATTGTTATTGTAGTGTTATTGCAATATTCAGTGTTGTTATATAATAATAATATACAAGTTGAAGATTCGATTTATTATTATATTATCATATTTTATTGTTATTACCGATGGTTATACAGCGCAATTTATATTTCTTTAAGTGGATTAATTAGTTAATTACTTTTGAAATCACTTTAGTCTAAATTAAAATTGAAATTAAATTTGCAATCACCTAGTGTCTCGAATCTTAAAATTAGTGTCCCTACATTAAAATTGAAATTAAATTTGCAATTACCTAGTGTCTCGAATCTTCTTTTAATTTTAATTATTATATGCAATGGATAAACACAGATTACATGGCTCTACGTAATCCGAATCGCAATCAGGCTCTGTTTGACTACATTTGATAATCACTTGATTTATATCGATGCAGACATTCCGGATGAAATATTCTTGATAACACAACAAAACATCGACTTCTGTACTCACGTTAAGAAAAATAACACGTCCTGATATTCGAAGTAATTAATTGAACTACATAAAAATCAGGTTTGCAGCTTTGACAAATGGCAGTAGACTTTTCGATTGCTATATCTACACTTAATTCTGCGTCATCACTGACTTTCCTTACAATATGTTTCAATAAGATTAATAACATTGATATGTTCTCAAAACATAATTTTAATTGGTATTCCAAGTAATCTTCTCTTATAGTTCATTAAAATATACGATTTTCTCGACGTGACAATGCCGATATTTTATATTCAATGAATCTTTAGCCAATGTTATGCAATTATGTTTTTGGAAGATTATGAAATTATGATCTTCATTACTTTGTAACACCATTTAATCGTAAGAGATATTTTTTGATTGGTGATATTAAAACGCGTTGTTTTTCGACGTTATTCTTATGGAAAATATAAAGAATTATTGATCCGAATCTTGAACTGTTTTTAATCATATCGTTTATTGAATTTATTGTGAAAAAGGTGATATTTATTTATGAAAATGTTAATCCATTAATTATATTCAATATTAATATTAATATCCCTATAATACATACATTCTATAATTATGTACTGTAATAGACATGTATTTTCGATAATATAGGTAAAGAATGTTGAGAATTTTGGTTAATTTATTTTCCAACCAACAAGGATTAATTAAACTAAAATTTGTTATTTATTGAAGGATCTAATTATAACATATTGAATCGAAGATTATGTGCACCACGTGAGAGTTAAGCAAACGAATTAACAGAAGTTACGGAAAATTCCAAAGAATGCAATTCATTTTTCATTGAAGAACAGTTAATACGTGATCTGATGATCATTTCAATTTCAAATCGACTTTGATCGGAACGTGACCAACTGCGAATATAAATATAAGTATCGTATAAATAATATAACTCATTCCCCATAGCACGAATAAATTACAATGAAAAGATGAAGTTGCCAACAAAGAGTTTCATTACTCATTGATGATGAAACTTTATTAAAAATTAAACTTTGACTTCGTATATTACTAGAATTTTATAAATCTTATGTTGCTTAAGAATACTGAATTAAACATGATTTTCCGCTACACATTGATATGTTCTTTTTATTGATTATAATATTAAAATGAAAAGAAAAAATCGACTTATACCAGTATTGAAAATAACAACTCAGATAATGCTGACTGTGCTTGTTTAATGCCACTGAATGCACAAAGAACAGCCTTTGCTTTGATACGGAAAAATACAACGCTAAAGCCAACCACTGATTTTTATACACACGTTGACTAACACAAAGTAAACTTTAATTGATTCACGCCAGCAGAAATATGCATTTCTACATGGTACTCGGAAAGTGGCGGGATTCCTCCGATAACGTATAAATTTTCTTGCACAAACCTACAGATCTTCTATCGCGACAGATGCGAAAGATCGAGGACAATATGTGAAAACTTCTTGGAACCGATTCTGACGCAGTGTGGCTCCTTTCACTTGGCACATCCTAATTAAACTTTAACTTCTATATATTTTAATTCAGATGTGCAAGAGAATCATTTCTACAAATATATAATTTAATTATTCGGTGATTGAAATATAAAATTATAACTCTTATATCGCTTAAACTGAAAACAATTAGATGAAGTCTTCCTCGTGGGAGTACATAAGTGATAATTAATGTTTCAATATTCTATACAGTGTAAAACTAATAATTGAAATTTTCAATTATTAGAAATAATAATTTTCAATAATTATTTCATATTTAAATATGAAATAAAAAGTCCAAGTTATAGAATCTTCCATATATCTACTTTGCACAGAGAAATATTCAATCTTGAAACAATTTTTCATGAAATCTTTTTTAAGATTATTGATTTACAGCAATTAAAATCTTCCCCGATCTTCACCATCTTATTTAGTACCTAAGTGAGAAGTAATGTTTCAATATTTCATACAGAGTAAAGATACTCATTGAAAATAAATATCAAATTTGAAGTTCAAGTGCCAAAGTCTTCCATGTGTTTCAGTCTGTGGAAAGAAATTTGGATATCCAGGTACAGAAACAAAAAGTTTATCTTCTGTTTCGAATTGTTTTCAATCACCGTAAAGAATTACGAGGTCATCGGCGTATTTCAAATGCGATTTATTGGTACCTGCACGTTCAGTGATTGTCCTCCGCCTAATCACGTGTTCCCAAAAGGTCAACGACGTGACTTGACCTCGGTTACTGACACATGAAAATGTACCACCGCGATGGTACCACAAATTGTCTCGAGAATGTCAGGATACTATCAAGGACGATTAATCATTCTCATGTGTTAGGATCTTCACGACAGTCTCTTAATGCACGTGATTGACGTAGGGAAATTCTGGGAACACGTTGGGGAAACTGAAGCACGGCAGTGTTGTTGTGTCTCATTATAGATCTGCATAATAATACTGCTTAATCCAGAAGGCTATCATTATATTGAATCAACCAGAAAGTTCGTGCGCTTTGCGTCAATATTTCTGCGAAGAAATAGAGGGATTTTTATAAACACAGGATTACGAAACTGTTCACAAAATAGGAAAATATTATCATTCGAAATGGATAACATATTACTGAGAAAAGAAAATTGAAAATATATATAGGATTGAATAAAAGTCGCTTTCTATTTACATGTTAAAAAAGCAAAAAATTAGAATTTTTATCCGGAATCGATATTCAATGTATTTCTGATCTTATTCGTAACAGTGTGGATTAGTTTAAATGTAAAAGACCGATATCATTATATTAGAAAAGTGTTATAGAATCGATATTTAATATGTTTAATATAATTTTGTAATCAAACTTAATAAGATGCACATTATTTCTATAATAATTGCACAAAGCTTCCAACAAATTGCAATTTTCTATAAATGTTGACAAGTGCCATCTTTAATTTCGTTCGCGGTAGTCACGGAGCCGTGCATAAAGATGCATCGCTGTTTTGCGTGCACGAATTAATCACGTTAAATATAAAGATGCGAACAGGCAAAGAGCAATGGCGCAGCCTGCGACAAAACAAATATGTTCTTCGGGCACACGAGATAAATATGCCGATAAGGCACTGTGATAAAAGCCGTGCTATCTGCTGTGATAAAGGCGAATTCACGATATACCTGTGAAGAGTTAAACGAAACTACAGCTGTAGTCTTGCGTGATAAAGAATACCTCAAGAAGTCAGTATGAGCTTCTAACAATTGCTCGTACTTTTAGAATCATAATAAATTATTAGCTAACGATCATATTTTCGAGGATGATAATGGAATATAATAATGCAGATTACAACATTATAATTTATTTATCTATTCATCAGCGTGTTATTTTTATTATACATTTTCAGAAGTTTCCTGTTCTCTTCTGTTATGCCGTAATATTATGATTCAGAATTCTAAATTCTGTGAGAATTATAGTTCTTTAGAAGCTTTGTGAAATTATGATACAAATAATATGCATCTTAAGCAGCTAATTATAATAATTGATTTCTATACAAAAATATTATCGTATTGTATTTCTAAACCTCATAAGTCATATTGTACATTCATTCTATTTATCTAGCTTTCGTTAATAAAGCATTATTTATAGAAATAGAAAGTGTTCACAAAAATTATGCAAATATCAGAAGTATATAATTAACAGACTTAAAAACTTGAATCCTTAAGAAGGATATTAAAACAGGACACGTCAAACACTCATTGGTAATTAAGTATTTACATATTTAATTAATGGATAGATTTATATGATGACGCACGCAGCAATTTTTTACATTCGGCATAAAAATTATGCAAAATATGTTTAACGTTGATAAATGATGCTCTTGCTGAAAATAGCATAATTGCACTACTTATACCTGTAATTAGAATAATATTCAAACTGTAATCGTATATCAGGTGGAAAATGTACGATTCGAGTAAATGAGATGCGCTGAACAATGCAAATTTCTGCTCAACATAAAATGGAATCTCTGCTTGTCAAATGATATATTGTTTTCAACACAAAAACAAAGAGATCCAATAATAATGGAAAATTGTAGAAAAAAATAAATGAAAGGTCGAAAAGAACCGTACTGTTCCAGCCTTAAGAGTTGAAACAGTATCTGTTTTAAGTGGTAATGTTTAACATGTGGCTCTTAAGGCCCGAACAAGCCCGCCAAACATACTTCCTATTCCAACCAAGTGTTCTTCCGGAAAAATCGGTAAATTTGTAAGCTCAATATCTCGAAAACTAATTGAAATCGGTTACATACATGAAGGGTCAAAGAAAAGCATTATTAAACTTTCGGAAGAAAAATATATAGTTCCATTATAAAGACCGAACTTGACCTTCACATCTTCTTAATTAATAAAGTCAGAAACAATTCGCTTTCGTCCTAGTACCATGTTATGTTCAACGACACAATTCGATTTATAAATAAACTTCAAAACCTTGGAATTTGTCCCTGTTTTTGTAAGTTATTCGAATATGCAGTTGAAACGATAAGCTGAAGCACATCAGACGTACAAAACCCGTAACACGTTCCGCCATTAATCTCAACTGCTGTACTGTCGCATTACGTAATTGACAATTATGATGCAGAAACGATTGCACGAGGAAATTGGAACCATGCAATTAGCCGCAAAAAGAGGATGGCCAATTGTTGCGAAAAACACGTGAAGCACAAAATTTTAATCCTTTTCTCGAAAGCTCATTGACTAATGAAAAAATGATACAAACAGTCTACAAGATAATTGTTCTTATCACAACTGATAATTGCATCGACATCAACACGATCTTCAAACATTTGTAGGCAATTTGCAGTTATAATTTTTGTTGAAACCTGGAAAATAAGATTACATCCTCCCGAACGTCTGTCAAGAATAAAGTCTTATTTAACACTATTTCATATCTTGTTTCAGTGCCCCTCATTTTTCTATGATAATTGCACTTAAATTTCAAATTCTCTTATCACATCCTTAAATGTGCAATTCTTGGTTTATGGAGTCACGACAGTAATTCAAAACAGAGGTGTTGAATTTTATCGCTTCAGCAAATTCTTTGCATTAACTGCAGTTAACGATTGCGAGATCTGACGACATTTCCTCGAATCTTTTAAAGGCAATCATATTCATAAGTTATAAGTAAATATTGGTATTGGAATACTTAAGAAATCGTGCGGTCTCTACATTAATAATTAACATATTTAATGGTTAACGCAGAGTACGCACGATTTCTTGAGTATGCACTTTAATTAAGAAGTAACAAATGAATATTTTAAGAACGTTGTAAATATTTGATACAACGTTCAAGTTACTTTGTATGCCTGTCTACGAAGACATATCGCGTTGAAGTTAAAAACTGCATTGCGAAACGATCAGGTTTGCATTCATTGATACCCGGTTGTGGTGATTATAGTTCACGTCGTAGATCGGCAATGATATTTCTTCATACAGGTTGTCATGCGAGCTGTTGATTTCACAAGAAGGCAACTACTGTATGTAGCAGAATAACTACGTACATATTTCGGAGACGAAGCGATGGATCGGTACGATATGTAACTCTGGCTTGGAAAGTATCGAGATAGAATTCTTCGAAGGACACTGTTTTATGCTAAAGTATTCGATGCATGCCACGCCAGATTGGATGGAATGTTTTCTATGGAAAGCGAAATCGATTTCAACAAAAGAACAGGCGTATGTCAAGAATTCCCAGTGTTCGAGTAATTTACATTTGTCCGTAATGCAGTTCCTTAAACATTGTGCAAATGAATCGAG
This sequence comes from Nysson spinosus, assembly GCA_910591585.2. Lineage (NCBI taxonomy): Eukaryota > Metazoa > Arthropoda > Insecta > Hymenoptera > Crabronidae > Nysson > Nysson spinosus. Next base: position 4,023,135 of record OU342830.1, read on the forward strand.
AAATATACTGTTTGGTGAAAACCGTTCCGTTCTTGCGATAAGTTTTCCATTGCGATATTATTTTATCACGAAGAACCATTGAAAACTTACTATGTCCTATTGTTGGATTCTTGTTTGCTTTAGACGGGGAGGGGGGAATCCTATGTATCATAGGTATATATAACTTATGCAAGAGTTTCTGGATAATATGTAACCCGTACAATATGTGATAGAAAATATATAACATGTGTAAGCAAAGGCAGATCGAAATTCCATGCGACACTTACGGCAAGAATGTCTTAAAAAACAGTACAAAAAAAGATATAGCTTTCTTGGTAAAATTAGGAATAATTTTTGAAAATACCCACAGTTCAAGTGAGGTAACTTATACACATTCAGTGGTTTTGTTTCATTTATGCACAACAAGATTTTTAATTCGAACGAGAAAAGCGTTATTTGTGTGTGGCAATTATTTTCATCTCTCATAATTCCTAACAGGAAAACATAAACAGATCGAAAATAAATGGATAAGCGTGTTACGCTGTTAAAACTTTCTAGATTTCGACGATTACTTATTTTTCCTTGCTTTTTTGCTTCACTGCACGACTTTAAAACCGCATTAAAAAGATACGGATAAAAAGAGACTCGACGTTACTTTCAATTTCAAAATGTTAAATGTCTTAATGCACTATATACCGCGATGGTTTCACATATTAAGGTTCAAGGAATGACTCTCAAAAGCATCGTTTTGTTTAGTCAGGTTCTTTAAATATCCCAATATTATTGTAGTTTTTAATGTTGACGGATTTCTAATAATACTCATCTCATCGGATGAATCATGTGCCTTATTGGCAAGTTTCTATGAAACACAAGAAAGTGGAGTGAAAGGAGGGTTCCCGTTGATTTCACGTGCCATTGGAACTTTACAAACAAACCTGACGTTTTCAAGTAGCCGTTTCCTTCTTCGACCGTGAAACGACTACCGTTGGCCATTTATTTATTTCCATTGGCGTCCGTCGATCTCGATTCGTGCCTGACCGCCTAGGTGGCCCGGGAGACATTATCCGAAAATGCCAATCCGAAGATTTACAGGTCCTCTTCCAGGAGGAATGTTCTTCTCTTTCTTCCATAGGCCGTCGGCCGAATTCGAATGAAAAAGAAGAGGTAGGACCACCTGCACGTTCCCCTGGCACAGGTAATTCTACCTGGCTTTGCCGGAAAGAACACCGCCGAGATTCTTGGAGGGTCGAACAAAGACTCCAGCTGGTACTCGTGTACCCTACGACCCGAAACCATCTTCTTCAACCTTTTAAGGGACATTCACACGTGTACCTGACTACTTTAGGACTCGTAGACTCGGCTTCTTCAAACTGCACACTGTAAACCTAGCCTCTTTACTTTTCCAGACACTCGGCATGGGCCCTTCGTTAAACTTAAACACGCCCACTCATAGAACAGGAAGTGGATTTTTCTTTGGCCGAATTCCTTCGAAATATTTTACCGATCTAAACTTAATGGAGGGTTTCCTTGGGATCTTATTTTTCTTCCGTCGTCGATGTTGGCTTTTTCGAACATCAATAAATAGGAGATGTATTTATTATGAAGATTAATGATGAAGTCGGTAATTTAATATTCAAATTAGTTAATCATTCTGTTAGTAAATAACATATTAACTGTACGATTAATGAATATGCATTGACATCAACATGTTGCGTATCTTTAATCATAAATTCTATGTTGAGAATTCAAACCTTCCATTACTTACTTCTTTGTGCTGATTTGCAATGCATTTCAACGCTTAATATACCAAGGAATGTCGTTTCAAAAACATTTCTAGAATTGAGAACAAATTAGAGATAGAAAGAAGTAGAATTATCTACAATGAATTGAGTTATACTACAAGATACAAATGCAATCATAAACGGGATAAAAAGAAGCTTTCAACTGTTGTGCACCTGGAATAATCCTCTACGTTGTAAATTGTCAGGAAAATAAGGGGTCGCTACTCTTTCCCGATTATGCATGTACCAATATAACTCCGAGAAGTGCATTGCTGATATACGCACCGCACGTAGAAAACGTTTTATCAAAGTCGTATTTTATCGGTGTCGGACATCCTCAGCAGTAAATAATGCCTGAACGTTCTATTTCCTTGCGATATAAAGTAATTAGGTCCATACTTCATTTGCATTTTGTAATGTATCGATTGCATGTATCGTTCGTTTCTTCGGTTGCTCCTACTATCTGATTCGCCGAGGATAATTTCGAGACTGGATGTTAATGGTTAATGGGAGAACAGGGAGCGTTATCTTCCAGTGGAATTAGTTAATTGATCACGTATAAAAGAATCCTTGAAGTACATCGTAGAATTGCGAAATTTTAATTTAGTTTAAATCGATCGATTGGTAGCGAGAGGTGGAAATTCAAACTGATAACAGTCGATCATCTAAGCTGAGTCGACTAACCTGATAACGAAATGCGTCTGATAATAATGCTTCGCTGTGAGCAACTCAGCGAACATACTTTCAGTGTAATATACTCTTGATAGTAAAATGGAATCTTTTATCTAACGTGGAAAATTATGTGCAACGATAGATACAGAAATCGAATTGATTTAAGAAATAATAAATTTTACTGTATTCGATATCAAAATCATGCTTTTGTTCAAAGTAATTCTTATATCTACGAAATCATCTAATTAGATAAAGCGACGTGATTGATAAGTGTTCACTTTGGGTATTCGATATCTGCATTTACTGTTTACCCAACACCTCATTTCCGCGATAAATCGCCCGTGTTAACAATTTAAAAATGATCTGAAGTCAATGAATACACCTTATAGATTCCAAATATTGTTGAATCAAAGATCATAATTCTTCACGAAAAATATCGACTCATCTCATTATCAATTCCTCCAATGAGTCATAATAAAGTAAGGTAACAAACCCATTGGAAATTATCGTGCTTATCTATCACATTGGTTAATCGCATGTGCTCCTTCCGTTATCACACCATGTGTTTCATTGTCAATTCTCTTCCCAGTTTTATAATTATTAACAATCATTCATCTATGGCCGATTTTCCATCCTTATTTCTTCTTACATGTCAGAACGCATGCTCCCGATCTAGTTACATATCTATAAGTGTATTAACAGTAGCAGAGTGTCTGTAAACCGTGACGGTTATCTAACGTCACCGGTTAGGTGGGGCAACAAAACGTTTTCTGTAGCATTGGGAGCAGCATTGCAACAATCGCTGTACCGTCCGTTAAAGACTTCGGTTACCGATTCGCCGTGCGTACAGAATTTGACGGTTTAATCGGCTTTCCCTGAAAGGTGTCGTGTGTCGACGAATAGAGACCTCTTCCTTCTTTCCTTTCAAAGAGACGTTGGCTTAGGTTAAAGGTGTTCGTTGAACCGATTCTTAAAAAGATCTACCTGGGAGATCGAAGGTCGAAGTACAAAAGAGTACTGCGCGGAGAGATCATAAAGATACTACGAACTGGGTTTCCTTCTGCTATCGGTTACTCGAACGTGCTTCTTCTCTGTGCATCCGTTCCTTCGGAGATGCTGCACTTCCGCTGTTTCGAGTTAGCTTGAGTCTGGCGAGGTAACAGTAGCCGATTTCTTGGAACTTGGATACTGATTTGAAGAGTATTGGCACACTTCATTTTCGGATACACCTAATTCTGTTTTTACACGAATGTTTGACAAAATGTAATCAAAGTTTAAATAAAATCCTGTTTATTTTATAAATAGTAAAATGGAAATTCTAAAGTTTCCATAGATACAGTATAGATTTTTACACGTATTCTTCGGGAATGTATCTGCTGTGTAAAAACAGAATTGGGTATACTTTGCTACCTTCCTACAGTATCAAGTAAAGTCTTCTACTTCCAGAGTATCTTGATACTGTTTTTAATATTACGATTGTAACATGTTTCAGAATAAAATTAGTAAAGACGCATTAAATTTCGAGCATCTTGATAATGTTGCCTTTATATAAAATGAAATAACAAATTTTGTTTTGTCAAATTTCAGGATACGAGAGAAAATGAAGCTCCTAGCAGCTCTGCTGCTCACGGTTCTCCTGGCCGCAGTTGTTGCGGCAGATGGAACTACGACAGAGAATATCAGCAACGAAACAAAGTCGTTTACAGCCCCTCCTAGAAAATACAAATACCTGACAAACACTAGCGACCCGGGAAACTCAGATAATATTCTTCTCCGGAAAAAAGATGGAACCACTTTGTCTCCGAAGCAGGCAAAAGCCGGTGCCAATATACATGAAGCCATCTTCAACCGACATGTAAAGCCATTGTTGAATCCAAAGAATATGCTTCTGCAAGAAATCCGTACTTTGGATGAGGAAACTTCTAACACTAAGGTTCTTGTCTTAGAAATATTATAATATTAGATCTGCCTGAAAAATCTGTTCGGTTGTTTAGTAAGAGTAGTAGAATATAATGTTGTTTATTAATATTGAATTAACAATGTGATTTCTATTAATGATGATAACTTCGTCAAAATGGGTCTTCTACAAAAATGTTGCCCAGAATATCATCATCTATCACGGAAGGTTTTCCATAAACCACGCGCTTTCTCCAAAAATATTTAACAAACCTCTACATGCAGACCTAATATATTCATGTTAATTATGTACTTTGAAATTCACATGAAACGTATGACTTTAAAATGTTGGAAACATTGAATTGCAGATTCAAAATGAAGTAGCCAAAACCTTAAAGGCTGAATCACAACGATTTAAGAGCAACTTGTCCCCGACTTCAACCATAAAGACGCCTGCAGAGAAAGTGCTAGTTGCAGTGAATAACACGGCTGAAGATCGTGCTATGAAGAAGTTACTCGAAGATGAAGATATACCATACGACGATTTCGGTGACGACGAGGACGAAGAAGACGAAGACGAAGACGACGATGAATACGATGATGAAGATAGCGACGACGAACTTGACGATGAGGAGGAAGTGATGACACAGTGCCCCGATTATTGCAGATGCGCCGGCCAATATGCAGCTGCAACGACTGCAACGTACGCTCATAGCTTTCAATGATAATATTATATAACTGAACTATTTCCTCTGTGTATGCCGGAAGATAAAAGCCGTCCGCCGGATAATATATGTCCTTAATAATATTCGAATAGTACTTACTGTGCACTATGCCACATGTTCTTTGACGTCGATTTGGAATATTTCAGTAGTTATATAAGTCCCTTTATGAATTTTGTGTAAACACTTTATAGAATTACTATAATATTTCAAAGTTCTACTTTATTAATTGAATTTATTTTCAATTTTATAATAAGCACTTAACACTTTTCGACTGATGTGGGAGATCTCCCTATTTCGTCTTCGAACACTACATTTTATAGTACACGTTTACTCACAAACATTTTCTGAAAGCTATATTAAATGTAAGATAACCATTATTTTATTGTTATACAATATATTGTATTTGTTTTTAGGTGCACGAAACTCGTGGAGGAGCAATCCTTCGGCACCGGAATCGCGCATTTGCGCATTGAGAATGCGGGAGAAATTCGTCTTGGACCTCATGCACTCCGATCACGTGGACTTCAACAATTGGAGTCCATCACCATTACGGATACGAAAATCGTCGATTTAAACTACACTGCATTCGATGGAATAGCTTATCTATTTGCTATTAATTTGACCCGCAATGGTCTTCAAGATATTCACCCAAATACTTTCCAAAATAACACACAACTCAGCTTACTGGCTATTTCTGGCAACCAGTTGAAACACACTCAAGACTCGAAACTTGGAAAGCACGGACTATTCGATGCACCATCCGTAACTGAATTCGACTTTTCGAACAACGGATTGACCAGACTTAAGCGCAATGCTTTTGCAAGGATGCAAAGCCTTGTTTATGTTAACTTGAAAGGAAATCGGCTCAGAGAAATCGATAGCATGATCTTTAATTCTTTGGAATCACTGGTGGAGGTGGATCTTTCAAATAACTTGTTGAACGACATCCCCGTTGATTTGTTGTACAATAAGGGAGTGCAAACACTTCGTGTTTCTGGTAAGATTTCATTTTTCACTTATGATTACACTGTCAATTAAAACTGACGAGGATTTCTGTGAAAGATGCTATTCACAATTTGCATATTAATTCTCTGCGGTCGTAGCGGGCCGGGGAATAGCTCTCCTACTGATTAGAATTTTTATGAAGCAGATAATACGGCGTTTGCATTTAATAAAAAACTATTCTGTAAAGTCCATAATTTGTTTGTAATGGAATCTTTTTACTCTAACAGTACAGTAATATTAATATATTTATATTATATATCTCCGCCGCCGCTTAGCAATCATCATTTGCTTTTGCCTGTCTTGGCGTAAACGATTACGCGTGCCGGGCATTGAATTACGACCTCAAAGGGTTAATTATGTAAATAATTTCTGATCTGTGCCAGCCAACAGTAATTCAAAGTATGCTTTTTAATGCAAACATAATTATTTTTCTAGGAAATAATTTAACGACTCTGGCTACTATCAAAGCACAAAAATTGACCGTGCTTGATGCGGCTAACAATAGAATCAAGATAGTTGACAAACACGATTTGGCTGGTGTATCATTGCTGGACCAACTTAATCTTAAGTCAAACGGAATGAGAAGAATCCACCAACACGCTTTTGCTGGGCTCGATCAACTTACTGCTCTTGATATTAGTGATAATAAGTTAACTGCCTGGACTGAACATCATCTTAGGACTAATTCTAGACTGCAGGTTCTGAAAATGAGTGACAATCCTGGATTGGATGCTCTACCTGTTTTTAAAACTTCCGGTTTGGAGTACGATACATACAGGTGATTTTTAAACATATTTGTATACTCATCCCATAAAGTCATGTCGTGTTTGGAATCTAACTCTCAGTGTAAATTTGTATCAAATCAAAAATATCGATCTCTCTAAATCGAACGCAAGTTACATACTGTCGAAAGAATACTCTTTCTGATACGCAAAGAGAAGTTTCTATAATCATATCAACGAAACATGATATGAACATGATATGAATTTATATATTGTAAATAAGAAACGGCATACTTATGGGATGAACTAATATTAAATCATTCTGTTTTGCAAATATTAAAGTACAACGTATCAAATAATGAAATTATTTCTCTGTACAGCGTGTATCTTTTCGAGTGCGCAAATTGCGGTCTTTACTATCTTGAAGAAGGTACATTCAACGCAATGCCAGCGATAACGCGACTGAATCTTGCAAAGAATCGTTTGACGGAACTACCAAACGGTCTGTTGAGCCGACTTTCTTCGTTAAGAGTTCTTGATTTGTCTGATAACATTATTGGTACATTGAATACTAACATGTTCCGCGGTGCCACGAGTTTGACGAAGCTCAGTCTTGCCGGAAATCCATTGGTCACATTGCAAGTAGCACCATTCTTGAACGCTCCAGGTCTTACGAGACTCGATGTTAGCCGATGTGCTTTGGAAAGAGTGTGGAGTGAAGCTAGAGTTCCACTGAACAGTCTTCGGTAAGAAAATATGTATTTCCTAATAATAATAATTGATATTGGAACTTTTTATAAAAGTCTCATAAAGAATGTAGAAGTTGTTACAATATTAAAAATAGCACAATTTATGTGCAGATGTATAACATTCCATTGCATTCTTTAAGATTCCTGTCGGTTCGCTTGAACCTTCTGCGACGAATCACGGTGGAAGAATTACGAGCAACACCGAAACTTTCTGGTTTGGACTTATCACACAATCCTCTCGATTGTGATACAGAGTTTAATGAATCCGTACAGTGGCTCACTGATCATGGCGTAACTCCCACCGAGACTTTGAGGTATGTCAAGATCAATTGAGAAGACTAATCTTTCTTCTACTTGTTCAATGCTACGAGATATTAATAGATCCTTTTCATAAAAATCCGCAGATATGCGAGTAATTATGGAAACGGCGACGATTACTCAGATTCCGAAGGAATTAGCAAATGGACCGACTTAGGGAAGATAGTCTGCGACGGTGTCAGTGATGGCCCGCCGCCAAGACCAGTGCCACACAAGGAGAAGAAGATAAAGGACATTCTTGCAGGACTCGATAGCGCCGACGACTCGGATAGGCTTTTGAAAAATGAGCTCGTTGATAACGAGGTATGTCACACAATCGTAAATACTTCCATATTAACACTAAACTTACCAACAATTTATATACAGTGACTGTAGAATCCAATAGAATCTTAAATATTTCTATTAACACTAAACCTAACGACAATTTATACAGAGTGAGCGTAAAAAGTACTCGTACAGCAACGAATTTTAAGAAACACCTCGTAAAACTTTGTTCCTTTAAAACATTTTAACGAACAAATGGTATGTACATATTCTTCGAGATCTTCGTAATGAATTTCATAAAAAGGAATATTGATTCATATTTCTTTTCGAAATATTCACAATGTTTTACACGGAAACAAAGTTTTACGTGGTTTTTGTTAAAATTTGCAGCTGTATTCCTATTTTTACCGAACCGGTCTTTAAATAAAAGTTATATTTTTATAGTAGAATGCAGGTAATAATCACTGTAGTATGGGCAATGATAAACGAAATAACTTTTAGATAATAATACAAAATATTTGTTTGTCATGCCACACTCGGAATACCTTTCGTACTTCCGACTAAACTCTTTCTCGACAAATGTCTCCCGTTCCGCAATTTCATCAATTGCTGTAGACTTTCGCATTAATTGTTGCACCTTACACAATCTATACATCTGCGTAATAAACATTTATGGCTCGAATGACATTTATTTATACGTAAATTATGGCTGGAAGTTTCAAGTGAATTAATGGATTCAATTATTGGCGTTATGTATATAAAATAAAAGTATATAAAGTCTCAAACAATGTACTGTGCTATATTCGTATGATTTAACTAAAAATGGCTGACAAGTAATTTTGACTTCTTTGGTAGTTCTAGTATTAATTGAAAGTCAAGTACCGTTATTAATCGATGAAGTTATTATATGAAGTCTTCACGAAAATCTTGGTTGTTTCAGGATTTACTTAAAATGCATTTCGATCATGGTGTAAGGCCAAACGAGGAACTGGAGAAGGCGTGGACTTCACAGGATCAAGAATACGAAATCTACAGTGTTTCTAAGAGTATCGAATATCAGCCTTGGTACAGCGATATAATGTGGTCTGTGGTTATCGTTGTCATTGCCACTTTGGTAATTCTCTTGGTAACGGTACAAATCGCAGTGTGTTTGGCGAAACGCCGTGGACGTGGTCCTGTGATTAGGCCACCGATGATCCTTCGTCAAGGATTCATCGATAACAAGAACTGTGGCTTGGTCTACAAACCACTACAAGAAGAAATCCCTACACCACATATGCCGAAGAGAGGAAGCTTTTATTCCAGCAGCACCTTCCACTATGATAAGATCGTGCCTGAGAGTGTATAGAAATCGTAGCAAGAAGAATCGAGTAACTAAATCACATGGCATTCAAAATGATTCGATTCGTGCAGCACGCCGAGGAATTCGAAAAATCTGTGAGGGAAAATTAATGAAAGTTACTCCTGCAGCTGAACGAATAACGAACGCGATTGGCTTATCAATTACACTCCGGGAAACGTGCCATGCTTGAATAGTTTTTCCATTTAAAGAAGAAACAAGTTTTGCAAATTATACACAGTAAGAAAGTATGTACAAAAAAGGTTACCGCATCAGTCGATGACAATAAATGTGAAAGCTAATTCTCCGTAATTGAAGTAATTAATGTAGTGAGTAGGATGATGCTGGAAAGGAAGCACGTTTTTCAGAGTGCCTTATTCCTTCGTTTAATTCAATAAACATGTAACAATTGTAACCTACTGTTATCTAAAACATACCATCGATCAATTAAATTACCATCGATAAAAGCGATTGTCCAGAGAACAAATCAATTTTACTACGAAATCTTAGTCTGCATTATGATCAGTATTTTTCTTCGAAGATCACGATAAGCATTTTTATTATGAAATGGGGTCGGAGGTACGGTAACTTAATAGTAATTATATATTTAATTTTAACGTATAACTATATCCATCATTCTTGATATACGCCTCGTGAATTCTAGCTTTGAGCTACTATCTCTCCGAACGAAAGCTGGGAATGGACAATAATTAGAATGTCGAGAATAAGTGGAACATAGATTCTCTATATGGAGAACAACTAATAATTGACTCAGCGGGATGTCCAGTCATAGTAATATATGTAAACTGCATCGTAAGACTCGTTGCTCTTATTTACAGTAATATCTTCACGCCATGATAGATTCGAGTATTTACATGCGTCCAAGTACTACATATAGTAGTCAGGAAAACTAACGTCTCGTAGTTGCGAATAGTACGTTCTTGTGTACTATGTACTATGCTACATACTGTAAATAATATATAACGTTTTAATAAAATTTTGATTATAGTAAGTCAATCGTGTTCATTATTTTCTTCCAGTCACGAATAAAATTAAATGGCACTTGATACGAAACTTAACAGTAATATTCTGTTCTGCGATCAATCTTTTGTAATTGGACTTTTTAATATATTCTCAATAAATTTGTGTTCTTCAACTTGTTATCGGTGATATAGTTTTTTGATATTTGCGAATATTTTTATCTATTCTAATTGAATAGATGATATGCTACCTGCACATTATTTGGCATTAATATTTGACGAACAAGAATACTTATATGTTATTTCTAAACCCTTGCTATGAGTTTACGTACAGCGATTACAATAAACGCAGCTGTTGATGACGTAAAAGTTAACGAGATCAATCCAATAGCAAGCGATGTTATGGCACACATTTTCAACTGATACACCATCTGATAAAAAGGAATCAAAGATTCAAGTAAAACTATATAGACTATTAGGCATTTAAATCTACACAATTTCTAAAGTCCTTTATTTTCACTTCTAAAATGATTTCTTCGTTTCGGTTATTAGCTCTAAAACGACAAGAGATATCGAAGAAAAGTTAAGTTACAATTTTAACTCTGGGTGGTACAAAAATGGGTTAAAAAATGTTCAAAAAAGATATATTTTCTAGATATCTAATATCTCGTCGGTGATATAAGTAGACCAAGTATGCAATTTGTGTCACTGGTGATGCTACCCACCAAACACATAAAATAGCTGTTATCTTTTTATATGTTTAGTCCTAAAAATACAAAAATAAAACATGGCATTATTTTTCCGAAAACTCTTACATCTGTTAGCATACATGTTACTCGACAATTAACAGATATATACATACTCGTATATACATATTTTATATCACGCGGATCGGGGTCCGCCACCCAGCCACACACCAGGGTGTCTACTAGCGGCAACTTCCGCGTGGTGAGACCACAGACCAAATATAAGATTATAAAACCACGTTAAAAACGCAAAGTGACAACAGGACTGGACAAATTACTTATAGTAATGGAAAGACGGAGCATTTTGTAGCCTCTAACCGCTCATTGACTGCTCCGTAAAAGCGCCAAATCGTTGCATGATCAGCAAAGAAAGTATATTGTTATATGATACCATCGAGATACTATCTTGAAATTCGACATGGTAATAAACGACTACGACAAAAATTAGCAAAATCCGTGACTTCGATGCTTTTCGCCTGATCGATTTGGCACTGAATTACCCTTAATTATTTTATACTATTTATTTTAATGACATAATATTTTGAAGGATTTCATTCAATTGCATAATTGTTTATCTTTCGGGCAAAGCAAAGTTTTGTTTATTAATCGATCGCTTATCTGTACGCCTTAATAAACAAATCAATTATTTATACTTCAATTATTACACATTTACAGCTACTCTAACGTAAAAGATGAATTATTAAATGCAAGTTATTTCAATGAAATAGTATTTCGAACAATTATAATTTAACCAAATAACATTGTAACTTTTGGAAAAAGCTAATTTTGTTTATTAACTAATTTATTTGATTTGTTAATTAATCTGTTTTTTTTATTAATGATTACACGGTGGCCATTGCTTGTTTCGCCGGGACGTCCGCAATTAACGAAGACAAAAGAACAAAGGGGTTTCGTCAAGGTATTTTATTTCATTTATTTATATATTTATATTTGTTATATTATAATATTTATTAGTATACAATAATGTATGAAAATTGTTGTACCTTGTGAAATTTGTAATAAAAATAAGTTACACTATTACGGATACATATATTGTGGTATACTTTGTATTTTCTCGACTTTTCGAATATCCAGAATCTCATATATTCCTAAAAACTTCTTCGAAATTCGCTGAATTCTTGTAATCGGTTGTCGCCATTGAAACGGCCAAAAGACCGAGTTTAGTTTTAGAAGAACTGTTTAGTTCCACCTGTTCACCGTTAGATGGACGGCATTTCTTCTGCCCACGAACTACGCCTTATAAGGGCGTCTCACAAATAAAAACCCCAATTAGTTTTTTTTAAATATCTCATTTATTAGAGCAGATAGAAAGAAAATGTTTAAACAAAAATTGTTTGCTTTTTAACGAGAAAGCTTTCATGCTAATAATTTCGTAAATTAAGGAATTAAAATTAATTTGTTTAAATATCACTTAAAGGCCTTTAATTAATAAATATCCATTTTTCCACGACAGAACTAGGTAAAAACTAAGAAAACTCGGTGTTTTGATGACGAAACTCTTGAAAAACTAAGAAAACTGAGTTTTTCACCGATAAAACTCTTGAAAATCTCATAAAAACTCGGTTTTCAACACAAAACTAATGAAAACTAAGTTTTTCAACGAAAAAACTCCTTAAAACTCAGTTTTTCACCGATGAAACACTTGAAAAATCTAAGAAAACTGAGTTTTTCAACGATAAAACTCCTGCAAACTCATGAAAACTAAGTTTTTCGAAGAAAAACTCCTGAAAACTCAGTTTTTCACCGATGAAACTCTTGAAAATCTCGTGAAAACTCAGTTTTTCGACGAAAAACTCTTGAAAAAACTAAGAAAACTGAGTTTTTCAACGAAAAAACTCCTGTAAACTAAGTTTTTCAACGATGAAACTCTTGAAAATCTCATGAAAACTCAGTTTTTCAATGAAAAACTCTTGAAAAAACTAAGAAAACTGAGTTTTTCAACGAAAAAACTCCTGTAAACTAAGTTTTTCAACGATGAAACTCTTGAAAATCTCATGAAAACTCAGTTTTTCAATGAAAAACTCTTGAAAAAACTAAGAAAACTGAGTTTTTCAACGAAAAAACTCCTGAAAACTCAGTTTTTCACCGATGAAACTCTTGAAAATCTCATGAAAACTCAGTTTTTCGACGAAAAACTCTTGAAAAAACTAAGAAAACTGAGTTTTTCACCGATGAAACTCTTCAAAAACTAATGAAAACTAAGTGTTTCAACGAAAAAACTCCTGAAAACTGAGTTTTTCACCGATAAAACTCTTGAAAATCTCACGAAAACTCGGTTTTTCAACGAAAAACTTATGAAAACTAAGTTTTTCACCGAAAAAACTCCTTAAAACTCAGTTTTTCACCGATGAAACTCTTGAAAAAACTAAGAAAACTGAGTTTTTCAACGAAAAAACTCCTGAAAACTCAGTTTTTCACGGATGAAACTCTTGAAAATCTCATGAAAACTCAGTTTTTCGACGAAAAACTCTTGAAAAAACTAAGAAAACTGAGTTTTTCAACGATAAAACTCCTGCAAACTCATGAAAACTAAGTTTTTCGAAGAAAAACTCCTGAAAACTCAGTTTTTCACCGATGAAACTCTTGAAAATCTCGTGAAAACTCAGTTTTTCGACGAAAAACTCTTGAAAAAACTAAGAAAACTGAGTTTTTCAACGAAAAAACTCCTGTAAACTCAGTTTTTCACCGATGAAACTCTTGAAAATCTCATGAAAACTCAGTTTTTCGACGAAAAACTCTTGAAAAAACTAAGAAAACTGAATTTTTCAACGAAAAAACTCCTGCAAACTCATGAAAACTAAGTTTTTCGAAGAAAAACTCCTGAAAACTCAGTTTTTCACCGATGAAACTCTTGAAAATCTCGTGAAAACTCAGTTTTTCAAAGAAAAACTCTTGAAAAAACTAAGAAAACTGAGTTTTTCAACGAAAAAACTCCTGAAAACTCAGTTTTTCACCGATGAAACTCTTGAAAATCTCGTGAAAACTCAGTTTTTCGACGAAAAAGTCTTGAAAAATCTAAGAAAAGTGAGTTTTTCAACGAAAAAACTCCTGTAAACTAAGTTTTTCAACGATGAAACTCTTGAAAATCTCATGAAAACTCAGTTTTTCGACGAAAAACTCTTGAAAAAACTAAGAAAACTGAATTTTTCAACGAAAAAACTCCTGCAAACTCATGAAAACTAAGTTTTTCAAAGAAAAACTCCTGAAAACTCAGTTTTTCACCGATGAAACTCTTGAAAATCTCGTGAAAACTCAGTTTTTCAAAGAAAAACTCTTGAAAAAACTAAGAAAACTGAGTTTTTCAACGAAAAAACTCCTGTAAACTAAGTTTTTCAACGATGAAACTCTTGAAAATCTCATGAAAACTCAGTTTTTCAACGAAAAACTCTCGAAAAAACTAAGAAAACTGAGTTTTTCAACGAAAAAACTCCTGAAAACTCAGTTTTTCACGGATGAAACTCTTGAAAATCTCATGAAAACTCAGTTTTTCGACGAAAAACTCTTGAAAAAACTAAGAAAACTGAGTTTTTCACCGATGAAACTCTTGAAAAACTAATGAAAACTAAGTGTTTCAACGAAAAAAACTCCTGAAAACTGAGTTTTTCACCGATAAAACTCTTGAAAATCTCACGAAAACTCGGTTTTTTCAACGAAAAACTTATGAAAACTAAGTTTTTCACCGATGAAACTCTTGAAAATCTCATGAAAACTCAGTTTTTCAACGAAAAACTCTTGAAAAAACTAAGAAAACTGAGTTTTTCAACGAAAAAACTCCTGAAAACTCAGTTTTTCACGGATGAAACTCTTGAAAATCTCATGAAAACTCAGTTTTTCGACGAAAAACTCTTGAAAAAACTAAGAAAACTGAGTTTTTCACCGATGAAACTCTTGAAAAACTAATGAAAACTAAGTTTTTTCAACGAAAAAACTCCTGAAAACTGAGTTTTTCACCGATAAAACTCTTGAAAATCTCACGAAAACTCGGTTTTTTCAACGAAAAACTTATGAAAACTAAGTTTTTCACCGAAAAAACTCCTTAAAACTCAGTTTTTCACCGATGAAACTCTTGAAAATCTCATGAAAACTCAGTTTTTCAACGAAAAAACTCTTGAAAAAACTAAGAAAACTGAGTTTTTCAACGAAAAAACTCCTGAAAACTCAGTTTTTCACGGATGAAACTCTTGAAAATCTCATGAAAACTCAGTTTTTCACCGATGAAACTCTTGAAAATCTCGTGAAAACTCAGTTTTTCGACGAAAAACTCTTGAAAAAACTAAGAAAACTGAGTTTTTCAACGAAAAAACTCCTGTAAACTAAGTTTTTCAACGATGAAACTCTTGAAAATATCATGAAAACTCAGTTTTTCAATGAAAAACTCTTGAAAAAACTATGAAAACTCAGTTTTTCACGGATGAAACTCTTGAAAATCTCATGAAAACTCAGTTTTTCGACGAAAAACTCTTGAAAAAACTAAGAAAACTGAGTTTTTCACCGATGAAACTCTTGAAAAACTAATGAAAACTAAGTGTTTCAACGAAAAAACTCCTGAAAACTGAGTTTTTCACCGATAAAACTCTTGAAAATCTCACGAAAACTCGGTTTTTCAACGAAAAACTTATGAAAACTAAGTTTTTCACCGAAAAAAACTCCTTAAAACTCAGTTTTTCACCGATGAAACTCTTGAAAAAACTAAGAAAACTGAGTTTTTCAACGAAAAAAACTCCTGAAAACTGAGTT